>JAJJMC010000896.1:7527721-7676656 GCA_023531435.1 Papaver californicum
CTTTTTCATCATTTGTAAACACTTTGAGCCATGAATTATTATTTTGTGCAAGTGATTAATATGAGGAACTAAACCCCTTTGCTGAGGCGACGGAGGAAGCCATTGTTCCAAGAAAAGTGGTATATTTCTATTTTAATTGATTTTTATAATTTCTTTTATGATTATTTGTTTTGATTAAAATTGATTTAGGGTTTTATTAAACAGTTGTGATTTATTTTGATAGAGCATGCTTAGCCTAGGGTTGTTGATGTTCTGTAATTTCGATTTACAATTGTTACTTTGAAAATCTACTTTTGCAACATATTATGATCACTTTAAATGTAAAAAATTGCATGAATATTGATTATATTGGATCACTTTAATTGGTTAATGGTGGAATCCTGAGTCTCAGTGCCTTTTTTTTAATCTTGATACCAACTTTGTTTTGAGTTTTCTAGTTTAATTATTAGAATTTGAATCTAAAAGTCAAATCTTCACAAGTTCTGAAATAAACCCATTCTTACCACCATCTACAAACCACATCACTAAGCCCTGGGATACATGAGCTAACTCTATTTTTCATATTCCTGAAATTCTGACTGTTGGAAGTATATAGTCACAACATAGTTCTTAATGCGAAACATTAATGTTCTTTACTAAGCAGGGGACTTATTGTTGATTGTGGATTTTTGGCAAGGGCTAGAATCATAAAATTGCCCTTTTCCCAGCAGCAAAACACATAAATATTCGCGCATATTTCTGACTCTGTATCGAAACATGAATTATGTACTTCTACATATATTCCACAAGAGAATTAAGAATACATTCTCTAGAAATAGCTACATGCATTCTACGTTGATCCCGCAGCCTCTCTAAATATATACATAAATATGTATTGGTGACATGCTAAACTAGTCTCAAGTCACATAACTTCAACGGCTGAATTCCTTGAACTTGTTTTATATGTGCATCGATTGTCAATTTTTATTTGAACAACATCAATATACAACTGTATACACAATGATCATCTCTCAGGTATATCTATAGCACCATCATTCTAGAACGTGTCGCTAACCTAGCATCGACCCTCAAGCAAGCATCTCAATACTAGAACTGATCCTTGAGGAAGCACCTTGGTCCTAGGTCCAAGCCTTGAGAACGCGTCATGCCTTGAGGACCATTTTCTAAAGACGCGCATTAATCCAAGAACCAGTCCTTGAGGAAACGTCTCGGCTCAATGGAGATCCTCAAGGACACGTACTCTCTATCGTGGTGCTGGCATAGTGTCAGCGCTCTACTCTCCGTAGCGCTAGTCAACCACTCTTGCGGCGCTGTCCTAGTGCCAGCGCCATGCTCTCACAGCACCATCTTTGCTCTGGCGCTTGATATCCTATGGCGCTAGCCTAATGCCCATTACTCGAGGACGCGATAATTAATTTGTGTTAATGATGTGGTTTAGAAAGTGGTAAATAAAGAGGTTCGATTCTCGAACTTGTGAAGGTAATGATTTTAGAAAATATTGGACTAAATCTAAACTAATAGAAATCAGGAAAATAAACTAGAGATGATTTTTAGAAAATATGGAGAAAACTAGGAATCAGGAATCAGGTAATTCTAACAACCTATGTGATTAATCAGATAATTCTTTTTAAATTAATTGAAGCCCAAATAATTGCTAAAATTGGTTTTGTTATGCTAACAAACAGAGGTAAATCACAAGCATGGACTATCAAAATTAATTAACTAAGCATAATCCATCAAGCAAAAGCACAACTGTTGAAAGAAAACCGTTTTTACTATTTAAAACTATGCAATTCTAATAACAAAAGAATTATAAATAATTATTAGAAAATAATTAAATCACATAAAATTGAGAAAAATACCTTATCCATCATCCCAGTGAATAAACTTAGCCCATGGTGAAGAAAACTTGCTCAAAAGTTGATTTCATTGCTCAAAATATTGATTACAAGGTTAAAGAATAGTGCAACAGCTGAACAGATACGTATATAAGTGTCACAGAACAGGGTTCAGCTGTTACAGAGAGCTTTAAGCAACAAAAATATTCAAAATCTAAGGCAACAGGAGCAGAGTTGTAACAGTGGAACAACAACACTTATAAATGTTACTGAGTCGTCTTCTTCAGCGATGGTAGGTGAAGAACAGTGCCGGCGATGCACCAGCAGGTGACCGGCGGCGCCGGAACTCCACCGGAATTTCTCTGAATCGATCTCTAGGCTTTTGTACTTATTTCTGAGGCTTGTAAACTCTTTATATAGGCCCTGTGAATCTTCTAGGATGTTCTAATCCCATTATAACTCGGTGATTTGATGATAATTTGATGCCAATCCAAAACAGGGATGGATTCCTGTTCCCGTCCAAATTCATGCTTCTCTGGCCCTTATCTTCGGCTTCTAGAGATTCTAATCGATTCTACTAACCTTGAATTAGATTGGGTAACTCCCAATTTGCGATGAAATCGCTAGAAAATCTGAATCGAAATTTTGCTGCCGATGAAGCTGTCCCGATGAAGCTTTGACTCGGTCAACTGACTTTGACCGAGTTGACTGGGCCGAGTTGACCCGCTGAGTTGGTCCGATCCAGCTCATCCCGATCCAAGGGTGCTCCAATCCAAAGTGTGGGTGCCTTGATCCATATTTCCGGGTGCTTTGAACACTTTTTGAGCCAATTTTTCCACAAATCTTTATTCTTCTAATGTACCTACAAAAGCATAAAAACACGTAATAGACACAAAATCGAATACTAACTCACTAGAAATTAAGGTGTAATTTAGACACTAAAATGTGTCTATCAGTTAATAATATATTTCTTCCAAAGCTAGCGCCAACACATTTGTAGCGCCAACCTTGGCTTGTCTTCGAGGAACATGGTGGCAATGCCTAACACTCGAGGACGCGATAATTACTTTTTGTCCGGTCCTTGGGAACTTTTTACAAGTTTTGCCTCTGGGCATTTCTAAATTTGTGTTATTTATTAGTCTTGCTACTAAACTTACTATTTTCACTAGACTTGACACTAGTCATTCCACTTGACCACTTAGTGAACTGAGCAATTTGCCTCACTAATTTAGCAGGTTATTATCATGACTTAACCAAAATAGTAGTAGTCCATGTCTTTATTATTTTCTACTAGATATCAAATACATCACATGGGGGATTCTCATTGGGGTATTGGCCTGACGGTTTACAACAACGTGCAATATGGCAACCAATCCAGTATGAGAATGTAATAAGTAGTGAGACTGTTAGGAGAAGTTGAGAGGATGAGGAAATAGTGGTCATACAGTCTTCCTGATTTAGAGGACATGACTCCATTACAATCTTCATGATCATCACTTATCCATCTCTTCACAACTTTTACAACTTACGAGAAATCAGTATGTTCATTACAAGACTGTAAATAGATGGCTCCATCTATTCGAGAAAAAACAACAGAGATCTATCCCAGAGGTGATCTAGTCTTTAACTACACATTAACGTTTTCATCACACAATGATTTCTCAACCTTTTCTGCTTCCCTCCTTTAAGATCAACCCATCATCTCCACCTTTGTGACCGAAGCAAGACGTGAACGACCATTTCTTGGTTTAGGCTTGTCTTGTACGATTTTGATCTCTCGAACCTACAGAAAGTACTATTTTCAGTACATTTGTTTTTTCACCCTAAAACAAGTTCAAATCACCAATACTCTTTTGTGATTATATATTCCACTGCGCTCCGGGTAGCAGTTTCCACAACAACTACTTGGAGGTCAAATGATTCTAGAAAATTCTCCATTTAGGTGGCCCGTGCATAAGCTTGGAGGTCGAGATACAATACTAAGGCCAATTCTTATGCATATGGGAAATTGGCTAGTGATGTGATTATAGATGTGGTAAGAATGGGTTTCAAATTCTCGAACTTGTGAAGATTGATTTTAGATTTAAAAACTAATTTTTAACTATAAAATATACACAAAATATGAAAGTAATATTCACAAATACTAAGGTTATAGATTTCACCATTAACCAATTAAAGTGATTCAATCTAATCAATATTCATGCAATTCTTTACGTTTAAAGTGATTTAATATGTTGCAAAAGTAGATTTTCAAAGTAACAATTGTAAATCGAAAGTATAGAACATCAAAAACCCTAGGTTAGCATGATCTATCAAAAGAAATCACAAATACTTAATAAAAATCCTTAAATCAATTTTTAATCAAAGCAAATAATCATAAAAGAAATTACAAAAATCAATTAAAATAGAAATATACCACTTTTCTTGGAACAATGGATTCCTCCGTCGCCTCAGCAAAGGGGTTTAACTCCTCATATTAATCACTTGCTCAAAATAATGATTCATGGCTCAAAGTGTTTACAAATGATGAAAAATAGTGAAAATAATGCAAACAGGAAATTCGCAACGTTTGTTAGGCGTTGCGAACTCACTGTTACAGAGGGAGAAGTGTTTCACTGAAGATAAAGTTGTAAAATGAAGATAAACGTTGCAAAGTGAAGATAAACGTTGTTTAGTTTAAAGATTTTAGCAACGGTTTCTTTAACCTTTTCTTCACAGTTTCTTCATCTTCTTCATCACGAGCAGAATTTTTCTAGATTTTGATTTCTTTGTTATTGGCAGAGCCAGCCCCCCGTTAAATCTCTGTTCGACCCCTTATTTATAGTAGAACACCACATCTCGATTATCTTCTCAAAAAATCTTTTCAATCAATTCTTCATTCTCGGTAGAAAGGTAAGCAAATCTCGGGTCTGATTTTTTTCTTAAGAGTGTTGATCTTCTTTCCTTTCTTGGAGTGATTATATGATTTTGTTTCTTTAGCACAACTCGAGAATATCCACAAACTTAATGGAGATAATATCTCCTCATACACCGAATAAAAACCCGAGAAAAATATGCTTCTTCCTTTTTTACATCAAACACGTGATTGTTCTTCCTATAAATCGAGTCTCCCAAATTTATAAGACTCCTCTAAATAAGGTAACAAAATATTCTTCCCTTTAACACTTCAGATTAACCCAAAACAATGCGTAAACAATTCATGTTGTTGAAAAGAAAAAATTCCCGCCAAGAATCTTATTTGATTTCCAAAGAGGTGGGTGCCTTTAACATTTCATGGGTGCCTTTATCCAATCTTTAGGTGTCTTTAGTAATTTTTCCGGGTGCTTTTATCACTTTTTAGCCAATTATTCCACGATTGTTTATTCTTCCAAAAATACCTACAAACATAATAAAATGCCAAAATTAGTATACAGTCGTGCTCTAACAAAATACAAATTGGGAACAAAATAGCCATAAAAATGTGTCTATCAGCTAGCTTGGCATGCCAGGTGGCAGAGCAAACTAGTTGCGCCACTATGGGAAATGGAGTAAGCAACCTAGTTTCGGCCGAGCCTCTCCGCCGCTTATATAAAAAAAAATTAAACTTTTTTACACAATTTTTTTCACTAATTTTCTCTTCAAAACTCTTAAGTATTTACTTCTTTTTTTTTTCAAATGGCAGAAATCGTAACACAACTTAATTTTTCGGGAGTCATACTTGAAGCTCCTATTAGTAAAATATGTTAGTTATAAAAAATAGAGAACGATAAAAAACAAAGAGGTCAAATTTTGGATGTTAACTAAGTCAAATAAGCAGCTAAAAGACAAAGAAGAGTTCAAGGCAAGAAAAATGAAAGTAAAGAAAATTTGAAAGTTTACCGTGGTACTGCTCACAAAAACCGATGAAAATTTTCTCAAAAGCGCATCTATTGGAAGTTACGTCAAATGAAGATAAACAGGAGGTCAAAAATTGTCCGAGATTTTTATTAAAGTGTTTATTTAAGTTTTTACTGCCCTAGTTTATATCTTGTAAGCGTATCATAATATAGTAAATTAATTAAATGTAATATAATGGAGATTGCCCTTTTAATATAATTTTAGTCAATTCGATCAAATTATTAAGTTTGTTTATCTTATTTGAAATCAAATTATATATGATTAAAGTTAAGAATTAAAATTGACATTAGAAGTGGTTAGTGTATATGAGATTTTAATATAACACTTCAAGTGCACAACTATCAATTGGATAGTATGCAAGTACGGATCGTCCACGGAGACTAATTAATTGTTACTTTTAGTTTACAATTAAATTATGTTAAAAAATGAAATAAATAAATGAATTTAGAAAATATTAAACTAATAAGATAAACAAATAATCAAATTAAAGGAAACTAGGGTTTTCGGATTCCACCAATTTAATTATATAAAATACCCATTCATCTCTAAAAATTATTCATATTATCACTCAAGACAATAACGAAACCAATCTCATGTCTCAGAATATATTATAGTTAAAATAATAATTAAAACTTTTGTTGTACCAAAATAGAATAATCTCCTTCGCTTATAAAAGATCAATAGTCGAAGACTATTCAAAAACGATTATAGTATGAAGCTGTTACTGAAGAGAAATTAATAAAACATAAATCCAAAAGAATAATTTATTAGAAATTACCAGAATTTCTTATAGAAAATAATTGGCTTGATCTTCAACCCAGTGGAGAGATTACTCCATTACAAAGAAAAAAAATAAAAAGAAAGAGAAATAAAAATCTTAAACTAAACCACTGCTCTTATGAACTAGAAACTCCCCTCTTCATCTGCTTCCACCTCTATTTATATATTCTTCAATACCACACCATTAATTTCTCAATATCTTCATATCATTAATGTAGTTTATTACATCTATGCATATATGTAAGAAAAAATCCCTCACATGGCAAGTATATGGATTCCTTGGCTAGCATGTTCTTCCTTCTTTTGTTTATTTTCTTCCCTCTTTTGTTTATTTTTTTCATTTAACAAAATATCTCCAAATCTCCTTTTATTTTAATTAATATCTTGCAAATAATTTCGTTGGCTAGGATCTGATGCTTCACGCTGCAACGTATTATGCAGATTACCAATGAAAGTTAGCCACACATGCATGCTACAATATGAAGGAGCACTTCAACGTATTTGTTATCATTTTTTCTATTTTACGGGCGAATTTTCATATTTTAGTCTGTCGAGCTTTTATTTAATAAAATCTTCAAAACATAAAAATTAATGATTTTAGTACAAAAATAAGTTCCAACAAAATAGAAATAAGGTGGTAAAAATGTATAAATTATGCTCTTATCAAGTGTTAAAATCAAAAATAATTGTTGGATTAAACCTAGATGAAAAGATATGATTGAAATTATAAATTATATAGGGACCCTTGGATTAAATAAAAATCAACGGCTGAGATAAGAATTCGGCGACAGATTTTTGGTCGATGTCCCTCGATAGATACTTTGTCGCGATGTACAAACCGGCAAATATGCCGGTTTACCAAAGCCTATTTGTCCATTTGTCATGTCCATAGTGGCTCAAAATGGACAAATTTGGTCATTTGGTGTGTGCATAGGACTTGGCCTAAGGATACAACACTAAGCTGCGCCAGAATTTTAGTATCCACCTTCTTCCCCATTTTTTGCGTCTGAGCTGTCAGGTGGGAATGTAAGGAAATCATACTGATATTACACTATGTTTGTTTTTTGAGTCATATCTGACTCATCTGAATCTGACTCGTTTGGATCTGACTGAAATCACCTGACTCATCTGGATATGACTTAATGTGTTTTTTATTTGAGTGAGATCTGACTCAACTAACTCAAAAATATACGAGTCAGTGACTTGGTCCCATGAGTCAGGGACATTTCCATACCTGACTTAAACGGGTCCGAATGAGGGGCTAGATCTGAGTCAGACGTCGAGTCAGAGCTGACTCAAAACAGAAAACAAATGGTCAGACATCTGTCTCGCGCCAAGTTAGAGGTTGACTCAGATCCAGATCGCGAGTCAGATGTAAAAAAATATGATGTTAGTATCCACATTTTACCCCAAAAAAGACCTCCATAATGCGAGTGAAGCACAAAGGATTTATTCATCCTTCATATATCATAATTTTGTTGCCAGGATCATTTTTTGTACATACATGACTTGTATTTCGTTGTAAAACACAAGGGAATTTTTCAGTAATCTTGAACTTGTATATAGAAAGAGGAATTAAAATTTCCTTCTGATCAACCTCAAACGAAAAATATATCATCATATATTACTTCCGTTTCAACAAAAGTGTTACTTTCACTTTTTTATTTTATTCTAAAATACATAATTTTAAACTAAAATAAAAAAGTGAAAGTAACACTTTTATTGAAATAGAGGTAGTATATATTTGTAAAAAACAAGAGTTAAAAATTACAAAACAAAAAAACACCAGACGTACACATGTATGTATTGGGTCCGTATTCATATGGATACATTACAAAAAAAACAATACTCAGATCCATTACTTAATAATCTAGTACTTGGCAGTATTGATAGAACTGCACTTTGTTCGAATCTCTCCTTCCTTTCTGCCGGTGAGAACTTGAGTGTTTCCAAGTTTTACCATGGATACGGAAAACTGTTGAAGGAAGAGCCATTCCGGTTGATTTGCCATTGCATCAACTAAACCAGAAGTTCTTGAATCAGAGTTGAGTAATTGATCGGTTTTAAGTAATCCTTTATTTATCTGCAGATTTGTGTAATACATCGAATCGAATGTATTTGGGGTTTCTCCATCCAATTCTACATATTCTGATGCCCGTTTGCATTTTCTTTTCAAGAAATTCAAATATTTGATGTCGATAGTTGGATCAGCCTTACCGGTTCCTTGATAGTTGTAGAGCCTGTCTTGGATCACCCCACAGTTACACTTTCCAATGGTGTGTGCTCCTAAATAAAGATGAATCCACTTAGTCCATTTACCAATTTAAGCAAGATCATAATATAATTACTCAACAAAAAGAACGGCTACATATCAATATAGTACTCTCATCCTTGTGGCTCAGTTTTTCAAAGCAATGACTATTTATATGAAATTATTCGGAAGAGAAAATTAAAAATATACCCCAGATTTACTAATCTGTTTGGAGATCTATGTCATGACTGTAAAAGAAATCTGTCTTAGTGAGAGAAACAAACTATTAAATAGCTAATGTCCCATGTATGTGGGTTTACATATGAGTTAAAGTTACTCTTTTACCCTAATCATTTAAATAGATACCTAATTTATCAGTTTAGGGATGAGACATGTGTCCATTTCGTCTCAATCATCAACATGAATTCAATAAGATATATTGAAGGAAATGGGGCGACAATTGCAAACTTGCCGTTATGAACTACTTTGCCTACACGTCAAGGACAGTTTCCATTTTGCAGAAAATTAAAACACTTGATGTTAGTTGATATCCAAGGAGAAATATACATACCTGAGAGGACAACCAAATCAATAAGATTCAATCCTATAGATTGGAAGAATTCAATCAAAGTTGTGATACTTTCGCGACCACTGGGTACTGCATAATCGGCTTCCTTTGCAATCGAAACTAGTCCATCTTTTCTACCATATGGGACCTCCCAGAAAGGGACTCCAATCGCAACCGTAGCATCTCTAGCTGCAGCAGTGAGGATGTCTGCACAAGAAACAGTTTTGGGACATATCTTCTCAACTTCTGCTTTGATATCGTCTATTAGTTCGAATCCTCTCAATGTTTTGCTGGCTGCTGCATCCCTTTCACTTCCCGGGTGACTTAGAAGGATTGAAGCATCACACCCCTAATGATAAAATTACTGGATGATCAATCACTAATATACAGTATATGATAATGACATAAATCTAAAAGACCATGTAGTGACCAATGTCCGTTAGAGCGGGGTTAGGTCCTTAAGTCTGGCTGATGGCATTAATACTGAGATCTGAACCACTAACCTCTTTATATAGAGCATATTTTAAACCCAAACTCACCACATCAATACATCCAAAAAATTACGTTATCAAACTAATAATTAACAGCATTATAAAAAATACTTACCCTAATAGCACAATCATGGAAGTGCAACCTGAGGATACTAGCAGCAATAGTGGCATCCTTCTTAATCCATGCAGCTACCTTCTTGTGTATGATTTCTTCGAGATTGGGACATGATTTTTGGTAGTATCCGTTCGATAGAAAGCTTTGAAGAGATGGCTCTGAAAGCATAGATGTCCACGGTCGATGATCAATTTCAATGTTGGTGAGATCTGCTTCATCATCCTCATTTTCATCAGTTAGGTTCCCTGATTGAGGTGTATTTTGTTTGTCTTCTTGGCTGCTAGGAACTTGGTTATCATCATCGTTCACATCGTTATAATTCGCTGGTTTGTAATCAGCAGATGCTAAGACTACTGCTGATATTACAAGTAGTAAAACTAAAAAAGAATAAGATGATGACATGGTAATTTGTAGTTGCAAACTGTAAAGAGAAAGAATAATGTGGAATTAAGTGGTTTGTTGTTCATTTATTGCAGTGATTTCTCTGTATATATAAACGAAATGGGCAATGGTGAATTGCTGTTGATAACGAAGAAAATGAAATACGTGCAAGCCACGATATATGCACGTACTCTTAGCATAAGGAGATGACATTCAAGCACGTAGAGTTGACACAAAAATGTACCGATATTGTCAACAGGCAAATATTATATAAAATATCTACGATTGTCTTGCTATCTGGACACCTTATGCACTAGTGATTCGATCCATGTAAGATTCTGTTTAGGATAGTTAGTTTCACATGTGCGAGAAACTTGTGACAATGTATGTTCCCACGTACGTAGCACTTGTGTCAGTCGCTCTCGTGTGACCATGCCAGACCATGTTATTGTTAATAAGAGGGAAAAAATGAATATTTAGAGTTAATTTTAAAATTTTCTATAAATAAAAGGATTAACAGTTTGTTCATGTTAATGATATTTTTATTTAAACTTACTTAATCCTAACATTAAACTCCTATTTTTAGTCCGCTTCGAAGACCTGTAGCCAGCAACCATTTAAAAAATACGAATTATGGGGAAAATATTAATTTAAAGGTTGGAATGTGATATAGCTAATTCCTCGATATTAAGAAGGTTGTCGAAAAGTTTAAATCTTGATAACGACAATCCAACTATTAATTTAAGTTTTTTCAGTTCTCAAAATTTTAGAGTTTTATTGCTTCTTCCACAGTACACTTAATAAAATTACATATAATTTATATTTTAATCATCAAGGATTTTGATTGTGTCGTTATGTAATTATCTAACACGGGTTAATTTATTTTTGTTATTTGAAATGGTTATCTGAAACTCGAATTTCAAACCACTAAGTTATTCCTTTTAATTATATAAAAATTTCAAATTTAATTCCACCCCGCATGCATTCCCTTATCAGATCCACTTATTTCCTCCTATTAACAGTAACCCATATTATTAGAGCATCTCCAGTGAAAATGTGATCAGTATTATGTGGAAGTTGTTTGAAGTCATCCTTTGGAAAAAATAGAACAAAATTTCCTTAATTTTAGAAAGTTTGATGTAACTTTTTCGATAAAATTTTTTCGGTTGAAACTATTTGATCACATGTAAAAGCCTATTGGATAAGAAGTTATTTTTTTACTTCTTAAAAGAGAAAACGTTAGAAAATATACTAAAATAAATATATTTCACTACTTAACATAATTTATTTTAACAATTTTTATTATTAATTTGATGATTAGGTTATTAATTCCTAGGAGATCCTCTAAAACTAAAAAGTTCAGTGTAATAGAGTAATATCACCGTCATATTGATTATGTTTAACAACTCACAGTTAAAAATCTGAATATTTACAAAGGATTTGTTGACTCACCCCCTAGAAAATGTTACTTTGGGGTTACCCCTTTATATACAAAGCTATTGAGATTTCCCCCAATCACCACTTAACGTCCATACCCGGTGAAATTTCACGCACGCCACTTACACACGTGCACCATGTCAAGTGCATCCTAATTTTTAGATCAGTCTTCTTCATCGTTGTTAAAATCCCGGTTATCATCAATTTTCTTTCTTTCTTGAATCCCCAAATCAAAGAAAGAAAGATGAGAGGCATTACATATTCAACATCACGAAACTGGATTACCAACAAAAACAAAAACAAAAACAACAACAATCCTCTAAGAAATCCATAGACATTAATGCAAATTGCCTAGATTAATCCCAATTCAACGAACTCGTACAGGATTTGCACTAAAGGCTCTTGTAGTTTGACGGCTCCTAGGAATATTGGCTCTTGCTCTGATAATTAATGTTTCTCATGGACTTTAATAATTTGGAGCAAGACGGAATAACTCATCTAGTTATAGGGTGGATGTTAAGCACAAGGTCGGAGGTTCAATCCTTCCTCCTTTTAGCGATTGTCATCAAATTACTGAATTGAAAACTCGTCAGCACTAGGATGGGAGAATTTTCCTTTCATTTTTTGTTTAGCTACTGGGCTTATAGATAAAAGACTTCTTTCAAACTAAAAAAATAGTATAAAATTAAATACAAAATCAATAACAAAAATAGAACTGATAATGATAATAATAACCCAAAGCCACCATTTAGTTGTTGTCGGCTGATATCTATTTTGAAATTGATAAACTTCCTAAAGATTGTAAAATTATATATATATATATATATATATCAGCTAAAACATAGCAAGCGTGCAAGTTTTAACTTGTTAGTCATCCGTGCCCCACTGGAAACACCACTTCTAGTTCCACTTGCATGTGGAACCATGATCGAACTCCCTTAACCTGGTGCTAAAGGTAATAATAAAGCTTTTTGAGACTATGAAAAATAAAATACGAGGAAATAATGAAAATGGAAAGAAATAAACCAACATTATATATCTAAGGGGAATTTTTTAGGTTGACGTCACATCACCATAATAGCTCTGATTTGTGGTTATGCCACATCTTCGTTATTTTACATGTCATCAATACTCGTATTGAAACTCATGAGTCATAATTAGACATGTCACTTAGTTTAAAGAGAGACAAATTTGTTTTAATAATATATTTCTTCCAATAGCTACTAGTCACTTCAAAACCCTCACAGAAACCTCTTCACCGTTTATATAAATAAATAGTAAGATAGCATAAATCATAATTTTATTTCTCTTTGAGAAAATTATAAATTTGTTAACAATACAACTAGAAAGCAGGTTGCAAAATAAGCAGCATATATTGAATGCCAACTTATTTTTGTGATCGATAATAATTCCTGAATCCTATATAAGAGTTTTACTGATGTATTTTATTTTAAAGAAACACATTTGATTCCTTTTTACTATTATTTTTATTTATTTTTTGCTGAATCCCAAATTCATTAAAAGAAAATGTGTAATTACAAGGTTAAATACAAAAAATTGAGGTTCAAGGGTCCCTTCAAAAAGTTATTTAATTCTGAAATAAGATATGTCCGGCCCCTCCACAGAGTGAAGGAAGACCAGACTATCCTCGTGTCTTTCAATATCTCCAAGTGTCAGCAGACACCCTTTTTTGGCATAGTATCAACAACAAAGTTAACCTCACGATACGCATGTTCATAGCGTACGTATTGAGTTATATATATTGTGCACAAGTTACTCTCCATCTCTGCTTAACTTTACATTGAATGGATATTTTCTTGAAAACTTCAACCACGCTAGCTGAGTTTGAACGAATCAATATCTTCATAGTTCCAAGACAAACGGCCCATTCAAACGCATATATCACTGCATGAACCGCCATAAAACTCGTATATTACACCAAGCCTTATACTATGTGCTCTAAGGACCTTAGATACGTTCCTTACTTCTAGCAATCATGCATGCACCTGCATGCACTGGGATAAGTACTATTAGATGCACCATTGCACCAAATTAAATTTTATTTCCTTGCATATGGATGCCAACTTCACTCGATAGGAACACTGAGCTTTACCATATGTTACTCTGAAATAATCAAGTACCCTGAGATTATCACAAGTATTATGCATATGCCCACGCATGCGCAATGAGTTATCATTAATAATCTAATGCACATAAATTTTGAAATGGTACAGTTTCACCTTATCATTGTCATAAACTACCTTGTTTCTCAATTTCCACAGCTGTGTACGCGCATTGCCATATTAGCAACCAGCCAAAGGTCTATAATCATTCTGCTTCTATACTTCACAACATTATAAGAACTATGTAAAAAATGGTCTGGAGTCAAACCAAAGATGCCACCAACCCATCCCGAACCTTTTTTTGCAATCTGTAGCTCCAAAGTATATGTTCCAAAAACTCCATCTCAATATTACAAAAATGGCACTTATAAGCAATTGTAATCTTCAATATCTTCGTTAATTTTTGTCTTGATTAGTACAACATTAACAGCTTCCAGAATTGCACTGCGAGTTCTGTATGCACAACATTGAGCCAAATTAAGTTTGCACCAGAGAAAGGTACATGCCTATCCCTAATCAAATGTTTAGCTGATTTGACAATAAAAATTTCCTTTCTATCAGGCATCCATATAAATGTATCTTCACACCCAGAGGGGGTAAGATAAGAAATTGGAACCCCTTCAGCCTCAAAAATACCTCTAATAAAGTTAGGAATTACCCATTCATTATTAACAATTAAATCACATATCTTCAAGATGTAATCCATCCTAATATAAGATGGAATACCAATAAGTTCAGCAAGACTCTTGCCACCGTACGATGCATACAAATATAAAGATGTGTTTCTTCCATCCCCAACCAAACATCTAGTATTTGTATCCATATATTTATGTATCCAGCGAATCCCAGGCAGAATAGAAGATTTCAGTTTATAATCGATCACTTAACATTCAATTTCAAATATTTAGCTCTTATAAACTTTTTCCCAACCTTTATTAGAATGTTTAATGCTCCACCACAACTTCATCAACATAATCTTGTTTACTATTTTCAATATGATAAGCTCTAGACCACCTTTATTGTACGGACAACACAATTTATCATTTGCAAATAGATACACTGGTTCTGACTGACACAAGTCTTTCCTTTCCACCGAGTTAGTTTATCAATAACTTTTTCCACCATATTTCTAATATGATGGAATCTGACAGCTCCAGGCATAACTTGTACACCCAAATACTTATCAGTAAAACTACCACACCAATGCCTAAAAAATCAACATTTAACCCCCTTTTAGCACTACAAGCTCCACCAAAATAAAACTTACTCTTTTGCCTGCTAACTGTCTGGGAAGAAGCATCTTGATAAATTCTCAAAATTTTAAATACGTTTCTAACACTCTTGACATTACCTTTGCAAAAAAAATAAAAAATGATATCATTAAAAAATAAAAGATGTGTAGGATAAATACATTTTCGAATGACCTTAGCACTCATTTTTTCGGTCTTAAACAGCTTAATAATGTTGTGACTCATAATATATTCAATTAAAACAAAGATCAGAGGTGAAAGAGGATCCTTCTCCCTTAAAGTTCTTAAACCCTTTGTTGTTCTGAAAAAATCCTCAGGATTACCATTTACTATAACAGAAGTTCTTGTAGATTGCAAGGGGCAAGTTAACCAGTTTTTAGAGAACCCATATTTGCAAAAAAAGTTCTAAGATGAATTAACAGTTTATTGTATCAAAAGCTTGGTAAATATTAATTTTTAGCCCAACATTCCTAAACTTTGGTTTACCTCCAGTTTATTCACCATTTCAGATGCCAATCAAATATTATCATGGATGTTTCTTCCTTTCATGAATGCCACCTGCTCCTTAGTGATTAATTTCTCCAAGATTTCACTGAGTCTTGAAGCTGGAATCTTAATGAGATTTTAATTTATACCGTAAGAGCGCGCCTGTTGATGAGATAGTGTACAAGTACGGTTCATTCCACAGGGATTTCAGAAGTGCAATTTCTAGTTTTTAATTAACTAATGTGCTAATAACATAAATAATAATTTTTAATGAAGAAGTTGAATAAATAAAAAGATAAAATAACTATACAAAGTAATCAACCACGAAAAGAAGGTATAGGGTTTCTAATTCTACTATTTCTGATGTTTGTAAAATTAACAATCTATTATCTCAAACAAACTCTCAAATTACTCAAAACAATTTTGAACCCAATCTCATGTTTTGCAAAATATAATGTTTAAAATTAATTATATGACTTCCGTCATCTCACAAAAATATAATCTCCTTCGCTTATAAAAGATCAACATCTAAAAACTATTCAGAACAATTTAATTGAAGCATTTTAGAATAAAAATTATTAGTCATGAAAAAACACAAATAGTTGAGTAAATATTCTAAGAAAATAATTATTAAAAATACACATCAAAATTAGCTTCATCCTATACCCTAGAAAACAAAACTAGCTACTCATGACAAGAACAATAAAAGAAAATTGTTTAATCATTAAAATTTATTGATATGGAGAACTTGCATTTTTTGTTTTAGTTTTTGTTGAATAAGTGAAGTAAATACAGAGCAGACCTTGTCCGCAGCTGGTTAAGACTGCTTTCTGGTCCTCCCGAGAAGAACTGTCTCCTTTTGTATATAACCTGAAACTGTCGCTGACACATTCAAAGAAATCTATTGTAATTTAAAAGTAAAGACCACGTTTATTACGACAGTTTTTAACAACCTTTGTTTTTCATCTTCTTCTTCACGTCAATTGTAGAAACACCCAGATTTTTTTCTTTCTCTCTTCTCTCTTGATTCTGGCCGAAGCCCCCCTCCTTCAATGCTTCACTCGACCTCCTATTTATAATAGAACACCCTACTCTCATTCAAATTTCCCCCAAATCTTCCCTTTAATTGAATATCTTCCCGGCAGATCGAGATGAATCTTGAATATATATTTTCTTCTTTAATGGATATAATCTCGAACTAATTTTATTTCTTCTTATTTCCTTGCTTGTATTCATAAGATTTCGAACAGAATCCAAAGTTGTCGATCTGTTTTCTTTCCTTCCAATTGTTTCTCGAGAAGACTTATTTCTCACGGATCTGTTTTGAGAAGAAAATATTGGTCGTGATATTTTATTTGATTTTGACTTATCCAAAGCACATAAGGAATCCTAATAATAAGGCAAGCATATAATCTTGCCTTAAACACTTGCAAAACAACCTAAAATATCTTCACAGATTCGAAATATGAGAGAATAGTTTTTCCCGCCAACTTCTTCTTTTGAATTTAAAAGGAGTGGGCGTCCTTAACCGATGCTTGGGTGCCTTTATCAATTTTGAGGGTGCATTTAAGACTTTTTTGAGGTGCCTTTATCGATTTTCTTATCAACTTTTCCATAATTATTTATTCCACAAAAATATTTAAAAATAATTAAAATAATATTAATAATACAAAAATTGAATAAAAGAAAATATAAATATAAGTTTAAATAAGACACAAAATTGTGTCTATCAAATCTTAGTAAAAATCTAGAAAAAAATTACTGAGACCAATGGGTTTAAAGTTTCTGAAAGTATTAGCCCCTTTCTACTTTTGCAACACAATGATTATTAAGCTAAAGTTTGCCTCACTGAGTATTAACTTACGGTGCCAACAACCAACAATGGGATGAAAAAAATCAACATGAATAATTTCCCAACAGTGATGATAGAAAATACACAAGTAACCATCAAGCCCTAGCGTATTCTCAGCCTCCAAATCGAATACCACAACTTTAATCTCGTCGCTAGTTAGTACAACGTCCATAGCTGCAGACTCTTATGCGTTTATAACTTCATGCTCAATATAACTTATCATCAATAATAGAACTCACACCATTGAATTTTTCATCCTAGTATTGAACAATATGATCCATGATCTGATCATACCCTTCAATTGTGTTACGAGCACCATCTTTCTTCTCATAAATTGTATTTTGGCTACATCTCCTGCGTATATTATTATGAAAGAAACTTATGTTGCTATCACCATCAGTAGTCCTAGCTTTCTACTGTAACATAGTAGCCAACTGCACCTTGGTCTGATGCACTGACTTTTTTGCATCCAATACCCTCTCATATTTCTCTTAATCATGCAGATCATCATCGGAAATAGTAGTCGCCATGTCCAGATGTTCCTCTGCATGCTTCAGACGCACATTTACATTGCTAAACACATTCTTGTTCCACTCCTTTAAGATCAGCTTTAACATTTTCAAGTTTCTAGTGAACTTATAGGCTGGAGAATCTTATTGCATAGGGGCAATCCAGCAATCACCAACAACTTGCATAAAGTCAACATGTTCAAACCACATCTTTTGAACTCTAAAAGGACTACGAACTGGGTTTTGGGAGATAAAATTAAGGGTAACCAAAAAGTGGAGAATGATCAGATACATCCTTGGGTAGAGTCTTGCATCTCCAGTTTTGGAATTTTTCCAACCACGCCTCATTAATAATAGCTTTATCTATCAATCTTATGAATAATTCTACCTAGTCCAGATTGACCATTAGCCCAAGTAAATTTTCTTCCCAGAGTATCAGCTTCAATAAGATTGTTCGCCTGCATCTAGTCCATGTATTCATTGATAATTGTTGATATTTGGGTACAAGTGCCACATGCTTTTCTTCAACTCTTAGCATACAATTAATATCACCAATGACCAACCAAAGATTTGGCTCATTGCATTCCTACATTCAACTATTGCTATAAACTCATTTTTATTATGATAGCATGCAAACCACTGGCATGCACATATCAAACATAAAAACCATCTACATCTATTTAAACTGCCTGCTTGCTTTTACTAATGACCCTAAGGGTGACAATATCAGTAGACCAAAGAAATCAAAGTGTACCTTTACGCCCATCCCTAGAAATGTGAATAACTTTACTAGACATACCTTCCAACTTCAACCCATTTATGACTCTAGAAGTGCAATCCACTTTAGGCTCAACAATGCACAAAATATCAGGTTTAAACTCTTTGCAAAACTGCTTCAATTTAGACTTGGCTTCAATTTTGGCTAGGCCAAGTATGTTCCAGAAGAACAAACGCATTAAGACAGATTTGGGAGTGGATCTTGTGTACCACCAACACTCTTCTTTGTACCATGTCCATCAGACTTGTTAACATCATTACTCGTACCATCTGTATTATAGTCAGTGCCACCATATGTTGTAGTAGCCTCTTCACCATCAGTTTTCTTTCCACTTTATATTTTCTTCTCTTTCCTAGTCTTCACAAACGCAACATCAGTTATGCTGCCATCCTTACTGGTTACATTGTCCTCGGGATTGGCATGCTTAGTTGAAGCTATGGTATTTCTTGATTTTCTGGTGACAATATGCTTTGCAGAGATTGCATCTTTAATGGATGACAGTTTTCCTGCTTCCGCATTTTGAACACTCTCATTAGGGTTTAGCGTCATCACTACGCGTTAATGTAGGACTGAGATTTTCTATTCCAGCGCTATCATCAGGGATCTCAAGTTCCTTATCCACTTCGTCATCAGTTATATCACCCCAAGGGACAGAAAATTGATTAGAATTTCATTACCCCTTGTGGTTTCTCAATAGGCTTTGGATTTCTAATGCTATTAATAGAAGTAATTAAAGCATGCATCATCAGAGACAACTTGGCTTTCTCCTTCTGTTGATATAGCCATATCACTTTATCTTTCAAATCTTGCCGTCTCAACAGCAGCACGTTTTGTTATTGCCAATTAAGCAGCAGCCTTCTCAGCATCTGATCTAGCTAACTGGTCTGACGCCTGCTTAGTTCTCACCAATTCATCATCGATATCTAACGCAACATTAATCTTATCTAACTCATATGCAACCTGCTTATATCTACCTCTTTCAGCAGCAGCAGCTTTCGTAGCCTCATACCTAGCCATAATAAATGCAATTTGCTTAGTTCTAACTAATTCATCAGCAACATCTTCCTTTCTCTACCTTTATAACTTAGCACACTGTGTTCATGCTTATATATTTTCAAAAAAACATTTTCTTCTTCGCTGCATCTTTTTCATCATTAACTTCCTTCAGTTTTAAAGCATTAGTTAACACTTTTGAATTCAGTAACCATGTGGCTAATTATCTTGCAATGCTTGCAATACATCAGTGGTTTAAGGATTCCCACATCTTGCCAAAATACACCAGATTCACCGTCATCAGGTTCAACAAAAATAGATGCTAGAACTTTTTTTCGCAACTTCAATATCGACAAAAACACTTCTAAAACCAAATTCACGCTTCAAAGTTCTTGCATCTACATCATAGGAGTCCCAAGTTCCCTGCACATGGACATAAGCAATTCTTTATCCTAAAACTCCAAGGACAGACCAGAAAGTTTACACCAAACCACTGTGCGAGAAGTTCTTTGATTATCAAGATCGAATCAAGAGGGAGTCAATCCTGAACATGCAAAGGATAGTTGACGACGAACCAGGGACCATCATACCAGACCCTTTTTTTATCCGATTCACTGTCAAGTTTGATTGTGAAAAAACCTTTGTCCATGGGTATGAATTGACAACTTCCACTCAACCTTCATTGATTCAGAAGCTCCTTCTTGAAAACACCAAAAATCAAACCCTTAAAATCCAATATGCCTATCAAACTATATTTCCTATCTTCCAAAGCTCTTCATAACTAGCAGTAGGCAGTTTGATAATGATATCACCAGCTTTAATAACACGCAGCTCAAACAAAGCTGAGACGTCAATCTTTGATGTAATATGAGCTCTTCGCTTGACAAACGATGCATAAGATTTAATTCCTTTTTCAGTATTTGTTTTAGGGTTACCAGAACGCTCAGTACTTATTGCGTAAAACCGAAATACCAGCTTTGATAGAACTATATATGGTTACCTAGAAATATTCAAACCATGGTTTTGATTTCCATTTGGATTAGAATCAATCGCAACAGAAGTAGATTTAGGGTTTTTGTCAAATGGAACGGGAGTTGAATTCACCATCTTAAATCAGCACAGTGATGATCCTGAACGATGAAGAAAGAGTTTTAGTCAACCCTAGAAAACCTAGAAAACCTGAGCTCCCTATGACGCGAGACGGAAATTCTGTTCTTTTTCTCCAAAACAGAAATCCGACCCTACCACACTCAACAGCCACACGGCTCACATATTGGATGGTAAAGCCTGCATTAGTGAAACCGCAACATAAATCTGATCTTGTAGAAATAGTTCACTTTCATTCTTTATTTTTATTTTTATTTCTAATTTTAGCATTTCTCTAAAACTAAAATAGGGTGTCAGTGAAGTTGGATGATAAGCCTCTTAGAAATCCACTGGTCTAAAAATCCTCGAAAATCGGTTTATAAGGATATAATTGTCTAAGAGCATCTACAGTGGGGTGACTATAACCTGGACCAAACTCAAATTTAGTCTTTGGTCCGTCTAAAACTAATCATAGTAGGGCGACTGTATTGGGGTTTTGGTCCAGTTTTTTTACTGTTTTGGATCAAAATTGATCCTAGAACTGGACCAAACACGAATATGGTGGAGCGTGAAATTACATGTGTGTCTCGCGTCAGGCGTGATGTTACCTCTCTGTCTCGTTTCAGGCGTAATCCTAGACAGCCGTCTCATGATCCAGGCGTGAACCAGAAAGCCGCCCAATATAGGCGTTCACCCAAGAGCACGTCCATCAGGGTATTAACCTCGTGAACGCTTGTCTTGGGCGTGCACCAAATTTATGTTTGTTGTGGACGTTATCCAAACTTGCGCCTGTTTGTAAGCGTTAGCCAAAAATACACTTGTCACGAGAATTGTTAAACAAGGGTCTCTTCCTAAAATCTTCATTTCTTTTCTCCCCTAAAATCTCTCTCTCCCCATATTAATTCCAAAAAAACAAATAGATAAAAAGAAATACTTCTTAATTCTCATCGATAATCTCTTCTTCGTTTTTCCTCAACCATGGCTGCCTTATCTTTCCAATCTCACACATCATCTGTAAAATCCTCCTTTCATTCCTTCTACAACAATGGAATCAATAGACTTATCCTACACAGTACTCCATCATCAACCCTTAAACGACACCACCACACCCAATCATCAATGTCAATCAGAGCTTTTTCATCAGCATCACCAACTCCAATCCTAACTCAAGATGACTTGAAAAACTAGCAGCAGATAAAGCAGTTGAATATGTACGCAGTGGTGTGGTTCTTGGTCTTGGTACTGGATCTACAACTGCTTTTGTTGTATCCAAAATTGGTGAATTACTCAAATCTGGGGAACTCAAAGACATAGTTGGTATACCTACTTCAAAAAAAACAATGAACAAGCGATATCTCTAGGTATTCCATTGTCAGTTCTTGATGATCATCCAGTTCTTGATCTATCTATTGATGGTGTTGATGAAGTTGATCCAGATTTAAATCTAGTTAAATACCGAGGTGGTGCGTTATTGAGAGAGAAAATGGTTGAAGTAGCGTCTGAGAAATTTGTTGTTGTGGTTGATGATACAAAATTAGTTGATGGTCTTGGTGGCAGTGGATTAGCTATGCCTGTTGAAGTTGTACAGTTTTGTTGGATGTATAATTTACTTAAGTTACAAGAATTTTTTAACGAGGTAGAAGATTCACCAGGCGTATGGCTAAGGTAACGTCCCATCAGCCGTTAGTCTGCACCCACGCCTGTCATTTGGGCATGTTATCACGTGTGCGTCTACTATCAGACGTTGTTCTGGGTTGTGTCTCCCACAGAGCGTTCATCCAGTGTCCGCCCTGACCAAGCGTTTTCACTGGCATACGCCCATACAACATCATTCCAACAGACAGACCCTTATATATGCGCCCAACGACAGGCGTTAACTTAGTCTTCCGCCTGATCAAAATTTACTCTTCTTCCATTACGTTTCAGGCGGAATATTACAAAAAAAGAATTGGTCTTTAGTCTTTGAGTTTACTCTCATGACTGTGGAAGTTCTAAAGCTTGTTAACTTTATAAATATAAAAGATCTAGGTGATGTGTGACTATTTGTAACAAAACGTTCCTTCTTTTACCACATGTACAAAAGAAATGGAGATCCAGGGACAGAGCCAGGGGTGCATGTGTCTATAAACCCCATAGGATTTTGGATTTGAGTAGAAATAGACTTGAGTTTTGGACAATTCTTATATTTTATAGGTGTAAATATATAGGATAAAATTAAAATTTTATATCGTTAATGGGATCAAAAAAATTGTAAATGTTTGTTTGACCCTAGCACTGAATTGCCCTAGCTTCGTCGGATGTAATCGAATATAATGTAATTATATTTTATTATCAACGAAGTTTAACGTTTTTATGCTCCTAATTTAAAAAATAATAATAATTATTATTATTAAAAAAAAATAAAATTTAAAATATTTCTCGCCACCCAATAATAGAGAGAAAATAAAATAATTAATATGTCAAAGCTGGTAGGCTGTGGGAGCCAGTAAAAAAATAATCTAAACCCCCAGGTCCCCCTTTCCCTACCAATACAAAAATGTAAGAAGATGCGGCTTGACTCGAACCCCCCTATCCTCTCACCCCAGTCCCCCTCTGTAGTAAAAAAGGCCTGAGCTTGAGATCACTAGTTGCTGCAATGGGGAGATTAAGGGGGAGGGTTCTAGCAACATCCGTTGTTTAGAAAAGAAAGCATTAACGTTTGCTCACATCTTAGGTGTGTATAAGCATTATCCCTCTACGTTTAGTATCTTTTGCCTCAATTATGGACTTGTGCAATAAAAATGGGTCAGTAAAAACTAATATACCAAATTTTGGTGCACAGAAATGCCACTATTGGACAGCAGACACTACTGAACGGTAAGTCTTAAAGTCTAAAGCATATAAATGAGAGTGAGAAGAGGCAGTTTTCTAAAATTCATCCTCTGAATATTTCCTCAAGAGAAAAGAAAAAGTTAAGAAGACTTCTCTTATCGTCTTATTGTAGTTGAGAGAACGAAAAAAAATTAAGATCGGATTAAGATGGCAAAGAAAGCAGTTCTTGTAGGATGCAATTACCAAGGAACAAAAGCAGAATTGAAAGGGTGTATTAATGATGTGAAAAGGATGTATCAATCACTTGTTGACAAATATGGATTTGCAGAAGAAGATATAACTGTTTTGATTGATACTGATGATTCTTATATTCAACCAACTGGTAAGAACATTAGAAAGGCAATATCAGATCTGATTAGATCTGGTGAACCTGGTGATGTTTTATTCTTTCATTACAGTGGTCATGGAACTCGTCTCCCTGCTGAAACTGGTGAAGATGATGATACTGGTTATGATGAATGTATTGTCCCTACTGATATGAATCTTATCACTGGTAATCAATACAAACACAACCATCTTTTTCTTTACTCTTTAATTTTGTTTTATTTTGATCATTTTAGACAGTAGTTTGTATGATTCTTGTATTTTTTTTTTCTCAATGATGTTGTCCTTGATTACCTTTTTTAGTAGGTATAATTCCTGGTCAATTCTGTTTGTATATGTGTTCGCAGATGATGATTTCAGAGAGTATGTGGATCAAGTCCAAGAAGGTTGTAGGATAACGATTGTATCGGATTCGTGTCACAGTGGAGGTTTGATTGATGAAGCTAAAGAACAAATCGGGGAGAGTACTAAGAGCGGAGGTGAAGAACAGAGTTCTGGATTTGGATTCAAGCATTTCTTGCACCGGCAAGTCAACGATGCTTTAGAATCTCGTGGCATTCATTTACCTAGTAGACGCCACCGTCGGGATGAAGACGAAGAAGAGCAAGAAGAGGATGGACCTGTAAAGAACAGATCACTTCCTATATCGACTTTGATTGAAATCCTAAAACAGAAAACAGGCAAAGATGACATTGATGTTGGAAAAATTCGTCCCACCTTATTCGATGTGTTCGGAGAAGATTCAAGCCCTAAGGTGAAGAAATTCATGAAGGTTATATTGGACAAACTCCAAAGTGGAGGTGGCAATGGTGGAAGTGGTGGACTCTTGGGAATGGTTGGATGTTTAGCTCAAGAATTCCTAAAGCACAAACTAGACGAAAATGATGACAATTACGCCAAACCTGCAATGGAAACACAAGTTGGCAGCAAACAAGAAGTTTATGCTGGATCAAGCCAGCGATCACTACCTGATAGCGGGATCCTGGTCAGTGGATGCCAGACTGATCAGACTTCGGCAGATGCAAACCCTTCTGGAAATGCTGATGATGCTTATGGAGCTCTCAGTAATGCTATTCAAACCATAATCGAAGAGACTGATGGTACAGTTACTAATCATGAATTAGTGTCAAAAGCAAGACAGATTCTTAAACGTCAAGGGTTTACTCAGCGCCCTGGACTCTACTGTTCTGATGAGCATGCCAATGCTCCCTTCATTTGTTGAAAGCACCCAGATAAGAGATAACATCTGAACAGTCGATTTCAGGTATATATAAGCCTGCGAGTGTTTGTCTTTGTGTGTGTTTGCTTTTGTTTTGGCATTCTGAGTTATTTGGTGTGGTGTGCAAAGGAATAAGGCTTTTATTTTACTAGATAACAAACCTTTGATTTCAACTGTTAAATGAAAATTTGTGGCGCTTTCAATTGATGATTAGCATTTCGTATCGACAAAAAAAGTAGAATTCACTGAAAACTGTGGTTCTGTCAAAATCTGCACATATGATGACAATATCCAAATATTTACAATATTATAGAATAGAGACCGATATACTTAACAAAAAAGATAACCTAGTAGTATCTTCTATATAGAACGTTGGCAATATATATTATGCTCTTCCTGGTTTCCGCGTAATGGAAGATTCAGTCATTGTTTCCTCCAAGTAATATCTCTTTATCTGCAGATTGGAGACTAGTGGCCCAAAAAAGAAAACTGTAAATCATACAAAACATGTTCTTTTAGGTTTCAATCATCAACTTCTTGCACCCATGCTAAATCTGCACAAAGAAAACAGATGTGAAAATGACACCCAAGCAGATCCTCCATGTGACTGTCAGGAGAAGCAAGCATTAAATCAAAACTGACAACAATATCTGAAAAGGTTGATCAACTGCTAGTTCTGAGCTGCAAAAGCAACAGAAAACAAACCGTGAAAATGAGAAAGGAAAGAACTTA
The DNA here is from genome assembly GCA_023531435.1 of Papaver californicum. NCBI lineage: Eukaryota > Viridiplantae > Streptophyta > Magnoliopsida > Ranunculales > Papaveraceae > Papaver > Papaver californicum. The sequence goes on from JAJJMC010000896.1 coordinate 7,553,682, forward strand.
CCTTGAAGCACGGATTCAACAGCAGAATTGGGAACAAGGAGTCCGACATTCACTGGCTATCTGTTGTGGTCTCTATACGTACAACACGTAGTCGTTTATGACTATGACGAGCCTGTGTATATCGTTCATTATTTATAAGAGAAAATACATTGCTGTCAGGACAAGTATTGGTAGATAGATCAGACAAGTTACCTGTTTAGCAAGGGCCTTCTCTATAGTACCCCAAACAGGAAGAATAAGTCCACCCAACACGTTGACTTCCTGTAGTCTTCTACCCACAGAACAGAAGTTTGCCATCTTACAGTTGGGGCCATGCATACACTGCAACCTTAATCAAGTTATAAACAAGCAAGAAAGGCAATGAATAATTTACATCCTAACAAACTTACATCGTTAAGGAACCTTTACCTGTTTAGAAGAAATTTCATATTCATCTTCCCAGCCTTTACATGCCTTCTCTAGTGACAATAATTTTCTGTACTTACTATTTAACTCCTTCAGGGGCATTTCTCTAGTAATGAAAAGGTTAACCAATTTGTCACAAGATTTAGAGTGAAGAATAGATTCTAATATAACAACTTCAATTTATTCAAATACCTCAATGCCTCTCCAACAGCAGGGCGGAATAGCTTATAAGCTTCTGGCGTGGAACTGAAACAACAGACCAATAGAAAAAAAGTTAAGCCAAAATATAGCATTTCAAGCACTCAAAATGATATGACTTGGCCAAAATTAGAATGCATTATGGAAGGAAGGATTCAAAGGGAAGACACATCTAAGATCCTAGTTGAACATTATCCATGGCTAGGTTCATATATATCCTTTCAATCTCAGCCATAAGATTTCCTCTTTCTTTTTCTTTTCTACCTGTCTGTAAGAATGCTGAAGAATTTCAAACTCAGGTCATGGGTTGGTATAAACACTCAACAACTTTACCATTATACTAAAGACATCTGCTTCGGCCATTAGAAATATTAAAAGCAACACTTAGAGTAACCCTAATCCCTAGTAACTTTTCCGCCAGTTTAATTCTCAAGTGAAGGTACCGATCTATCATACTACAACCATAAATGTTGAAAAAGAGAGACGAAACCATCATACCCTTCAACTGCTAATAGAAAATGTCTTCTTCCCAACCATTCTCTCTTAGACTCATAGAATCCATCATCACTTGAATCAAGCTCACCCTTTTGCTTCTCGGCAAGCAAGGATTTTGCAAACTACAAGCAGTATAATTTAGGATGGTTGTTAGTGCAGATGGTCAAAACACTTATCATGCTATTGTAGTATCTATATGAAGAGGAAAACTTGTTTGTACCTCCCATGTGATTCCACGATCTAACGTGAAGGTGAACAGTACAGTGGATGCCCCAGACATCCGATCCACATGAACAGTCTACAACAAGAGGAAATCATAAGCCCAATTGGTGTTGTTAACATAATAGACATAACAATCAGATGATAATCTAGCACGAAACTAACCTTTGATGTTCCCTGTAGCTGAACAACATTAGCTTTAATGTCAACTATTCCCGAGTTAAATTGTTCTTCGGAGCGTGCGTTCTGAACAAGAAGATCAAGGATGCTGATGAATAACTCAAATAGCCTGTTTTTAGAAGTAGTCGTCAGTTACTATCAATGTCAAGAGTAGTTGAACTGAACAAGCAAAATGGTGATAAACATAATAAATTTATAAGTACAGACCTATTTTGAATATCAGGAGGCAAGCCCAAGAGTCTATTAAGGAAACGACCAACATCATTCATGTTACCTAATGCAAATCATTAAAACTTGAAACTCAGTAATCTGACCATCAGTGCTAATACAAAGAACTTGACAGGTTAAGATTAGAAAACCACACATTTACGGCAGCATTAATAGAAGAAAAAGGATGCTCAGCGGTCTATAGTAGACTTGGTAAAGGACTCAGATCCTGTCACATGATAGATATTTACACCCTATGCCACTAATCAAAGAGAACTTCACACCCCTGAGTAAATAATACCAAGAATTGTGTCTCTAACTATTCCCACGGATACAAGAGCAGCTTTCGCCTTAATGATAAAATCTTGAACCGTATAGGGCTTCAAAGGCGAACATCCAGGTAGTAAAACTGGTAGAGCTTCCTGAAACAACATGTATAGTGTTAGACAGAACTCAGATTTGTTTTACCAATCCAATATAGGAGAAGATACACGGTATGATGAACCTGTTCCATTATTCCTTTGTACATCATCATAAGGGCCCTTTTGCCATAGCCACTGTCATAATTATAAGCACTCAGCGACGGTCCAGCCCTACAAATTATGCAGCTACACGGTGAGCACATAATAGACAAAACAGGAACCTCCGCTAAATATGCACCATATTAAGTAAGGACATCGCTAAGTCAGCACCAAGTAACATGTTTACCGGCGGTCTCCCTGAGTTAAAGCTCCAAGAGACTCCAACCTCTTCGCAACTATAGATGCGAACCGGCGTTCACCTCCAAGATTTGTGAACAAAAGCCTGAGAAAAAAATTTGTACAAATCAACAGAATCTAGACAAATAACCTTTCCTTACCAATCCAGTAGAAAATGTACCATCTGAATGATCCACACCTATTTCACCCTTTCTTTTCATTTTACTGGGTATGGAAATAAACCAAAAGAAATAATCTAAACCTTGAGTTATTAACAACGTATAGGCAAAAGTATACCACTTACTTTAGAAAATTGTAAAACAGATAAAGTGTTTTGATGTTTAGCTCTTTCTTTTGCCTCTTTGTCTTCCTCCACAGTACAGGCATTCAATGATAGTAGATCAGGTAACTTGCCTAAAAGGCCAGACCTCAGTTTAGAAGACTTTTCTTTATAATATGTAACATCTAATATGGAAGATAGATGACATGGGGTCCTCTTGACTAATTTAAATTCTGGTAAATTATATAATGTAATGCTCTCAACTGCAGGATATTTGAGAAATAATTTGAATGCTGAAGGTTGTTTAATTACATTTGAACTGGTTTCCTATGATTTGGAATTGCTTCATCTAGTTGCGTTGAAACTAATGATACACTAATTCTGAAGTTCCAAAAAACTGAGTTTCTATAGTACCTTGAAATAATCAATCTACTTGTGATAACAACATACTAAGATGTAACTACATCACTCAATACAGTAAAATCAAACTGTGGTGATAGTAATTGATCGAAAAAAATAAAAAAAATAATGCAGTAATAATGGAAAAGGATGTCAAATAGCGTAGCGGAACTAATAATAATGAATTTCCAACCTATATTCAGGTGCATAAGCTTGATTTGACCGATGAGTTCTTCCAAACTGTTGTATTGCACGGTCTGCACTCCAAGGTAGCTCCAGAGTAAGATGAACTCTTCTTTTCTGGGATGAATGCATTATATAGCACTCAGTGAGAATTCATAATGCAGCTTGAGCACCAAATCTAGTCTAAGTATCGAGATTTTTGCCACCACAGTAAGGAAAATATAATCTGTCTGCCTGTAAAGAAACACCAGCGGACCCAGCTTCAGAGATAATGGTAACCAGTTTTTTGCCTTCCATGAAAAGTTGCTTCGCGTGCATATTCACCATATCCATGGCTACTTCCTTTCTGGAGCAAGAAAATGAGGACATCAAACCACTGAAATCTAAAAATCAAGAAAATATAATGAGAAACCATCCTCACGTGTTCCGGGCCTGATAAACAACACCTTTGCCATTGGAAGCCCTGACAAGCATGCCACGCCTGCCTGTGATCTCTGAAACATTATCAGGACCTCCAAGCTGCACATAATAGCGAAGTATTGATTGACTGATACAGAATAGTAGATGAATTGATGCAGAGGGTAGCTCATAGTAGCATGCAAAAGAAGAAGAAAATACGGGGGTAAACATTCAAGCAGCAAACGAGTACTTTATCTAATCATTTGGTGCCTTTAGATATTTGTTTTGATACAACGTCTTGTTTTATCAACTTAAAGTAGAAGTTGACAGTTGGCTTTTCCTGCGAAGGATGCGAATTCATCCCTAACTTGATTGTTTATATCTTTTCAATATTTAGGCTACACCCTGACTTTTCATTAGAATTTCAATATTTAGGCTATACACTCTGACTTTCCATTAACAAACTCCTAGTAAAACACCATTCTGATATGAAAGCAAAGGGAAACTAGGGAATCCTGATCCCTCTAGTAACTATTCATAAGGCCAATGCTTGCTCGAGCATATCCAAGGGTTCATAACTTGCCCACCATATTTACATCATTTTTCTTCATAGGACTCGCATGAAGATCATCGAAGCACTTACTTTTGTGATAATAAACGATATGATAATTAGAATACCTCACCAAAAAGCAGTCCATTCTGAAACTTGCAATCCAGTCATCCATTTACTGGAAGGTCCTGTTAATCTGATTGGTGAATGAGTACTCATTTTACCATCAATTGGAACTGATGGATGATAATTACAAATTTTAGAATAAAATGATTTTCAGGGATGATAATCTAGACCACCAAAACATCTGCACCAAAATTTCGCCCTTGGTTAATCCCAATGCGGTCCCAACATCCAAATGTAAACTTGCTGAGGAAGTAATATGATGTATGTGGATCTTCACTCTAATTCAGAAATACTATTATTACTAACAGTACAAGTTAATTTGCTAGAATCGTTTTTGACCAATAAAATAAAGCTCCAATTTAAAAAAGTCTTTTCAGCTGATCAGTACCTTGGTCCGCAAAATAAATGAAGACAAAAATAAACACCCAGGTTAAATGACCAGTACCTGATCAATGATATCGTCCAGACGGTTGTTTGGAAGATTTAAAGAACGAATAATATCCAATATTTTTGACTTACGGTCAGAAGCTGCTTCGTACCTCAAAAAATATTAGATCATATAACTCATTTCTCCGGGAAAGAGGTCTGCAAATGATAGACAAGTGATTACTCAATATTGAAGACCTGTACCTCTTCCGCATTTCAGCTAGATAAACTTCTCGTGCAAGAAGATACTCGTCTGTCTTTTGCTTGCATGAATGACATGTCCAATCCTCAGGCACCACCACACCTATCATCGGTGGTACTAAACACGCAGGGTGCACTAGTTGGCCAGAACAAGAACAACAAAGCAACTTCTTCCTTTCCTAGATAGGAGATCACATACAAACTTCGTTAGTGGTATTACTTGTAAGAACTCAAACCATGCAGATGTTTCTAAAGTCGTTCACCTCTTCACCATTACAAATATCACAGATCTGGAACTCATCATCATCAGAATCTGTGGAGTCCTGATCATACTCGGCTGCAAAAACCGAATAGAATTAATTTAGTTATTTGGTGAAATGTACATATAGTCAGGAAAGAATTTTTTGCACTAATCCTACCTTGAACAGCCCAAGCCTAATAAAAACACCGTACTAACAAGGAATCCTGGGAAAAATGAGATGAAAATATTAAGCCGACCAAACAAAGAAATAACCTCTAAAAAGGCAATGAAAATTCGACTATTTCAGGCAATAACTTAAACATGGTAAAGGATGGGGACAATGTAACGCGATGTCTTGATCAACTTAATATTGATAGACAAAATGCGACACTAGCCATTCAAGAAATGCCAAAACTGCCACCCACGACTGAGAACAAACTCACATTGTGATGCACTTTCAGCTTCAGTCGGAGCTTTCTTTGCTACTTTTTGTGCTCTCCCTTTTAATGAAACACCAGGGGTTGCTAAGTTCTGCTTTCGCGGATCTTTAGCCCCATCCTCGCCTATAACCAAATTAAAATAGGATTAAATTTACAACCGATAAATGGATTACTAAAAAGGAATTTGCATCCTTGATTACCCTGTAACGTGTCAGGATGTTGAGGTAAAGGATAATTTTCTTCCACAAATTTTAGCAAGAGTTCACGAGGACCAGAAACAAAATCCTCCATTTCAGATCCCTATTCCAAGATAAATGAAAGTTCAGTGTGTTTCTTAGGATACCACCTTAAGTGAAAAGTAAATAAATGAAATGAACTCCATGTAAAACAAACAGAAATATATATTAAGACAACAATAAATGCATACATATTTTGTTACTGCTTCCTCAGTCCGTGCTTCTCCAGTACTTTGAAGTCCAATCACCACACACTTATTTTCTAGGAGCGCTTGCTTAGCCAGCCGTACAACAGCAGGTACCTTAGCTGACATACAGATGTGTCTAAAGAAACGCTGCACGCAGCAGAAGCATAAACAGCCATTTACAAATAAGAGAGAGCTTCAGCGTTCCAGAGGTAAACATCAGTAAGTACTGAAGTAACAAGGACACACCACTTTCTAGATAGTGCCATGTCAAACACAGACAACATGCCCGACCTCGGCAGTCACTTCAGTGCTCTGACTGCACATCACGATGTCAAGTGTGTCCTAGAACAAATTTGTGTTTAGACTTAATATACAAGCAACAGTCGGTTTATGTATTCACAACGATTTAAGATCTAACAGAACTGTTGACTGAAAAATGAAACATGGTATCACTGTATTACTGAGAACTAAATATGCATGTGTATGGTCGAGCAAAGTATTACTTAGACAACTACATCCGTACGTGTATGGCCAAGTCACCATTTCGAGATTTTCTAGCTCACCACATCAAAGATCTATCACCAGTATATGAAACACGCAACCTATCCTAAATAGGTGGGTTATTCGCAATACTAAAGTGCATAAATACCTGATGACTAGCCCAGTACAAACGCCACAATTGACTTGAATTAGGTTTTTCGTCACAAAGAACTGCGCTTGCTGACAATAACTCCACCCGCAATTCTGCCCAAAATTCTGCAGTCTTCTTGTACAAATCCTGGAAGTAGAGAAGCACTAACATAATTAGCAGAAAATAAATGGACAGACAGTGAAAATGTCAACTCCTTTGCAGAATCTGTAAGAGTGTTCTAAATACAGAGCACTATTGAATCCATAAAGTGGCCAACTTGGTTGTTCAAACTTCAGTCAACTCATTCTGGAAACTAATAGTAATGAAAAGTGATCTGGGATACAAGTATACAAATTGTGATTAAATCATAGAACTTCTAGATTACAGATTTCTTGTCCTGGCCAAAATGAAGACTAAGACAACAGGTGCAGAGCACCTCACGCTAGAGAAAATAGAATCACAAAGCTGAACAAAAAATGAAAGCGCTTAAAAAAGAATAACTTCGCAGAATGAAAAACAAGGAGAGAAATAAAAAAAGGAAAAGAACCAATAAAGAAAGAAGAAAAAAAATGGAATAAACGGTAATCGTTCATCTGGTAAGCGATTTTCCCTCTAATCCTACAGTGGTAAACAGAATCCTTACTCAAAATTAGCGAAGATGGAAAAACTGGTCCTAATCGAATATACCGTATGTAACTACTTTACAATACAGGTAGGTCCACATCAGTACAAGTTGATCATAACTGCTGAAATATTTAATCAGCATGATAGAGTAACCCAATTAATCTCTTCTCACTAGCCAAGGCACAATGCAAACTAATTAACGAAATACACATTGCCATTAAAGTTCATAATGATATTGCTTTTTTTCCGGGTTACAGACAGAACAGATTGGATGCCTCCCATTGCTACACACCATATGATCCAGATAATAAAGTTGAAAACATGTTTCCTTCAACATATTGTTGAAACGTGCATGTTGCTTCGTCTGTATCATATTAGGCCAATATTTATCGACAACAACTAAAATACATGATAAACTGAATACAAGCAATATACTGTGCTCTGTCAGTACATATATATTTCGAGAAACTGTACCAGCCTACCAGGAAGCTGATACAGAAGCAAGAAAAATTCTTTATTTTATTGCAGAGAGCTCTTGTATCACAAAGATCAATAATATTACAACAATAATCAGATGGGCATGTTTTAAGCTAACAGGGAAAACTATGTAAATTATTTCCTTCATTCCTTGTAAATGCACAAACTAGCAGTAATTAGTAAGTCTGGAGTACACCATATTCAAAAACAAAAAAATAGTTCTATGTGTTACATAAACTAATCTGGATATCATGTTTCTAATTCGAAGAGAATCTCAAGTTCCAAGAAGGATAAGTGCCACTTACCATCATTTCTACGTCTAGCTGGGCTTCAACAACTTCAAACTCAGAACCCTTGTAGCTCAGCGTGCGACAAACATACATACCCCTGAAGAGCAAACGCAATTACAGTAAGGTAATATAAGTACCAATAAATTGATATACATCACTCGAACAAAATGATCAAAGGCAAACCCTTCCACCTGGCCTTCATGTCCATGGCAACAAGTTCCAGTGCTCCAACACCACCTTTATCGAGAGCCCCTGGAAACAGAACACCGAAAACATCATTTTTTTCATTTTTAGGTGACAACGAAGGATGAAAAACTTTAACACCTCAGTAAACAAAGTATGGAAGAACTATGATAAAGAAAGTCTAGAACATGACAGAAAACAAAAGAGAACACACAATCAGTGATAAAAGTTGAAACTGAAATTAAGATAAAATGAAATGAGGCCCGTCCATATTTTTAATTTTAGCATTAAATGGAAAGAATTATATAAACACATGTGATCTGCCACCAATTCGAAATTTGTAGTGATGCTATTAAAGAGGATACTGGATGAACTTTGCAAATTCACCCCATACTCACTCCCACACCTATAATAAGGGTTAATATCTTAAATCTTATAAATGTGGATAATCACCAGTGGCACATGCCACAGCTAGGATATCTGGAGACCAACAGAAAGCTGGATAATGGAAACCTGCAAGAAATGATAAATAGCATATTTGCATCTGCCATAAAAAAAGAGGGTATAAAGTTTTACTGGCCATCCTTATTTCAGTTTGAGTTAATCATAAGCAAAACCCTGGTAGCATATCCAAGGTTGAAATACTTATATAGAAACTGAAACTGAAAAATGCTTATCAGAAACAAAAAAATAAACAAAACCAATGAGATGGACTTCAAGACTAGTAAAGAATATGCACAAACATTAATAAGCATAGCAAGACCTCTATCTTTGGAGAAACTTATCCATGTGCTACCCTTTTTCGATACAAAAGAGTATTAAAGCCTAAGTTTCCCCAAATATAAGGCAACTCATTTTTTATTCAAATAAGGGTTTTAGCCGAATATCAATTAGGTAAAACTTAAGCTTTAAACATATGATACACAGGACTCCACACAGATTACAGAGTAATCCAAAATAGCATTGTAAATAACAAATATCTCCATGAGAACAGATGGTAATCTTAGGCTTCAAAGACCAACCTAAAAGATCATGGAAGTTAGGGAAACATGTTCCCACCCCCCAAAGCCCAAGTCTGACCATGTAACCCATATTTCTAGGTTCTGATGCACCAGTGGCTGAGCAATAAACTACTCGAGCTCCTGGAAGTTTATCCTGTTATATCAAATGGAAATTAACAGCAAGAAATTCTCTTAACTCCAGCTATAATATAGTTAAATGATAAAAGAAATTGCACGATACATAAGTCAGGCTCCAATAATATCGCATCAACCTGAAGTTCAAGAACAGCTTCTCCTGTTCGAGTTGGTTGTGATCCAGCTTCAGGAAATAAATTCTTAGCTTTGTGGCACTGTGGGAATACGAATATATCAGACCACAATTGCAGAAGGATATTTAAAATATATTACAATGAAAATTAGACATTATGTAAGTTGTTTATTTCAGAAGAAGGCTGATATAGGGGCTCCCATATCAATAAAGGGGCTCCTCTAATAAGACGAAATAGGGACATTATGAAGTAAAACTTAAAAATCCCTTATCCATAATATTTTCACAATACCCAAATCACCCTTCATTAATATGTTAATTACCTTAATTAGTGAAAATTTAATTAAGCTAATCATGATTAATTAAACTTAATCTTTGACTAACACAAATTGAAATCAATTTTTTTTTTTTTTTGATTTGTGATTTGGGAATGAAAGCTAGATGAAATGTGAGAAAAAAATTTCGTTTTTTTTTTTAAACCCTAGTTTTTGATTCAATCAACCATAGTAACCATTTAGGTCTTTCTAGATTAAAATCTTGATCATTTTATGGCTCAAATTATATGAAATCACGAATTGAAAGTTTGATTTTGTGTGATTCAGAGACAGTTACGGTTGGGTTTCATTACGAACCCAACCGTAACACCAAGAACACCGAAGAACACCTTCAGTTACGGTTGGGTTTTGACTCCAAACCCAACCGTAGCCTCAAGAACAATATGAACACCCTTTGAACACATAGTTACGGTTGGGTTTGGCTTAAAACCCAACCGTAACTCATCCTTTTTAGCATTGATTTTTAAGGTCAAATTTGAGTTTTAAAATCCAAATTTTGAAGTTATTCAACATTTTTAACTAGATTGTAGGTAAATTGGGTCATTCAAACACACAAAAACCGAAAAATCAACAAATTAGAGATTCCAAATTTTGAGTTATCAGTAGACTTTACGGTTGGGGTTTGGCTAAAAACCCAACCGTAACTAATTATGTTAGTTGCATGTTTCATGATATAGTTACGGTTGGGTTTTGCATTGAAACCCAACCGTAACTAATCTTTAAACCCCAATTGTAAAATTAGATAAATATATTTTGAGATTTTTTTCATTTCTATCTTGTAGAGAATTGAAAGACGGAGCTAACCCAAAAAAAATGAGGTCAATCGGACATCGTATGAAGGAGTTATGATCAAAACGGTGACATTTTTATTTGTATCCAAGAAGAATTACGGTTGGGTTGGGCCAATATAAACCCAACCGTAACTCTGAGCATTTTGGGCCTCAAGAGCCCAGAGTTACGGTTGGGTTTATTGGCCCAACCCAACCGTAATTCTTCCTGGATACAAATAAAAATGTCACCGTTTTGATCATAACTCCTTCATACGATGTCCGATTGACCTCATTTTTTTTTGGGTTAGCTCCGTCTTTCAATTCTCTACAAGATAGAAATGAAAAAAATCTCAAAATATATTTATCTAATTTTATAATTGGGGTTTGAAGATTAGTTACGGTTGGGTTTGGTTGAAAACCTAACCGTAAATTTTAATTGAATCTTCATCTCCTACATTTGAAGTTACGGTTGGGTTTGTTTAATAACCCAACCGTAATATGAAGAACAAATTAGTTACGGTTGGGTATGGTTGAAAACCCAACCGTAAATCTGGGCAAAAATGGTGTTCTTGGTGTTACGGTTGGGTTCGACATGAAACCCAACCGTAAGTTTCTCTGAACAACAAAAAATCAATCTTTCAAATCGTGATTTCATCAAATTAGTTAGTGTAATTTAGTTTTATCCGGATTGTCATCACTACTACTTTCTACACATTTATTAGTATTCTTCATCACGAAATTGGGAGTTTAATCGGCGATAAAATTTTGATTCGATTGAGAAATTTGATTAAAATGGAGAAGGAGAAGATATGGAGGAGATGGAAAATTTTTAATTAAAGGACAAATTTGTCTTTTTTTATTAGGTAAAGGGTAAAATGGACATTTAACTTTATCCCTAGGACATCCCTTATCGTAAAATTGGGTCACCTCGGCTCAACTGGGAGCCCCTCTATTGATATGGGAGCCCCTATATCAGCCTTCTTTCAGAAGGATGAGTTACCAAATATGGGTTGGCTACTAACCCCACGTGTAAATTTCACATGACTTTTACTTGGATATGTAAAAGATGCAATTGGGACGCGTATTGACGCAAGAAGTACAGACTTTGATCTTAGAAGGGTGACAACCAAGATGTGACGAATTATTTGGAAGGAAAAAAATAGATCATGGAATCAAAATGTAATGTATTTTATGAGCGATAGGATTTTGGAATATCCTATATAAATAACCGCAATCGCACGGTGTTTACAATATAAACAACGGCAAGAACAGGTCGAACCCACAGGGAGCGGGGACAATACTGCAATCAATATTCTTAATAAACTTATCAGAAATAATATCTTTTGGATTTTTTTAGAAATTCTAATGAACGAGAAAATAATAAAATAAAATAGCTAAAATATACAATATGATCAAGTAGAGAGAGCACTAGGGTTTTCGGTTTTCGCCAATTTGATATATAGAACTCACATCTAATCTCCAAAATTATCGTTTCACCGCTGTAATTTTCTTCGCTTCCAAGTTGACATTTCTAAAGAATTGCTTATCAGTCGAAAAGTATATCCCATCTAATGTTACTAAGCATGGCATATCAATTTAAAAGCATAAACAATCAGTAGAACTATCTAATCAATATATAGTTTCAAAGAATCAAATATCTATTTGTGAGCATACACCGTTAAAGAATCTAATCCAAGCACGACATATCAAACGGAAAGCATATATGATCAAAATCTACTATTTATGCAATAATTAATCAAGCTAACAATGAAGATAAATTACTAAACATTTAAACCATGTATTTACAAATTTTCCATAATCAAAATTGGTTTCTACCCAAAACCCTAGCTACAAAAATCAGCAAGACATAGTTATAGGTTTCTTAAAACCCATAAAAAAATAATTAACAAAAGAATAAGAAATTGAACAGTTATCATCGTCGTCACCCGGCAACAAAAGTTCCTCCTCTTCCTGCTACAGTAAGCCTCCAATCTGCCCAAAACCCAGCCTTCGAAAAACCGTTTCCAGCCGCAAACCAAAACTCTATGTCTGTACCAAAAAAGTCACCCCCTTCTCTTTCCACTGCTGCTTTCTCTCTTCTTTTTTATCGAAGCCTACGCCTCTCTCTTCTAGCCCACTCTTCCTTCTCTTCACGTGCTTACCTCCAATCAGTCTCACATATTCTCTCTCTGACCTTGTCTCCCCTCACATATCTCTCTCAGCCGTCACCCCACCTACTCGGTCCTCTCTCCTCTTCTCCAACAGTCTACACTTCTTTCACCTATCAATCTCACCTTCTCTCTCCACTTCACCCTTCTCTCCACCTTCCAGTCAGTCCATGTCTCTCCCCTCTCCAATCACCAGCCGCACCCCTAAAAAGGAAACCTAAAAGAAAATATTTTTTCTTACTTTACTTCTCTTTCTTTTTATACTCCTCTCACCACTCAATTATTCTCTCTCCCACGTGTTGCCTTCCTCTTCTAGTTAACTCCACCATCCACTTTTTCTCTCTAGCCTCCCCCTTCTCTTTCCAGCATACCCTATGTCTTCTCTCTCGCCTCCTCTCTAATCACTGTCCCTTCACAGCCGTTATTTCACTTTCTCCTCTTTTTTTGTACACGACCAACATTAGTCGTACACTCCACCACATCATTAATTTTCGGTCCAACTTATTTTCACTTTTTTTCTTGTTTTTAACCGAGCAGCCAACTCCACCTTACCACCTTACCTTTCTCCATGTGCCTCTTCTAAAACTTCTCTTTCTGCTAGACTTTGTCTCTTGCAAGTTTAAGGTGAACATAAAGGTTATTAGTCAATTCATTGTTGACCGTGAGAGTGATAGGTGGTGCACCAGAACAAATTAGACAGCCAGTTAACTTTTCCTCTTTTCGATGCCGTGAGTAACATTATGTGCTCTTTTTTTTCGCAAACGCCGTTTAGCTAATTTATTTGTAACCTTGGGTTTTAAGTTGATAACCTATGAAAGCATAAAAATAATAAAATTAATACAAAATCAAACACTAGCAAATATAAATTAGGTGATAAATATGTATAAATTATGTCTGCATCAATGAGAGATACGGAAAATGGCACAATCATTTATTATTTTCAGGATCTCTCACTTTATAAGACCAGGAAACGAGGTGGCGGATGCTCTTGCGAAAGAAAGAAGAACCAAAGAGAGGAAAACCACTTTCTATAAACTATTTCTTTTTCTTTTTTTGGTATTTAATTTGCTATCTAGTTTCAGTTCATCAACTATCTTTTTTTTTATATTTAATTTGTTATGTAATGATTATAGTTTTCGTTATCGGCTATCTCATTTTCCCAAAAATTCCCTTGTAACCCATACTAATGCGGGAACCAACATTATGTCTGTTTCGATCACAAAGGTGGAGAAGATTGGGTAGATCTTATGGGAGGGAAGCAAAGAAGGTTGAGAAATCTCAGTGTGATAAGTAATTGTAGTGTGTAGAGAAAAATGGATTATATCTAGGATGAATCGCTAATTTTATATATCTTAGTTGGTTATCTATTGTTCTTTCTATCATTTTATAGTTATGAGGAGACACACTGATTTCTCATAAGTGGTGGGAGTTACTGAAGAAGTGGAGGAGTAACGATTGTGGAGATTGTTGTGGAGTCATGTACGAAAAGTAAGAAAGACTTGTATGACCACTGCTCCTCATGCTCTCAACTGTCTTGTAACTGTCCCACTACTTGTTACCTTCTTGTTCGTGAATGTGTTGCCACAACGCACGATTATCGTAGACCGAAATACCAATACCCCATTGAGAATCCCCCCATATGTCGTATTTGATATATCGTAGAATGATAGTGGAGTCGTGGACCACTAATGTTTTGATTAGGTTAAATCAAGTCAAATGACTTGCTAAGTCAGTGATGCAAGTTGCGCAACTCACTGGATTGGTAATTAAAATGATCAGTGTTGAGTCTGGTAAGTTTAGTGATTATGTACAATCTTAGAAGTAACATGGTTGTTTTAATAGCCAGAACTCAGCTTAGAAGTAGCAAGGCATAATTTTGAAAGTGTTTAAAGCCAATATTGAGAGTATCTTCATTAGCAAGAAGGCTTATTAGATAACCATATAAAGCTAGCATTGGTATTAGGACAGTACTAAAAAGAATGGCACGTTTCTAAGGGAAGTAGCTAGCAAGGCTAGCGCAAAAGCTAATGTGCTAGCTTCTTAGGCGTAAAATCTAATGTGCTAGTGTTTTGAGAGCAAGGACAATATGCTGGCTTTTAGTAAGGAAGTTATCTTTTAGCCAGAAAGGCTAAGACGCTAATAGCCAAGGAGGCTAGCGCTTTTAGCGTAAAAGGATAGGATGCTACATGTCATAGGAAGCTAAAGCTAGTAAAGGAAACTAGCGTAGCTAGGTCAAGGAAGCTAGCGCTAGTCAAGGAAGTTGCTAAGCTAGGAAGCTAGCGCTTCAAACGTACTTGGACAAGGAAGCTAGCGCAAAATCTAGGATACTACTTGGTAAAGGAAGCTAGCGCTCATGCGCTAAGGCTAGGACGATATTAGCCAAGGAGGCTAACACTTTTAGCGCTAGGGCTAGGAAGTTAGCGTTTCTAGCGCCAATGCGCTGTTAAGCCAAGAGGGTAGTGTTAGCCTAGCTTAGAGGCACAATGCGCTTTTGGAGGCATTTCTCTTTGTTTGTGGCGCGTCCAAGAGGAACGACACATAATTCGTGGCTTGTCCATGAGAAAAATGCTAAAGTGGCATACTTTAAGCTTGGGACAACAATTTGTGATGTGTTCTTTGTGAACAAAGCATTAAGCTAAAGTATATTTTGGGGATTAACCATTAGCTACTCCCAAGTTTAATAGATGTTATTGGAACATCGATGCGCATTCAAGTCGAGTTCAAGGAATTCAGTTGTGGAATTTATAAGACTTGAGACTGATTGGATACGACATAAATATTATGAGTATTAGAGAGGTTACAGGATCAGTTCAGAAAGGTTGTAGTTGTTTAGAGAAACTATATTCTTAATTCGCTTGCGAAATATATAAGTAGAGATACAATATTTCGTGTTTTGTTATAAAACTAGGAATATGCGCATATTTATGTGCATATACTTCTATGTTCCTGCTGCTAGGCATAGAGAAAATTTTATAATTCTATCCCTTGTCAAAAACTCACCATCTACAATACCCATGTCATGCTCCGACCAAACAAGTCTCAGCTTATTTTGAAAGTTCCATAAAACTAAGACTAGAGATCTATAATCCACAATATTAACTTCTGAAATTAATCTGGCAATATGAAATTTGTGTATCTGCAAGCAATTGCCCAAAATGTTGTTGTTGTTTTAACAATTACTAAATACTCATTTTATTGCACAAGAACAAAAACAACAATGAATTTTTAAAATAAAATCAATCTCATAGAAGTGAAAAATATATTTGACATAATGAGAAAAAAATACTTGCACGAATTAGAAAATTTCAGAGGATCTCTTCCTGATTATTGGGCATGCGTACCTTCTATGGAAACCTTGTAGCCTCGTAATACATTCAGATGGAACTAAACAAGACTCGAGGATAAAAAAATTAATAGAAACATTGTAGGTTTATCATAACCGAACGATTTTGAACCAAATCGATTCGGCTTGGTGTTGAACCGAACCAAATTTGGTTAACGGTAATACCGGTTTTCAAATCTATAAATATCGAACTCATCGGTTTCGGTTATGGTTTAGTCAAAAACCGAACCAAACCGTGCCATGTGCAGTTCTAACTAAAATAGCGTTATAATAAGGAATGCTAATGTTGGTAGTGCCCCTAACATAGTTGCTTAGTGGTAAACACGACAACGAGGGTCACCAAGGCTAGCACTTAACCTGGATTTTTGTGATGCCAATGTTGCTAGCGTTTGCAATATTTGCGTGAATCCTTGGTGATGCTAATATAGCTAACACTGGAAACATTAACGTGATTGCTCCCTTTTTTGATGTTATTGCTAGCGCTGGCAAGCTTGGCATGAGTTTTTTCATTACGATAAGGGCCACCAATTAGTGGCATCCCTTAAAATTCTTAGTACGTCGTTTCCAATATGGCTAGTACTACACACACAATCATTGGCGTTTGATGATGCTAATTGTTGTCGGCGCTAGCAACATTGGTGCAAGCCTTTCTTGGGTAACGTTGTTGGTGCCAACAACTTTGCCCAATATTCTATTATAACTATAATTATTATTATTGGTGCTACTAGTTATGGCACGCTAATTAGCATGACAATGAATTTTAGTTTGCTTATTTGAAGATCATACGTGGCTCTGAGCCAAAATATGTATAACCATTAAGTATTAAATAAGTCAGTCGAGGTTTGAGGATAAACTAATATAGATCAACAGGGAGCTCGAATGAACAAATTCAACAACTAAGTTCATAAAATTAACTCATATTAAACTTCAAGTGTTGAGAGTCTAGAATATGTACCATGATTACAACAATGAATCAATATTATTTAAGCAGAAACACAAATATTGGACATAATCAATATTTCTATAGTCGGAGAACATCTGGGAATTGTTGCAACAAGCACCAGTGGAATTCTGAGAACAAGGTTGCTCTATACTAGTATACAATCTATATAGGAGCTGTCCAATCGACGGAGATTCAATACATAAGTAAGTACATATTCATAAATATACATATATAATGAGAGTTCAGTTGGTGAGGCTCTAGAGATCAATATAGATGCACCTACTATCATTGATATAGTCGATAAGCCTCAATCTCATATGAAATCAAGATTTTATATATATACCGTATATTTCTGAAGAGTATGAAAATATATCATATGAAGAAGATAGAGAAAATAACTATAATAAATAAGAAGGGCATAAGATAGATCATGTGCAGGAGAGAGAAAAAATAAGATAGAGAAAGATTGTTTTTGTTTTATAAATAAAAGGACCAAATAGACATCCCTTAAATGTCGGTGGACTAAACTGATACGAGGTCACCTAAAAAAGGATCAAACAATAATTTCCCCTTAACTCCCTCCGTAAAATCGTTTCACTCCATATGTTTATATTTCTCTGTAATGAGGATCTTAAAATAATGTAAATATTTAAATTATGTAGTGTATATATAATGCAAATTTATTAATTTTAAAATAGGCTTAAAATATTGTCGAGCATTAAAAACATGTTATACATAGTGAGATGTTTACATGGTATAAAAATCACTAAAAAAAAGAAAGTTATGTTTATAATGATTAATTCTCTAAATTACTAAAGTTATATGGATACAAATGTATATGATGGAGCCGAATTTAGTAGGAATCAAGCATTGTGTATGAATTAACCAGAGCTAAGGGTTGTATGACAATAATGGCAATAATACGGGACATTTAAGGGTGTAAAGGTAAGTTTGTACTAAAAAAATCAAAATCTTTGTATCTTTGATAAACTCATAGCAACAAATTTGGATCTAAAAGTAAAATTCTCAAAAGAAGGTAAAAAGGCATGTTACATGTTGTTCCGTTTTTCTAATTAACCAGATATCTAATGTAATAAAAAGTATAATTAATATATTAGTAAAAATTAAACCATTATACTAGAATAATAAAATAAGAAAAACAGAAGAAAAACTCATCTTTTCCATAATAACAAATATGAATCAACCTCCATAAAGTACCTAATTTTTGGCCTCATGAAGAGCAAGAAGATCTAGATGATTAAAAGAAAAATTATTTCTTAATAATGTGCTTAAATAATGTAAATCTTTTTTTATAGAGTAAAGCAAAATCTTTTTAGAACTTAAAGTAACAACAATAAATAAAATTATTTTACTTATGCAAATATATAAATTAATAACAACAAATTTCCAAATCGAAACCTTTGTAATATCAATCTACATGGGGTAGGAGAAAATGGAATGGATAATCATAATATTTATTTTTTAGTTGTTTTACGATATAGGAAAACTCATGAGATAAGTGGGAAAAATAGGAAGAAAATTTTTTAAGAAATATATTAAGGTGAGAGAAATAAGTATAATATGTATGTCGATCTAAACAAGATGCAAAAATATAAAACGTGTCACTTGATTTCTCATTGTTTCTTGAGGAAAAACCTAATATTCGCATGCGTACATTGATAGACACATTTTTTTATGTCTAAATTGTGCTCAATTCTCTATTTTGTTAATGCTTGATTTTATACTATTTACGAGTTTTATGTCTTTGTAGGTATTTTTGAAAAATAAATATTTGTGGAAAAATCGTCTCAAAAAGTGATAAAGGCACCCCCAAGAAAAATTATTAAAGGCACCCAGACAGTTGTTAAAGGCACCCCTCTTTCAAAAACCGAAATTGGCGGGAAAAGAAAAGCTTTACGTGAAAGAAACTTCTGATTAGTTTTGAACCAAATTTAAAGGGTTTTAAAACTTGTTTTTGATAACCCAAATTGAAGAAACAATCAAGAGATGATCAACATACGTCAAAATGGGTGATTCACGCCGGAAAATATGGCTGGAAAATTCAAAATATTGCCGAAAAAGGAGTTACTCTCGGATTCGAATCATCACGTAATTGGAGTTTGATTTAGACTCTTCTTTGAGTCCTCCTAGGGTTTACTAATCCTATATAAAGCAAAGAGAAGCAAAGAAAATCTAAGCCAGAGCCACCGAAAAAATTCCAGAAAAAAAAACTTGTTGCTGGTTGGAAGAACAGGAAGAACAAAAGGCTCCAGAGAACTGTCATTTTTTTTCTGTTGCATATTCTTTCAAACTTCTGTATCTGACAGAGTCCGTACTTTATTTTTGTTCTCTTCAGCCACACAGAGAACATCTTCTGTAACGTTTATAAGTGTATCAAATTCTCTGTGTTACTTTTATTTCTTCATTGTAAATACTTTTTGAGCTATGAAAAACTATATTGAGAGTGTTTCCAACATGATAAGCTAATCACCATCACTGGGGCGACGTAGGAAGCTATTTTTCCAACAATAAAGTGGTAAGTCTTATTTATTTATTTTTTACAATTCTTTTACTATTATTTTCTTTGAATTAAAATTGGAAAAAAATGGTTTTTATCAATTAGTTGTGTTTTCTTTTAATAAGTCATGCTGGGTTTAGAGCTTTTGATGTCTCATGCTTTCGATTTACAACTATTATTTTGAAAACCTAACTTTGAAAAATATTTTGGATAAACTGAATATACGAGTTGCAAGATTTTTATCTCTTGAAAAATTGGCTAATGGTGGAATCCTTAGTCTCAGTCCTTCACATAATTTGAAATCAATTTTACTTTAGTTCTGTTTTATTTTTAGTTATTAAAAATTAGGTTTAAAAATCGAATCTTTACAAGTCTGAGTATCGAACCTTTTACGACTATTTTAAAATTACATCATACATACAGAACACATGGCGACCAACTAACGTCTATTTAAATTGTCGCCATTACACCCCTTTCATTTTTTCCTTGTTAATACCCATGATCATCTAAATCCGCAACGGATTTAGATGAGTACTTTTGGGGATACTTGTCCCATTAGTTTTAAGAAAGCTAATGCATCAATAGCATAGTTTTTCACTAACATTCTAGTCAATTTATTTATATATATATTAGGCTTCAAAAAACTAAAATTTTGTTTCAATGTTATAGTTTTGTGGGGGCCAAGATAAAAGTATTATAATTTATTATATCTAATCTTTATTTAAAATACTTTGCAACTTGTTGCTATTTTATATAAATACCTAAAAAAATCCAATATAGACATAAATACCATTTTTCATGGCATATATTTGTCTCCACCGAGATTTAAACAAACATATTCAACAAGCTTGAAATGATACAAAGTAAGTGGGACCAAAAGACTTCTAATCAATCAATGCATTATTCGAGAGATAATTAGCAAAATAAATAAACAATTAAAACACAAAAGTATATTATTTACCTTGTCCATCTAACAAATAAAAATAATAATAATAATAATATTACGATGGTATTGGCGGCTGCGTATCTCCTCTTTACCATTAAGGCTCATATTACTGAAAAGCTAGTCACATAATTTTGAATAATAATGACACAAAAAATAGAATAAAATGATAAGAAATAAATAATAAGAAAAAATAATGGTTCGGCAAGAAAAAAAAAAACGTAAAATAAAATCTCTATATCAATAATCATGACTAAGTTTAACAATATTATATCAAGTTAGACATTTTAACTAAGAATATCATAACATGCACTGAGTTTTTTGAAAAAAAGGATTGTAGCTTCAAATGTCATATATTATAAATATCATAATTATTAATTGTTTCTCGATTCTCTGTCGACCTTGTAACAAAAATAATCAAATATCTATCATTTCAACAGATACCCGTAAGGACTATGGCATTAGTTAGATTGATCGAAAGAATGAGAACATAAAATCTAATATTTATTTTGACATGCTCGGTAATAACACCTAGTTGCTTAATATGAAGGTAGGCATGAAACATCACCGTAAAGATATTATCAATAAATGTTATATAGTTTAATAAGAAATAAGATTAAATCAGATACCAAAGTTTTTATGAAAAACTTACTAGTCTTCTTATGTTTTGTATGATCAATGAGAGTGATAAATGAAAAACATGCATCCCTATATCATTGAATTTATTTATTCCAGATTAAGAACATAAACAACTAGTTTACAACAACTAGATTAAGATAAAAAATAAATTAAGTTATATTATATGTGAAATGATTATAAGATAATTAATAAGTATGTAAGTGGTATATATTTACACCCTTATCAATACTAGGATATATTTACACCCTTATCAACACTATATATGGCTCTTTATTTGTCTAAGCTGTTTGTTTAAACCATTTTTGGGAGAATACAACATGGAAAAAAGGACTGTTAGCTTTTTTAATTTGGTTTCGTTTTGGTTAGCTTGTTATCTCTTCTAACTTGCAAAATCTTACTTGAATCATAGGTAAAGGATAGGTTCAGTGATGTCACTTAGGAGTATAGCATAGTTGACACTTCAAGCTCTATATGGCACTACGCATACTACAGTCAATGGAGATGTGTAACTTAAATCTAATTAAGGGTATTAATCTAGATTATTATATCATTTATACTCATCAACAAACGAAATGAATTTAAAACAAATGTTATAAGGTTAATCAATACATGTCATTACCCATAAAAAAGTTATTAGGTTAATATACGTATACGAGTACTCTGTAAAATCCTAAAAAATGTTAAATAGCTTCCTATAAGGTGCTTCATCAAAAAATACTTTGGCCTTATCGGTCATGTTTTCTCCATTTCTACAACTAGCTCTTGGAGTGCATTAAAGGGCGTTTTGTATTTCCCTGTCCATATCACACAACAAACAACATTAATATGTTTTTGACCAAAGCTATAGACAAAAAAAAGATGAGGGAAAATATTAATGTGTAACTACTTATTACACAAGCAATATGCATGTGTAGCAGTTGAGTACACATGCACTATAAGCACGCGTAGCTGTTGATTACACAAGCAATAACATGTGTATGTGCAGTTATATGCATGTGAGATGATTACACATATTCATATAGTCCGTACAATTACATGGATGTCTTAAATAGTTCTACTTTTTTATATTAATAGTATGAAAATAACAACAACCATTTGAACAAGATTCAACAGGAAAAGAACAAACATACATCCCTTATTATCTTAAAATTCAAATCAGCTTCATTTCAAAACCGAAAATATTACACCAACTACTGCACTGATTATAGTCAACTTACTTAGTAAAATTAACAATACAAGTTTTTCATGACAAAAAAAAAACATTCAATAGCAACAAAATTATAGTCACAAACAACAATAAGCAGAAGATTCAACAATTTTTTCAATGCGACTACTGCACTGAACAACTACTAAAACCAAATCACAAAACAATACAAACATTATAACCAAACCAGCCAAACAGATGTTTGATGAATATAAGCAATAGATCAAAACATTTTATTACTCCCTCCGTCTTTTTTTATCAGTCTTCTATTCTATTTTCGTCTGTCTTAAAATAATTGTCAGCTTCTGTTTATAGCCATATTTTTTCATTAAACTATCAAATATACCCCTAATTTTTTATAATTATAAAATTATTTTTGCTAGGATCCAGTTTGAAATCTTAAATACATATTTGAATAGTTAGGAAACAAATGTGCTAATATATTTTTTGCTTATACTTCATTTCTTTTAAAAATAAAATGATATTTGTATAATTAGGAAACAATTTTCCCTTATATTCCCTGAATATACAATCTTTTCTCCAAATGTAAATATATATTGTATCTTTGAATGCTAACTGTAATATATGTTAAATATCCAAATTTAAAGAATTACTAAATATTACCAAATATATGATATCACACTCCTTCAAACGTACTTAATTTTAATAAGTAATAATTTAGCATTTAATATGGGTAGTTTTGTAAATTTTTATGGTCTTCTTAAAATCTTGACTTTTTCAAACCGGACTTATAATTTAAGACGGAGGGAGTATAATTTTGTAAGAGAAACTCATATTAATTTTAGCAATTCATACACACAAGTCCAAAATCACAATTGTAATAACCAAAATCTTCAATATTAACAAGATTTTGAACCCTAAAAACAAATTTAAGCAAAAAAAAATCAATATCAACAAGATGATGAACCCTAAAAACGAATTTAAGCATAAATTTTCAATATCAACAAGACGATGAACCTTAAAACGAATTTAAGCGAAATTTTTTAAACATTAAGAACAAGGATTACCTGTTAGGATCACGTCCTGCAGAGGTTCTACATCTTTTATTATTTATTTTTTCTTTGTTATTTTTAAATTCGATTTGACGAGTTTTCTTTAGATTTTCTATACATATCTCGTTTTCTCTCTATTTGGTTTAGATTTTCTCTTGTTTTTTCTTGTTTCTTGTGGTTTTTTTCCCGATCTTCTTTTTTTTGGTTTCTCTCTTGATCTGTTTTCTCTCCCTAAAACAGAAGAAATAGGTCTTTAAATGAGATAAGGTAGGTTTAGATACATATATACTCAAGGGTAATTTGGATGTTTCATTCTTTACTAAAGTTATTTAATTCGGGGCTTAGTCATAAACATATTTTAACTAGGGGATTGATCTTATGGATAATTCATGGGTGGTCCTGAGCCAAATTTCCTTTGCCCCATTCCTCACCCATTTGTACGTTTTTGCTTGTTACTGAACTGAAGTGTGCAACAACCCATTCGTAGGAGTTGTAAGAACATCTTGTTGAAGACTCTGCATATACCTGTCTGTCGTGAGAGTTTTGGGATGAGTTTATATTCATCTATATCCATGTTTTCATGTCTCAATATGAATCCCTTGTTCTTGGAGCATTTTGACCCATCGAAGGCACAATTTTGGGTTGAGACCATAGCCGAAGAAAGAGAATGAATGGTCGATGAAGATAACACGACCAACGGAGATCAAAACATAAAGACAGAAGCAAGACAGAAGATTAATATTCAAATTCAATATGATGATCATGTCACTGAATTCCTGATAGCACCTTATAAGCCAACATTTCAGAAGTTGAGAGGGAGAAGCCTGAATCTGAAGTGTCCATGCTCGTTGAGTATCTACCATATGCCGACATGATTGGGTTTTCCTATGATAGTTGAGAGGAGTACTATGACTATGGATTCTGTCCCCGAGGTTTTGCTCGAATAATGGTATGACTTGATAGCATCACCCTAATAACTTTGACTTTAGTGCAGCGCGTCTTTGACAATAGATTGGTGTTTTTGGAGCGAATCATACAACAGGGGGGCAATTTCCATTATGGACGTGATCAACAAGAGGAAGAAGTTTCCCAATCGGATGGGAGCCTTGACGTAGCGAGAACAACCAAGCTATGTTCATTAACTAGACACAAGAATATGTTGAATGGGATTCATATAAATGTGATACCTATGGTTAAATGATGTTGTGTCTCTTTTAGGTGTCTGCCTCAAGACCATTAGGGCTTCGTACTTCCTTAGGTGTTGTGAAAAATCATCCCAACATCTATCTCCCCACAATGCATGAGACTCTCTTCTGGATGAGGTGAAGAGATATGGGTGATCAGGACCTTCTGGTTGAAGGTAACGACGGTGTTGACTCTTCAACGAATGAATGAGCCTTCAGTCTCCAAGTGTAACTCACTTGGGTGTGCTACCATATAGGAGATAATTTGATGGTGCTAGGTCCATGCCTTTAAGAATTTAACCGAGGGAGGAAATTCAGGAAAGTTGGAACCGCCTTTCTTATTGTTGACGCGCTAGGATGGAGTAAGAATTTGGATTTAGGTTGAAGGCGACGTTAGCGTCTAGCGTCTGGGATGTTGACCTGTGACAGGGATGATCTTCTACTTTATTTGCACTCACGGATAGTTGGTCACTAAATTATTTATTGATGAGACTTCTGATCCCTTGAGTGTCTCTACGGCTTTACTTATTCTTGAAAATTCTGAATCCCTAGTAAGGCATGTGTAGTCTGGAAGAAGATGAGACAAGTATCTCATCAGAGTTTTGTTATTATCAGTAAAATAGAATATCTTACACGCATAGAGTGTGATCAGTCTTTATATACAGAACTGACACAACTGACAAGTTGTAGCTAACCTAAGCCTGTGACAGGCTGTGCAACTATCGTGCACTAAGTCACGAGATACATTGGTGCACACTAGTGGTTGGCACACTTTCCATGTGCTAGATGTAATTGTGTGCTACTAGCCCCCCTCAAGCTAGTAGTGTTGACTATTGAAACACTTGTAGCTTGTCCCTTAGAAATGAATATCTTGGTCCTGCTAGCCCTTTTGTAAAAATGTCAGCTGTTTGGCTGTTGGTTGAAATGTAGTTGATGCACAGAGTTTTTGCTTGAACAAGTTCTCGGACAAAGTTATAATCGATGGACATGTGCTTCATACGGGTGTGAAAAACTGGGTTTGAGCAAAATGAGATTGCACTTATATTGTCACAATACATAGTTGGTGGCATAGACAGATGCACCTGTAGGTCTTTTAGGAGTTTGCACACCCATAGTATTTCTGCAGCTGAGTTAGCCAGACTCCTAAACTCTGTTTCAGTTGAAGATCTGGCCACAGTGGTTTGACGTTTGCTGGACCATGAGATAGGTGTATTGCCAAAGAAAACACAGTACCCTCCTGTACTCCTCCTGGTAACTGGATCTCCATCCCAGTCTGCATCACTGAACCCATTCAAATGACTACTGCCTTTTTGAATTAGTAGACCATAATCAAGAGTTCCTTTGATATACCTTAGTATCCTTTTGGCGGCAATTAAGTGTGCAGTTGTTGGTTTATGCATGAACTGGCAGACCTGATTAACAGAATAGCTTATGTCTGGTCTAGTCCATGTCAAATACTGTAGAGCCCCTACCATGGACCTGTATGTTGTTGCATCAGCTAGAGCCTCCCCATCTGCTTTTAACTAGGTGAGATCCAACTGGCACAGGTGAAGAGCATACCTTTGCACCAGCCATATCAAATTTATTGAGCATGTCCAAAGCATATTTTGTCTGGGTTAAGAGTATCCCTGACTTACTTCTTTTCACCTCTAATCCTAAGAAGTAATGTAGTGATCCTAGGTTCTTAATTGGAAAATAGTTCTTTAAATTTGAGATTAGATTGGTGCAGTAGGAAGAGGATGTACCTGTCAGTATAATGTCATCAACATAGACTAATAGCACTGTCATTCTGGAGCCTTGTTGTTGGACAAAAAAAGAAGGATCTGTTGTGGATAATTGGAAGCCATGGGATAGAATTACTGTAACTAGCTTGTCATACCAGGCCCTAGGTGCTTGTTTAAGTCCATACAGTGAATTGTGCAGCTTGCACACATATGTTGGATTTGCTTTATCTTCAAACCCTGGTGGTTGAGTCATATAAACATCCTCAGATAAGTCACCATGCAAGAATGCATTGCTGACATCTAATTGGAGAACTGGCCACCCATTATTGACTGCTAGGGCTAGGATCAGTCTTATTGTTGTTGGTTTTTCCACTGGACTGAATGTGTCAGAGTAGTCAATGCCTTCTTTTTGGTGAAATCCTTTAGCTACTAGTCTTGCCTTGTGCCTTTCAACAGTTCCATTTGGGTTGTATTTCAGTTTGAATACCCACTTGCATCCCACCAGATTTTGATTGGGTGCTGGTGGTACAATGGACCATGTTCCTGTAGTCTGTAGTGCATTGTACTCTGCATTGAGTGCTTCAGTCCAGTGGGGGTCTTTCTTGGCTTGACTAACACAAGTTGGAATTGCTGGTGGTATTTGTGAAAGAAAGGCAGTGGACAGTGAATGTTTAGTACTAAATACCATTTTCTTGAATATCCCAAGCTTGCTTCTTGTTGTCATTAGATGGCCTCTGTCAGATGATGTAGATTTGATTGGAGTTTGTTGTGCAGCTGTGGAGAGTGATGTTTCTGGTGTAGCAGATGGCATTAGATCTGTAGAGGTTAGTGTCATTGTTGCTGTGCCAAAAGTATCAGCAGTGATTGAGGCAGTGTTGAACTTCTCAGTATTTGTAGATGTATTCAAAGGATATATCTGGTCATTGAACACCACATGCCTTAAAACAAATATCCTTCCAGTTTTTACATCCATACATCTGTAGCCTTTGTGACAGCTGCTATAGCCAATAAAAATACAGGTTGCGCTTCTAGGTGCAAGCTTGTGTTTAGTATATGGCTTAAGCCATGGAAAACACTGACATCCAAATGATCTTAAGAAGCTATAGTCAGGTTTTTGATTGAATAGGATTTCAAATGGGGATTTGAAGTTTAAAGTCCTTATTGGTAACCTGTTTATGGTATAACTAGCAGTGCTAAATGCTTCAATCCAGAAATTACCTGATATTCCAGCTTGTATAAGATAGGTTCTGCCAATATCAACAAGATGTCTATGTTTAAACTCTGCTATGCCATTTTGTTCTGGTGTATGTGGGCATGATATTTCATGAATGATGCCCCAAGCTTTTAGAAAAGATGATAAATCTTTATTGACAAACTCACCTCCACCATCAGTTCTGATAGCCTGTATTTTTGTGTTCAGTTGTAGCTCTACTTGTGATTTAAACATGTAGAAAATTATTTTGAAGTCTGATTTGTCACATAGAGGATAAATCCAACAGAATTTAGAATAGTCATCAATTATATTGACATAGTACTTATATCCACAAGTTGATTGAATAGGACAAGGACCCCATAGGTCTAAATGTAGAAGAGATAATGGTGCTGTTTTAGTATGTCCTGATATTTGGAATGGTAGTTTGTGACTTCTGCCTAGCTGACAGTCACTACAAAAGATTGGTTTAGTAATGACATTTTTGTTTGAGATATTTTTGTGCACTTGCTGCATAGTTTGGAAAGAAGAATGTGCCAACCTCTTGTGCCAGACTTCTGGAGATGCATTATTGATGGCAGTTGAGAGAGCCTTATTTGCTGCTGGGTGTAGAAATTTGATGGGATATAGTCCATTTTTATGTGGACCTTGCAAAAGAGTCTTCCCAGTTGCTTTGTCCTTCACACAGAATCCATTAGAGTCAAAAGTTATTGTGCCGGTTCTCTAAAACTAAAAACAATTATTGTCACTAGTGAACTTATGGACAGAAAGAAGGTTTTGATTTGTTGTTGGTGCAAGATGAATATCATTAAGAATGAATTCATAAAAATGAGTAGTTTTTATTGATGAGCCAGTGTGAGTAACAGGCATACCTTCTCCATTAACTGCTTGTATTTCATCTGTACCATTATATGAAGATATGTCTTGTATCTCAGCCTCACTGTTGGTGATGTGGTTGTTTGCTCCAGTATCTGCATACCATGGATTTTCTCCTAGAATATTGGCAGATGCTAGCATGGCAGTTAAGTGATGTGGTGTGTGATTGTTCTGGTAGGAGAAGTTTAGTCTGTTCCTACATTCTAGAGCTCCATGACCAGACCTGCCACAAATCTGACAGACAATAACTGCTGTTGAGGATGAATGTTAAGAGTCAGAATTTTTTTTGGTTGGATTGAGATGATAAGAATAATTGGAAGACCTTCCATGTTGAATATTATAGAATTTTCTTGGTCTCACAAATTAAGAATGTTGTCCACTGAAAGTTGGAGTTGATTGTCTGTTATTGAATCTTGAATTATAAGATTGAGCAGCAAATGCTCTTGTCTTATTTTCAATTATTAGAGACTTGGTTCTTTCACTGATAACTGCTTCTTCACTGAGCAAAGTTGTTATGTAACTCAATAGAGGTAATTGGAGGACTTCTGTGTCTCATTGCAGTAGCAAAGGGAATGTATTCTGAGTTGAGAGCAGAGGGAGTGACAACTTCTAATTCATTGTCAGAAATGACCTCTCCTGCTGCTGCTGATTGGTCTGCTAGGGATTTGATTTCATTGATTAGAGTTGGTACTGATTTATCTCCTTGCTTGATAGCTAAAAGCTTGGTTCTAAGTTGTATAGAGTGGGTGGAGTAAGATCTGGAGAATCTTTCTTCTAAACTGCTCCACAAATGACTTGAAGAAGTAGATCTGGAGAAGTAGCAGATGACTGAATCAGAAATGGTTGAATGTATCCACATCATTATAGTAGCATCTTCATCTACCCATTCTGTATATAGAGGATTTTCAATGTCATTTTCTTGATTCTTCTTGGAGGTGTATTGAACAGGACATGGATTTGTGCCATTAAGAAACTTTTGAATCCTGAACTTCTTGATTACTGGTAACATTAGATTTTTCCAGATGATGTAGTTATCATCCTTGAGATTAATTGTGATGAAATTGTTGAGTTGGTTTAATGAGATTTTGGATATTGAGTTTTGAGTCTCCATTCTTTGTGTATCTATGTCAGAAGCTTGTTCTTGAAAATCTTGAATCATGTAAGACTTGGAGAACTTCTAATGGAAGAAAATCAGAGAATGCAGGATGAAGAAATTTGGAAGCAGAAAAAGAGATCAACAAATCTGCTCTGATACCATGGAAGAAGATGAGACAAGTATCTCATCAGAGTTTTGTTATTATCAGTAAAATGGAATATCTTACACGCATAGAGTGTGATCAGTCTTTATATACAGACCTGACACAACTGACAAGTTGTAGCTAACCTAAGCCTGTGACAGGCTGTGCAACTATCGTGCACTAAGTCACGAGATACATTGGTGCACACTAGTGGTTGGCACACTTGCCATGTGCTAGATGTAATTGTGTGCTACTATAGTCGTGCTGATAGCTTGGAAGCTTTGTGAAGTTCTGAGAAAGTTTGAAAGCGTAAGTTCTATAACAAAACATGGTAGACTGGTATCATTCCATTTAGGAGTAATTGGTTTTTGGTACTTGAATTTTGTTCAACATTAGGGTTTGATCTAATTTTTGACTAACTTAGAGTTTGGTACATGAAAATAACGTTGACCCGCGTTAACCTGGTTAAATCTTAACTTTTGTTTGATAATTATTAATTATTTAAAAATAAAATACAATTATTTAACAATTTTACTATTTTACCCTTCGTTTTACTTATATTTACACAGTAACCTTAAACTATGTTTACACCCTCGAAAATTTCTTTGTTTACTATCACCCCCAATCATATAGTATACCGCCCCTCAAAACTACAACCACCACCATTTCCGATTTTGAAAAATATCTTCCAATCTTCACTACACAGAACCATCTACCACCTCAATTAGAAGTAGATGATAACAAAAAAAAAAAAAAGACAAGTTTATATTTCATTGATTAATCAATACTCGTCAAAATCTCATTTGAACAGCGGATATACAATCTTGGTATTAAGATGGGGTTTCATTAATTTAGTCAATCTTGCAAGACATGAAGTCTGAGCTAACAATCAACTATGTTTTCGAATGGATCTGAAAAGAAGATGGGGTTTTACTAATTTAGATCTCTGTGGAGGTCCTTTAAAACCATGTCAACCATTTTTCCAAGCTCCATCTCCATCGTCATATGGTGATACTTCCGATAATCTCCCATTGAAGAAGAAATCTAAAAAACTCAGTAAAGCAACAATTATCGCAATTCATGTTGTGTGTGGTTTAACTTTACTATTCCTATTAGGATTCTTTCTTCTCTGTTGTTTGGGGAAACGAAAGAAAAATGCAGCAACACCACGAGCAGCTAAACCACCAGTGATACCCAGATCAGCAGTACCAGTAACAGAAACAGGAACAACACCTTCATCAAAAGATGAGATAGTTGGAGCATCATCAGCAAATGCAGCAGATAGAAATAAACTGGTGTTTTTAGATGGTGGGGTTTGTAGTTTTGATTTAAAAGATTTATTACGAGCTTCAGCTGAAGTATTAGGTAAAGGAAGTGTCGGTACTTCATATAAAGCTGTTCTAGAAGAGAAATTGAGGAGAAAAATAGCTTCAATTTCTCTTTAGTTTTGATTTAAAAGATTTACAGTGAGATGGAATCGATTGAAAGGGGGCGCTGTTGAGGATATGGCTGCTGTGACAAAGTCTAAGTCTGTTTGGGTTTGAATTTTAATTGAATGATTGTTTGAATGGTTTGAATGATGAGTTCTTCCAGAGAAGGAGATAGAACAAGAGTTAGATGAACAGACGGATTAACTAAACCTTTATCCAAACATAGAAGAAGAGAAATTAGAAGAAACCCCTAAAATCCCAACACCGGCAAACCAGAAAATAGTACCAACAAGCAAAAGAGACTCAAACCCCGAACAACCAGTCTCCAGCAAGGGAACCATACATTGAAGCTGGTTTTAGAAATGAATCTGTTTGATTAGGTTTTGTTTTTGACTGAATTTTTTCATCAATAGGGTTACGCGGAATCATGGAGGCGGAAGAAGATGGAGTAGGTCGTGGAGGCGGAAGAAGATAGAATAGGGTTATGAAGATGGGATCTCTTAAATCAAGACCATTGGCTTAATGGTTATATCATAGTCATTAGATGCTAGGCAGGGATATATTTGTCAAATCATATAATCTATTTTATAAAATTAGTTAAAAATTTAATCAATAACAGACAATAAGAATCAACGTGAACAAACTTTTAGTTGGTCAAAAGTTAGACAAAATCCAAGTACCAAAACCAATTAACCCTTTCATTTATGTAGATCTCCACCAGTTGTAGTTCAGTTACGTTTGGATCGTGACAATCAAGAGATTGGATCATGAATCAACATATGTAGTCATCAGGATGTTCGTTGTCTCTCTGGAAAAATCTCCACAAATCTGATAAAGTAACTTGTTCCGAGGCAAATAAATAATTCTTATAAAAAACACTAACCATCTCACACCTATTAGTGATATTGTTGGGAACAATACTGTTACACCAAGTATACGCTCTTCCAATGAGAGATTTTGAGTTCTCTCTGAGACGTAATACATGGTTGTACTTATGTTATCCTAATGGTTCTAAGAATCGGGAAACATGTTTACAAGCATTTCCACTCTCGTCAAAGAGTAAGAAAGGTGGAAAAAAAATATCCCCTTGGGAGAGGGATTATATGGATGTCGGGAGGATAGGGAGGTTGGTGCAGATGAAGTGAGACCGACCCATTCTTGTTTTGAGATTACAAGATTCTCTCCAGATTTTAACGAATAACAAAGTTGGATTGCTGGTTCTTGGATTGCTCACGTTAGATGAGGAGTTCGACATCGTCTCCGATATTGATTCTGTGCCAACGTCAGTAGCCTTAGGAGCATTGGTTAGATCCGTCTGTTGTTAGCTTTGCTCAGGAGAAAACTTCTCTGTGAGAATCTGAAGAAGTTGAGGACTTTTTTCTGAGCAGTTTCCATATCAATTTAATTTTTGACAAAGACTTCTAGTCTTTCCATCAGATCAGTTATACTAGGAGGGTTTTGAGTATATCTGACTTCTTCAAGAATATGACCAAACAGGGGAGAGTTGGTGTTGTTTGGAGTAACATTGGGAGCTAAATGAGTGATTTGAGTGGTACAAGGGGTAGCACCACCAGTATTAGTAGGGGAAAAAATTAGGAACCTGGCATAAGTTCAACCATTTTGAACAGAAATTGATTTTCACAACTGAGAGATTGATCTCCTATTGTGGTCGCCAAAATGTTTTAGCGTCAAAACAAATAAAAGTTTTAGGGGTAGATCATAATGAATACAAAAAATTAAAATCGTACAAGGATAGCCTAAACCAAGAAATGGTCGTACAAGCGTTGCTTTGGTCACAAAGGATGAGAAAGGTTGATCTTATGGAGGGAAACAGAAAAAGGTAAGATCAGAGGGTGACAAATTCCAGTTGAAGAATATAAGTATATGTTTCTGAGTTCAAGCATTAAGACGAGTTTTTTTATGATAGCCTGACGATTAAGGAATTCACCGTCCATCATTACACATGTTATACAATCAAACATCAATATCGTCATTGACTCTCTCATGTTACCAATAACCATAAGGTATCCCCAATCGGTGTTAACATTTTGTTACGTCTCCACAAATCAACTAATATTACAATCTCTAATATATGAATTATTTTCCACTAAATAACCTAATGCCTTATCGCTAAGAGATTCAACTTGAAGAAAGATTTAAATTCTGTGAGACGGGTTACTCATAGGCAATACAAACACATTTGTGGCATATTCAACCTAGGCCAAGTTTTACTTGTGACTTCCTTCACGATTCCCACCGCTAGTGATCACAAATTACTACTAGTGTAGATG
This sequence comes from Papaver californicum, assembly GCA_023531435.1. Classification (NCBI taxonomy): domain Eukaryota; kingdom Viridiplantae; phylum Streptophyta; class Magnoliopsida; order Ranunculales; family Papaveraceae; genus Papaver; species Papaver californicum. The sequence continues at coordinate 7,587,056 of JAJJMC010000896.1, forward strand.
GTGGGTTTTTGATGAGGGTCAGAATTATAAAATCGCCTTTCTGCCTAGTTGCAGGAACATAGAAGTATCCACGCGTATTTGCGCGCATATTTCTGACTTCACATCATATGAAATACTCTATTTCTACATATATTCCGCAAGCGAATTAAGAATATAGTTTCCTACAAACAACTACATGCATTCTAAACTGATCCTGTAAACTCTCTAATATTCATAATATTTATGCCATGTCGAATTAGTCTCAAGTCGCACAAATTCCACGACTGAATTCCTTGAACTCGTCTTGAATGCGCATCAATGTTCCAATAACATCTATTAAATTTGGGAATAGCTAGTGGTTAATCCTCTATGATACATTTTAGCTTAATACTTTGTTCACAAAGAACATATCACAAATTATTGTCCTGAGCTTAAAATATGCCGCTATTAGCGTTTTGATCAAAGACAAACCACAAATTATGCGTCGTTCCTCTTGAACGTACCATAAGCAAAGAGCAATGCCTCCAAGGACGCATTGTGCCTCTAAGCTAGGCTAACCTTAGCCTTTTCCTGCATTAGCGCTAGGCTAGCCCTAGCTTCCTGGCTTAGCTGCGCATTGGTGCTAGCTTCCTAGCTTAACAGCGTATTGGCGCTAGAAGCTAGCTTCCTTGACTTAGAAGCGTCTTAGACGCTATCTTCCTTGACTAAGCAGTGCCTTATATGCTAGCTTCCTAGCTCAGCAGCGGTAGAACGCTAACTTCCTAGCCCATTGGCGCTTTGGTGCTAACTGTTCTAGCCCTTGCGCTAAAAGTGCTAACTTCCTTGGCATTAGCAGCGTCTTAACCTTTCCGCTTAAAGCGTTATCCTCCTTGACTAGTAGCATTTTAGCCTCTGTGACTAAAATGATAGCTTCCTTGCTAGAAGCTAGCAAATTGGCCTTTCTTCCAAAAATGCTAGCACATTAGCTTTGCGCCTAAGAAGCTAGACCTAGCTCTGCTAGCTGCTTCCTTAAAAAATACGCCATTCTTTTCAGCACTGGCCTAATGCCAACGCTAACCTTATATGGTTATCTAATAAGCCTTCTTTCTAAGGAACCTCCTCGTAATTTTAGCTTCAAACACTTCCAGAATTATGCCTTGTCACTTCTAAGTCGACTTTTGGCTATTAAAAAAACCATGTTACTTCTAAGTTAGTACATAACCACTAAACTTACCAGACTCGACATTGATTAGTCTAATTACCAATTTAGTGAGTTGCGCAACTTGCCTCACTGACTTAGCAAGTAATTTGACTTGACTTGACCTAATCAAAACAATAGTTGTTCACGACTTCACTATCATTCTACGAGATATCAAATACAACATGGGGGGATTCTCGTTGGCTTATTGGTCTGACAGTCTACGTCAATCGTACGTTATGACAATACATCCACGAACAAGAAGGTAACAAGTAGTAGGACAGTTACAAGATAGTTGAGGAAATAAAGGAGTAGTGGTCATACAAGTCTTCCTTACTTTTCGGACATGACTCCACTACAATCTCCATAATCGTTACTCCTCCACTTCTTCTATAACTTCCACCACTTACGAGAAATCAGTGTGTCTCATAAGAACTATAAAAGACATAATAGAACATGAGAGAACTAAGAAACTAAGAAGCTAAGAGAGATAGAATTAGCGATTCATCTCAGAGATAATCTATTCTAAAATACACACTGCAATTACTCATCACATAGAAATTTCTCAACCTTCTTTGCTTCCCTCCTCTAAAACTTACCCAATCTTCTCTAACTTTGTGATTGAAGCAGTACGTGAACGGCTATTTCTTGGTTTAGGCTCATCCTGTTCTATCTTGATCTCTCGAACCTACTTGAAAGTACTGTTTTGCAGTATATTTATTTTCACCCTAAAACACTTGGTGACCATAGCGGAAGATCAACCTATCAATTATAAAATCCAATTTTTAGTCATTCGAAATGGTGGATCTTAGGTTTGGAGTAGTTACGACTCCTAATGTCAATTTTACTGACATTAGTGTTGGCGATTCTGAAACTACTCCTGCTGCTACCAATCCTCCTCGCACCAATATTGCTACCGACGCAACCGCCACACCTTCTCCTGGTGACACGACAACTAAAAATGCTAGGAATATTCAAACATCGCTCAACATTATTGATCTGATGCAAAAACAGGAGGTTCTTTCCATAACACAAGAAGACATGGCTACCTCTCAGAAAGAGTTACTCACTTGTCTCGAGACCCTAGTATAATAACTTTATCCAGAACCAATCTGTCACCAGTTGCAACAATCAATGATTCCAAGACTACCAACGTCAACATCTCCATAATCAACATTCAAGACAATAACATGATCCTTATTCAAAGAGGGCAACCAAGGAGCCAGCAATCCAGCCTTGTCACCCATGAAGATCTGGAGAGACCCTTATAATTTCTAGGCAAGGAGGGTTCAGTCCTACTTCATCACCGCCAGCCCTTATGGAACGTCCCCAGTAACACATCATTACATCCTTTTATAGGACAAAGTCGTCCCATCCTTCTCTGGGTCAAGGTTGTCCCTTCTCTTCCCTTTCAAGAACTTATGTTGCAAGCTTCAACTCCTAAAAAGACTTTCAACCTTACCTCTAGCCTTGATAACTGCATCCAAGCCTAAGAATCCACCTACTCCAGCAAGACTCTCATGTAAAATCCTAGACGACGATAAAGCCATGCAATGTCAAGATCAGAATTTCCAGCTTCATCTACAACTTCTTCCTATTTTTGAGGACGACTCCAGATATTTCATTATGAGGGAGATGGATCATTACAAATCAGCATAAAAGATGGAACAGTGAAATCTCCGACACATGAATAATCATGACAATTATATTAAAGTGGAAATCAACATTAATGCCCGCATTAATGTACTCAACTAACACATATCAACACCAGTGGAAACACCCTCCTCAGCAAGTATGCGAGAGGGAGTCCTATTATGATTTTTAGTATGGAGAAGACATTATCTACATCAAAATCAATGGTAACTTCCGTTCCTTCGTTAACAAGCTCATCTTTCTTATTTTGGTCATCCCCCCTAAAAGTAGAGAGGTTACAGGCACATTAGGTTAGAACATCTCAAATACAATTTTTTTTTAGCATGAACCATAAAAATCATTATACATACTCATAAATGTCATATAAATTCATTATAAAATAATACTTAAAAGTATTATATGGCCCGAACCCATTACAAGATGTTTTACAAAAACCGCATCTGAAACCGTTTACACTGCCCCCTAGAAACTCTGAAGCTGGCGATAATTGGTGAGGAATCTGAATATGAGTATTATGTAAAAAGTTTCATATGAGTGTCTACTACAACATACTAGAAGGTTGCACCAATTAGATAAACGAGCTAAGAGTTGTGGCCGAAACTGTAAGCGATATCACGTCTAAAAACAATCATAATTTTCCTGGATACTTCCTAAATTTTACTGTTGGGTCATTTTGATGCCCCAGACAAGCTCAAAACCTGTATTTTTTTTTCCTAATACGACGTAGGAAATTCTTTTCTAATAAATATAGAGGGGTAAACCATCAAACGAACATCGTATGAAGATTCTACATCGTTTTTCCCAAGCACTATACTTCTGAAATTTTCTAATGACAAAAATCCATAAAGTTTTTGTAAATTCAATTACGGATATGCTTACATGAGAAGTTATAAGAATTCACATATTCTATCATGGTCATAAAGAGAAGAAGTGTACTTGAAACAGATCGAAAATGGAGGCACCCGGTGTTACTTCATCTCTATTGCTTACTTCCCCATCAACATCATTAGAATCAGATTCTTCACAAAGTTTGTCAGTACAAGACGCTTATTCAAGCTTTTCATCCTCATACTTGTCTTCATATTCACGGTATCTCACAAAGCCTCAAAATAATAAATATGGAAGAATCATTTGCAGTCATTTCCTTACAGACTGGAAACTGTCAACAACAACAGGAGTAGTGTCTACTCAGGGACGCACTTCACTCTAAGGCCAACCATCTTGATTAGTGAGAGAATTGACTTTTGTGACCGAGAGGTTGATCTCCCGCTGTGGTCGCCAATTGTTAGTACCTACGAATTGCTCCTAGGAAAAATAATATACTGTAGAAGTACTTTCTTTAGGTTCGAGGATCAAAATCGTACAGAACGAGTCCAAACCAGAAAGATGGTTGTTCACGTTTTGCTTCGGTTACAAAGAGAGAAGATGGGTTGATATTAGGGGAGGAGAAAAAAGAAAGTTGTAGGAATCAATGTGATGAATTATTTGTCGAGGTATTAAACTATCGAGAATAACAAAGCTTGTGAGAATTCTAAGCTTGTTCTATTTTCTGCATATGCTAAGTATCATATTTATAGTAATTGGGAATACACACTCTTTCCTTGTAAGTTGTGGAGGTAGTGAGGGAGTGGAGGGATGGAGATTGTGAGGATAATGGCATAACCGGCCATTATGTTTGGGAAGTTTCTGGAAACCATTACTCCACCATCTCTTCAACTTTCATAACCGTCATCACTACTTGTAACTTTTCTATCATGGGGTGATGTCATGCCACATATTGCTATAAATACCAGACCGAAACCCCATAAAGAATTCCCCCATGCAACATGTTTTGATTTCTCGTAGGAGTTAGTGGAGTCATGGAATCAAAGCACGTGAATAATTTAGGAGTTAAAATACTACTACCAATAAGTTCATGCCAGCGCAACATGGTGGCATATTTGTGGCATGTTTGTAACATGCATTTTGTGCTAGCAAAAATAGCGCATGCGAGTGCTATAAACACAATTGAGGTATTGCTAGCACATGCAAATATCGTGACTATGGCCTAGGTGATGGCGCTAGCAGCGAGGGATGACGCTGGCACGAGCAGGCAAGGTGAGGATGGCGCGTATAAGAGAAAGGTAAGAAGGGGCGCTAGCGTTGTTGATAGAGTTAGAGTTGTTGCTAGCAACACCAACCTCTGCGCTGGTGTTAGCGCTAATGTTGTTGCTAGCAGCGCTTGCAGATTGACTTTGGTGTTAGCATTGGAAACATGGCTATGACTTGTTGGAGCTGGCACTTTGTTGATGTTGTGGCCATTGCCTATGCGTTGCTAGCGTTGGCACTTTGTAATACCGTAGATATAGCCATGTCATGCTTAGGGCTTCTCAGTTGCATGAGATTTAATATTGATATTATGCTTAGATTTTATGCAGTGCATACAGAACATATTCAAGGAATTCGGTCGTGAAAGTTTGCAACTTGAGATGATGTTTGATGTGACTTTGAATTTAGATGGTATGCATCTAATTAACGTTTTTATTCAGAAATGACATAGCACTATTCCAAATATTTGTAATTTTGTATAATCAGTGTTCTGATCAATGCAAATAATTTGTATGGACGCACATGTAAATAACAAGGGTTTAACCGGGTAAAGCCCTGAATTTTTTTGAGGTGCATACATATATAGAAAAGCTATAAGGCTAATATAGCCATGAGCTGAATACGCATTCTCAATTCTCTTGCTGAATGTAAAACAGAAGTTCGTATCCATAATTCTGATGTCGTGTTAGAAATTTATACATATTTATTTTATGCTTCTGCTGCTGAGCAAAGATAATATTACAATTTTCTCTATTGTCAAAAATCCATCATCAACATCAAGTCCCCTGCTTAGCGTGGAACAATAATGTTTCGTGGTAAGCACTAGATGGTGACAATGACACTATAAAACTTTGAAAATTCAAATTTAGAGAACAAGGAGATAATTGCTTACCCTTGCCTTCATAGTTTCGTTGTAGACTTGTTTTGCTGGTGTAAGCTTAGAAGAAAAATTGTGATTCAATAGGCAATACTGGAAACCCCGTGTAGCAATTATAAGTAAGATTGTCTAGCGCAGGCATGCTTGTCTGTGCAAGAAAAGAGGGGTCCACGACCATAAGTCTTGGCGTGGAGGCGTGAGTTTCATCAGACCACCTGATGGGGGTCCATCATCCCTTCTTATTCGAATTTGTCGACAACAGTCGGTCTTGAAATCTTACTCACTAGTCATGCTCAGATCCATTCTCCTCGGAATAATTTTCAATTTGAAACAAAGAATTCTGCGTATTTGAATTCTTAGGGTTTTCCCCTTTTTCCTATTTAAACAAGCGGATAACTTCTAGCCATTTTTCATTTTCTTCTTTCTTTAGAATAACTTCGTCTTGTCGCCACAGTATGTATGATGACAATAGTAATTCGAACCAGAACAACTCCTGTGTCAAACGCGTCGCTTGGATTGTAAGTCCGGTGAGTTTCTTTTCATTCCCAAGATTTCCATATGTGTATGATGATTATGATGAAAGCTTGAAGACAATCTGATTATTGTTATTATTTTTTAGGTTTCTCGAGTCAAGAAGGTACCAAAACGGCGTGTGAAGACTAGGAGTTTCCGAGCTATGGTAGGCGTCCTCTTCCCATATGAAACCGTCCTCTTCCCTTTTTTTTTAAAAAAAACCCTTGCATGCTTGTTTGGTTGTAACAAGAGATAGAGATTGGACATGCTGGAATTATGGAAAATGAGGAATTCATACCAGCGAGTGGTGGAGCAAATGATATGGTTTTTTGTCTATAGCCGCAATCGCACGACAACTACAAAGTAGAAGCGGCAAGCACGGGTTTGTCCACTGAGATTGATTATAATATATCTAGTTAATACCCTAATTATGTGCTAAAAGAAATTATGGTGAACAAATTTTCATGAATTAAATAAAATAAAATAACTAATAAAATGGTTGAGAAATATGAGGAAAATCTAGGGTTTCGGATTCCACTATTTTTGATGTTTGTAAAATCAATTAATCACTACTTCAACTATTACTCTCAAATACTCAAAACAGTTTTTAACCCAATCTCATGTTTTAGAAGATTTATCGTTTTAAAATCTAATATTACAACTTTCGTTGTTTTGCCAAAAGTCTGATTCTCCTTCGCTTATAAAATATCAACAGCCTAAAGACTATCTAGAACAATTATTTTGTAGCATTTAAAGAAGAGAAAATTATTAATCGTGAAAGCAATAATATATCAAAAAAATAAAATAATAATCATTACACATCAAAAATAGCTTCCTCTTAGACCCTAGAAAAAATATTTAGCTACTCATAGCAAAAAGAACAAAAGAAAATTGTGAAATCATGGATTTTATTAATATGAAAGGAACTTACAGTTTTCTTATAATTATGTTGAATGACGACTGCCTTGAAGAGTAATAGAAAAAGAATATACCATGAACGCAGTCAAGAAAGGCTGTTTTCTGGTGCTTTTAAAGAACGCCGGACTTGATTTGTATTGTGAGATGAAGCTGTCGCTATTACTGTAGCTAGAACTGTTGCTAAAGGTGTTGCTTTCAAAGGAAAAAGGCAACACAATGAACGACATTTTATATGTGTTGTATCTTCTTCTTCTTCACGTCTGCAAGTGCAGAAACAAGGTTTTTTTCAATCTGATTTTTTTCCTAAGCTTTTTTTCCTCTTCTGCTTCTTCTATAACACTTCTCTTTTTGCTAGAACCCTTCAAAACTCATCAAATCTTCTAATTGAATGAGAATCATCTTGGTAGATCCTTTTGAAAATATTTTCAAGATTTTTCTTCTTCTCGAATCTGTTTTAGGAGAATATTGATGTTGTATCCTTTTCTTTTAGCCTCGCGAATATTACTTCTTTTTATCAAAATTATTCCCGGAAAAGTATCATGGTCCATTATACGACTTTTTGAGTAGTGCTTTATTTTCTTATATATGGATTTTAGTACGCTTGAGTAAAAACTCGTGTACAACAATTGGATTCGAAGCAGGGTAATTCCTCTCATATCCAAAGAAATTTGTAGCCAACTAAATAGCATGTTTAGTGTCTACCCTCAATTGTTCACAAATAGTTAGAGTTTGGAGTAAAAGGTTTTGTGGGTATATCTCTTGTAAACCCTCATGATACAAAACTTATCCAAGGGACACCTAGGGGTTTAAAGGCTTGTTGCACACGCTAAGTGCAATCGCGATGCCTGCGAAAGTGAGCTAAGATCTTTCTAGATTAGGTTTGCTGTAACCATTCTTCGGCTTCTTACGAACAGTTTGATCAGATCCGTCTTGTTTTTAATAAGGATTAGGTATCGGCCCACTGTATTACTGCTGGTGACGGAATTCTCACTGGAGGACTAGCAAATAATAAGTTTAGGGGTATTTGATAGACACATTTTTGTGTCTTAAATCTCATATTTTTATATTTAATTCTCAAAGTTTGTATTAATATTGTTCTTTTGTAGGTATTTTTGGAAAATTGAACAATCGTGGAAAAATTGGATAAAAGTTGATAAAAGCACATCAAAAAACTGATAAAGGCACCCCAAGAGTTTGGATAAAGGCACCTAGGCTTGGTTAAGAGCACCCATTCCTTTTCAAATTAGTTTTTTTTTGCGGGAATTTCTTCTTCTCGAATCTGTTTTAGGAGAAGATTGATGTTGTTTCCCTTTATTTTAACCTCGCGAATATTACTTCTTCTTATTACAAATCTTCCCGGAAAAGATAATCCTTCTTTTTTAGTTGCGATATGTTTTGATATTTTCCAAATATTCACGAGATGTGACGCTGTCTTGAAGAGTTTAAGTAGCACACGAATCTCTTTTTATTGAGGCAAGAGTATTTCTTGTCTTAAACTCTTGAAACTTTCCAAAAACTCCTATCCACATCTTCTCAGATCGAGAAGTAGAAGTTCCCGCAAAAAAAAAACTAATTTGAAAATGGGTGCTCTTAACCAAGCCTGGGTGCCTTTATCCGTTTTTTGAGGTGCTTTTATCAACTTTTAGCCAATTTTTCTACGATTGTTCAATTCTCCAAAAATACCTACAAAAGAACAATATTAATACAAAATTTGAGAATTAACAATATAAATATGAGATTAATTAAGACACAAAAATGTGTTTATGAAATACCCCATAACTTATTATTTGCTAGTCCTCGAGCAAATCTAATTTAGAAAGATCCTAATTCACTTTCGTAGGCATCGCGATTGCACTTAGCGTGTGCAACAAGCCTTTAAACCCATAGGTGTCCCTAGTGGACGAGTTTTGTCTCGTGAGGGTTTTACAAGAGATATACTTACAAAACCTTTTACTCCAAACTCTTACTACTTGTGAACGATTGAGGGTAGACACTAAATATGCTATTTAGTTGGCTACAAAATTCTTTGGTTATGAGAGGAATTACCCTGCTTAGAATCCAATTGATGTACACGAGTTTTTACTTAAGCATACTAAAATTCATGTATAAGAAAACAAAGCACTACTCAGAAAGTCGTACAATTGACCACGATACTCGGAATCTATCAAAGTTCAATCACATGAATAAATTTAGAAGATGGATATGGAGATAATAAAGTTTGCACATGTTAAACTAAGGTGAACGATGTTCTCATATCTGTCTGAAGGTCGCCGCCTGGTTGAATCCTGATGGATTGAGATACGCTCCCACTGGTCTTAATCCTAATACTAGTATCGACTCAGCTGGTATATACAAGGGCCCCAACGGTCGATTTATAATTATTTTATTTTTTATTTATTTTTTTTCGGTCTCAATTAAATACAATAATGAGATTTGATCTCAAGCACTCTACTTCATCCCAACAACGATAACAATTCGATACTAGTACCCACCAAATCACTTAGAGAAACACAAAATTGTAAAAATAAAAATAGAATGTGATATGGTTATGATGATTCCGAGATATGGTGACGACTATCATGTTATTTCTAACACCTGAGCTTTGTCTTTTTATGAATAGGCCATTTAGTTGGGTCCCTCGACATCCAAAAGTTTTGTTTCGATCTACTTAGAATGGCTAGTGTCATCCTGAATTGTTCACAAGTTTCTAATTTTTGAGGGTTTGGTACAACTAAAAATTTAAAATTTTCTCCCTTACCGCCAGACTTAAATTGAACATAGTCCTCAATGTTCTAAAGATAATGAATAAAAGCGTGAACAAAGATAATTACCGAGCTAAGTAAAAGAGATAGGGAAAGATATTACCAGCATTGTATACCAAAAGCTATGGGTTGCCTCCCATAGAGCGCTAAGTTTAATGTCTTCAGCCAGACTTGGTTACCTTGTAAATTAGTCCTGATAGACATGATCATTCAGTTCTGATTCTTACACTGCATGAGTGGTCAACTCCAAAAATGGTTTCAACCGTTGATTGTTAAATTTGAAAGTTTCTCCATTCTTTGGATTTTCAACTTCTACTGCGCCATGTGGAAAAATGATCTTGACATAGTATAGGCCCGACCATCTGGATCTTAACTTACCAGGAAAGAGATGTAAACGAGAATCGTACATGAGAAATTTGACCAGGTTCAAATGACTTTCGAATAATCGATTTATCATGAAAAAAATTTAGTTTTCTCCTCGTATATTTTCACATTTTGGTAAGCATCATTACGAATTTCTTCTAACTCATTGAGTTGAAGTCTACGGTTGTCATCAGCGGTTGGTAAGTCAAAGTTTAGCCGTTTAATAGCCCAAAAAGCACGGTGTTCTAATTCTACAGGAAAATAGAAACCAGATTTAAAGACTTTAGCAGCTGTTTTCTTTGCAGTAAAATGACCCCCACAAGCTCCAGAGTGGCAAAAAGTGAGCACACTAGAGATTTCGTTGTCAGGAATACAACGACGAATGATCTGATCTGAACAATATTTGAATAAGTATGGATCATCCCAGAAAAAATATTTGACCTCAGACAAGAAATATACTCACTATATCCGAGAAGATACTCATCATGCAACGTTGGAATGTTGCGGGTGCATTGCACAACCCAAAAGGCATACACCTGTAAGCAAAAGTACCAAATGGACATGTGAAGGTGGTTTTTTCTTGGTCTTCTGGGGCTATGGGGATTTGGTTATACCCAGAGTATCCATTTAGAAAACAATAATGGCTATGACCGCCTAATCTTTCTAGCATATGGTTAATGAATGGTAGAGGAAAATGGCCTTTCTTAGTGACTGAGTTCAACTTATGGTAGTCTATACAAACTCTCCACCCAGTAGTAACTTGGGTGGGGATCAATTCATTGATCTCATTCTCAACTACTGTAATCCCAGACTTTTTTTGGACAACCTGGACAGGGCTGACCCATTTACTATCAGAGATGGGGTAAATAATACCCACATCTAACAATTTGAGCACCTCTGTGCGGACACCATCTTTCATGTTGGGGTTCAAACATCTCTGCATTTCTCTTGAAGTTTTGGCACCTTCTTCTAGATAGATTCGATGCATACAGTCAGCAGGACTAATACCTTTCAAATATGCTATGGTCCACCCTAAGGCAGTCTTGTGCTCTCGCAGAACAGTAACTAGTTTACTTTCCTGATCGGGCTTTAAGTCGAAAGCAATTATGACAAAAAACATATTATCATTACCTAGAAACACATATTTCAAAGTATCTGGTAACGACTTTAATTCAAGGGTGGGAGCTTTATGATAGGTCTCAATTTATACACTTTTACCGTTTAATCTATATTTGTTAGTGTCTATATTTATGCTAATGCATTGCTTTTTTTCTTTTATAGTGTGTTCCGGGAAAATACTAGTTGCAAGAGAAACAAGGCTAAATGGGCTTAACGGCAGTTGTTAAGAAGAGAGGCTAAATGGGTTTAAAATACAACTAAATGGCATTTCTACTGCTAAAGCATCCAATGTGGTCGTTCGCGGCATAAATTTAGTGGGCTGTCATTTGTGGGCATGTTAATTAATTTTTATATCCACTTAACTTCTTTAATCTCACGGTCATAGAGGAATAGTGGATTATATACTTAAAAATCAAAAGAAAAAGAAGTCCACTTATGGGTTCGATGGAAGTGGAACTGTGGTAGTGGTGCTTAACTAGCCTAAGGCATATACACGTACATGAGGTTTATCTTTTGGAGTGTGCTAGATTATAGTCAACTATGCCAATAAAGTGGGAGTTATATTCATGTTTGACTTTTGTTAAAGTTGGTGAAAATGAGTGGTAGTGCTGTACTAAAGTGGAGTGAATGGTCAAAGAAAGGAAGCATAGGGTTGCCGTCAAAGGAAGGAGTAAAGAAGTGTCAAGGGGAAGGAAAGATTAGGTTTTCTCTTATAAAACTTGACAAGAGACTGATAGGAGGGGGGATGCCAGTGGGCGGATGTGAGTAGACATCAGGGGGGGCTCTGCTAGGTTTTCTGGTTGGGGGTTGTAGGCGGCTAGGTTGAACAGTGGAGAGAGGGAGAATTGGAGAGCGTGAAAGGGGAAGAAGAGGGGATGATAGATATAGGGGAAGCAGGTGGAAGAGAGATTAGGGGAGTACGGTTGGAGGCTTTGCTTTTGAGGTTTTGTTTCTAGGGAAAAAGCCTAGAGAGAGAGAAGCCTAGGGGGAGAAAAGAGAAGTAGGCTAGGGAGAGAGTTTGGAAGGTATGATTGAAGGAGGTTGACTACTGTATGGTGATTGGAAGAAAAGAAAGAAAATCTAGGCGTAGGGAAGTGCAGATGTTTCTAGGGTGAGAAGTGTACATGCGTCAGTCAGTGGAAAAGAGGAGAGAGGGGGAGGCGTCAGTCAGAGTGAAAAAGAAGAAGTAGGCTGTGACGTTTTCTATAGTCAGAGATGTTCTTGAGCCGGAAACACAGTGATACTTCTCTATCTCCACTTTTCTTAATTATTTTTTATGGGTTTTGAGAAACCCAACCTTATGTCTTGCTAAATTTGTAGCTAGGGTTTATGTTGGAACCACTTAAAAGTTTTAGATCAATTAAACTGATTTATTTGATACAGACTATTATGAGTTGAATAAGATTAGTTCCATGATTTTGATTTATTGATTTAATAAAAATTAGTTGTTGCTTCACCGGTTCTGTACAATACAGTAACCTATGCACAGAATTAATAGGATATCAAATATGTTTGTCTACTTATTTGATATTTCATGCTTGGGTTAAATCCTTAGATGCGGTATGCTTAGAAGAGCCAGATATTATTTGTGAACATATAATTAGTTTGGTATTATTTTCTTGCTAACGCAATTAGATGGTGTATGCATGAGACTTAGAGATTTTGATGCGCTATGCTTAGGGTGTCCCAGTGATATTTACGACTCTAATACATATAATAGGTGATGTCGATAGAACGAACAGTAGATGAATATTCAGGAGTTATGTTTCACTTCAGTAATTAAATATAAATAGTGGTGGATACTGAAAACCCTGGTTACTGTTTCTCCCATCCGATTTATTTTATTAGTTTAGTTTATATTTCTTGTTTTAACTTTTTTCCGAAAAATCCAAAAATATTATTCTTCATTAGTTAATTAGAGATATTGATTGCAGTATTGTCCCCGCTTCCGGTGGGTTTGACTTGTATTTTCCGTTGTCTGTATTGTAGACACCGTGCGATTGCGGTTATTTATATAGAGTATTCTAAAATCCTATCACTTTAACTAAAGATGAGACGTGCTTATCTGTAGTGGGCAGAAGAGGTTCAGGTTTACGTTGTCATTTCCCATAATCCAAAACTGGTGCAGATTCTAGCAACACATTAACTTCTTCAAAATGATTATCCTCATCGAAGTAGGTGTTCGTGTCGTTAATCAACCAAAATAATTCAAGTTCTTACTTCACAAATATAGATTAGAGTATAGTAATAAGAACAAGTTTGTTCCCACAGAGAGGCAGGTGATTTTTAATTACTTTCGAATACTTATGTAAACAGGGGGGGGGGGTTTGGTTGTGATTATAACTAAATTATACTAAAGCAAATTAATTAAAACGAATATCAGAGATAAAGAATATTGGTTAGAGAGTTCATTTTCCATCTTCCAACATGTTATCAATCAAATCATACTCAACATTCATGCATTCTCAATATCAATAACCCTAAAGCATCCTAACGCAGGTTTACTACGGCAAAACTCCTATTATCATCAAAAAACGCAAAGCGCCACTCTTTGAATCCTTTTCATCGAATAACTTGGCGCAAGTGCCACTCAAATTTAACCCAATGAAAGCAATGGTCTTTGTGAGTTGAGGTTATTCTAAGCAATCCGGCGCAAAGTGCCACTCGGATTTAACCTAGGTCACGCTTCTACACATAATCGCATGGCAACATCCCGTCGTTAACAACTATGTTATACTACTTGTAACAAGGGTCCTTCGACAATTCCGGATCGAAAAACCCTAGTTTATCTATAGATATCAATGCATGCTTATTTAATTAGCGACTCAAACAAACAGGCAATCAATCATACATGGCGTTATAAACGGTAGAACATGAACGATATTAAAAATATTATGAACATATGAGAATGAGCCATTCAATTAATCAACATGTTTTCCGACTTAGGACTACATCCCTAACCAACAAGAGAGGTTTAGTTCATCATGGATTTCTCAAAATCCATGAAAAATAATTAAGAAAACAATAAAATCAAACCCGAGAACTTGTGACGATCGACCGCCACTCCAAAGTGTTTCTGCCCTTCTCATAAAAGTATACGTGAAATCCGTCTGTCTGCGAAGGTCCTGTATACGTCTCTCTACCTCTATGAGAGGGTATCTCCCCAGGTATCAGCGTCTTCTATCTCTGTATAGGTCCCGGTCTTTCTTTCTGTCTGCCCCCCCCGTATTATGTGTATGAGGTATACGGCTCTATAAATAGATTGGGTCACTGATCTTTTAGAATCCTAATTGAATTAGGAAATAGGCACCGACTATATTCCGTGTGAAACAAGGCTTGGTTCTTGTTTGGATTGCCGCTCAAGTCTTTCCTGACTTGTCTCTTCCTAACTTCTCTCGTTCATATTCCTCTTCAAGCTATCATTCTAACTCCAACTGCCACAGACTCGAACTCACCAATACCTTCCATAAAACTCGAACACAAAATTGCCATTAATAATTCCATTCTAGCCTTACTGGCAGATGAACTCCATCACTGCCATCTCGAGCTATATTCTCTGTTTGTTTCAATCACAATCACCATGAGAACCACCTCCATTAACTTCCATCGAATCCACCATCAGTCATCAATCACAGACCTTCCCCATCCTCGAACTCAACAGTTTCGAGCTTCACCTCACTTCCAACACAGGTCGAGCTCTCAATCAGTATCTCCATCTTAACAGCGTGACCACCATTAATGGAAGCTTCGAAATCATCTCCATCTCTGACTCAAGTTGTCTCTCTTATTCTATGGTAATAGCATCATCACCGATGCATCACCACTGCTCTATCTCCACTCAATCTTCTCCTTCATTAACTACTGCCATCACGAACTCAACCCCATTACAGACCTCGATAGCAAAGAACCCATCATGTCGCTGCCATCAGGTTCCATCAACGTCCATAAACTCAAACCCATTACAGACCTCGACCACCATCTTCTCTCTAGAACCCTTCATGATTCATCAACGAAGTCACCATGATCAATCACAGTAGCGTGTTCTTCTTCTCCCTAATGTCACTGGTGGAAAGCTTGAAGAAGACGATGGAAGCCCTTATCCAATGGTCTGGTGCCTTTAACAATATTTGAATCTAGCTAGACCCTAGCAGAATCACAGGTGCCTTTATCACTCTTCCATTAAAATTGTTCAACTGTCGGTTCCGTGAAACCGACAAGCTTACATCCTCTTTTCGCCCATAACTTTCTCATACGAAGTCAGAATGACCTCGTTCTTTCGCTGTTGGCTTCGTAATTTAATTCTCTACAAGATGGAGGGTAGAAATCCTGGAATAGAATGAGCTCCACTGGGTCTTTGGAAATTCTTCTCTTATAAAGCTCCATTTCAATTGTTTCACAGATGTAACCTAATAAAACACATAAACTACAAAAGTAATACTAACACACGGTAATTCACATAAAATACAGCAAATAAGTATAAGGAAATGATACTTAAAATGTATAAATTATGCACTTATCAGTAGGCTCCAAAATGGTCCAAGCAGGCCTCTAATGGATCATTAACATTATTGGTGCTACAAGTGTTCTCAACTAGAGAATCAATCAAGCAAAAAGACTCATAGTGGTCATGGACTGAAGGGTCTTTGAAGGCTTTAAAAACATTCACCGAGACTTTTTGATTGCCAAAATAAAATTCCACTTGACCGTTTTGACAATTGATTATAGCTTTAACAGTAGCTAAAAATGGACGATCTAAGATGATCAGAATGTTGATCTCTCGGTCTAAGATAGGTTAAGTGTCTAGAATCACAAAGTTAACTGGATATATGAAGTTCTGTACCTGAACCAACACGTCTTCAATAATTCCATGTGGAATCTTGATTGACCTATCGGCTAACTGAAGTATAATCCTAGTTGGTTTCATCACACCTAGTCCAAGTTGTTCGTATACCGAGAATGGTAAAATAATTACACTAGCCCCACGATCTAAAAGTGCATTTTCTTTCCGTTGATTGCATATAGTATAAGTAACAGTGGGACAACCAGGATCTTTGAATTTGACTGGGTACTGTTGTATAAGTAGGGAACTAACTTGTTGGATCAAGAATGCCTTTTTACGGACACTCATGTCTCGTTTGACCGTACACATATCCTTTAGGAATTTGACATAAATTGGCATATGTTTAATTGCATCTAACAGGGGAAGGTTGATCTTAACCTTCTTAAAGATGTCTAGGATTTCAGCATAAATGCCAGGCTTTTTCTTGGCAAGCCTTTGGGGTAATGGTGCAGGTGGAATAAACACTCTCTCAGGGACATTTTCTTCATTTTGGACCATATCCTTCTCAGGCCGATTAGTATCTCGAGGAGTTTTGTCTACTTCAGACTCTTTTTTTAGCCTGATGACTATCCTTAGGTTGTTCTACTGTATTTTCTACTGTTTTTCCACTCCTGAGGGTAATGACTGCTTTAACGTATTCAGTAGAACTACCTGACCCATTTATCTGGCGAACGCTTTTTGGATTTGGAGTCGGTTGTCTAGGAAATTTCCTATTTTCAATATCATTTAGCTTGTTGGACAATTGACTCATTTGAGTCTCTAAGTTGCTAATAGCTCGGTCATTATTTTGTAGGTTACGTTGAAAGCTATCGAGCCTCTGACCTATCTGGTTAAAATGTTGGGTAGTCTGGGCATGATTTAGTGCACTAATTTCCATAAAGAGTTTTAGAGTTTCCTCTAGAGACGAGTTTGAATCAACTGGACTTGGTTCTTGGACTTGGATTGGGTTCCTAGGAAAACTGGGTGGTGGATTGCTAGAAGCATTACCCTGATGGGCCCCTTTGGACCCCGAGAAATTTGGGTTATGTCTCTAACCAGGGTTATAGGTATTAGAATATGGATCAAACTTGGGTCGACCATCATATTTAGAGTTCATACCTCCATGTAAGACACTAACCTGGTCACGGGTAGTTTCACTTGGGTATATTTGAGGTTCATTGTTATAGCTCATAACCTGACTCGACCCTTTTTGGTTTATAATCTCTAAGGCCTCTAGACGCCTAAGGATATCCTAACCATTATCAACTCTATTGACCCTATGAATTGGGTTTCTAGATATTTCTGGTTCTCTCATTGAAGCCCATTGCCTAGTTTTCTCAGTTAACTCGATAAACGAGTCAAAACACTTAGCAGGCTCCTGATGAGTAAACTCACAATCACTCATTGTTTCTACCTGCATACGGGTTTCACTATCTAGTCCCTCATACAAGATTTGTGCCATATGATCTTTTTCGAAAACGTGATGCGGACACTGGTATAACAACTTATTAAACCTTTCTACATAATCGTGTAGACTTTCACCTAATATTTGCTTAAAGGTTTGGATAGACTGACGAACAACAGTAGTCTTGTGGTGTGGGTAGAATTTTTTAATAAAGGCCTATACAAGGCCATCCCAAGTGGTAATTGTTTTAGCGGGAATAAAATGATATCACTCTTTGACCTTCTTATCAAGGGAAAAAAGAAACAAACACAACCTAAGCACATCTACTGGGACATTTGGATAACTCATGGTCCCATAAATCATTTCGAAGTCTCTCATATGAGTGTAGGGGTTTTCATTTTCTAACCCACTAAATGTACGGAGCATATTGATTGTTCCAAGTTTGATATCAAATTTCCCATTAGAAGCGGGTAAAACTACCCAGATTCACGTACTACTCTAGAGGGGTTCATACGGTCTCTTAGGATTTTGGTTACCACCCATTGCAGAAAATAAAGATGAACCACCAATAAACGTGCTAGGAGTCGGACTTAAACAATACAAACCGTTTTCTTTAAGTTTATTTCCTACATGTATCCAACGAGGCATACACAAGCAAGAATACTAGTGTCAAGAAAAAATTTGTGCACATGCAAATGCAGTGTTCACTAATTTAGGTAAGCTTGGTTTACCTTAACATAATATACCTACAGTAAAAAACTGGTCAAAGGTACAAGGTTAAGACTTGTGGACTTTCAGCAGGTAACTCCCATAAGGCTCAAAGCACGGGTTCAACTTACTTATCCACGGGTTTTCCTAATAATCAGTGATCTGACGAAGGTGCAAAATGGTGTGTGCAAACGTGTTTTTTTATTTTTTATAATAAAATTAAAAATAAAATATGCACAAACACACTAAAAAGGAAATAAAATCTAAAGATATAAATTAATGAAATAAAAATTGGATTTTACTAACCTTTATGGTAGGAAATTTTCCACAAAATATTTGTAAAATACTACCTACACAACAAAGACAAGAAATACCCAATTGAAATCTAGAAAAGAAAATATAAAAAATAAGAATAAAATAAAATTATAAACTAACTAGCCTAATTAACACAAAATTAAAAATTAACTAAAAATATTATTTCTCAATCCCCGGCAACGGCGCCAAAAATTGATATGGTTTTTTTCTATAGCCGTAATCGCACGACAACTACAAAGTAGAAGCGGCAAGCACGAGTTTGTCCACGGAGATTGATTATAATCTATCTAGTTAATAACCTAATTATGTGCTAAAATAAATTATGGTGAATTTTTTTTATGAATTAAATTAAATAAAATAACTAAATAAAATGGTTAAGAAATATGAGGAAAATCTAGGGTTTCGGATTCCACTATTTTTGATGTTTGTAAAATCAATTAATCATTACTTCAACTATTACTCTCAAATACTTAAAATAGTTTTGAACCCAATCTCATGTTTTGGAAGATTTATCGTTTTAAAATCTAGTATTACATTTTTCGTTGTTTTGCCAACAATCTAATTCTCCTTCGCTTATAAAATATCAACATCCTAAAGAATATTCAGAACAATTATTTTAAAGCATTTAAAGAAGAGAAAATTATTAATCGTGAAAGCAATAATATATCAAAGAAATAAAATATTAATCATTACACATCAAAAATAGCTTCCTCCTAGACCCTAGAAAAAGTATTTAGCTACTCATAGCAAGAAGAACAAAAGAAAATTGTGAAATCATGGATTTTATTAATATGAAAGGAACTTATAGTTTTCTTATAATTATGTTGAATAACGACTGCCTTGAAGAGTAATAGAAAAAGAATATACCATGAACCCAGTCAAGAAAGGCTGTTTTCTGGTGCTTTTAAAGAACGCCGGACTTGATTTGTATTGTGAGATGAAGCTGTCGCTATTACTGTAGCTAGAACTGTTGCTAAAGGTGTTCCTTTCAAGGGAAAAGGCAACACAATGAACGATAGTTCATACGTTTTTTATCTTCTTCTTCACGTCTGCAAGTGCGAAAACAAGGTTTTTTTCAATTTGATTTGTTTTTCTAAGCTTTTTCTACTCTTCTGCTTCTTCTATAGCACTTCCATTTATACTAGAACCCTCCACAACTCATCAAATTTTCTTAATGAATGAGAATCATCTCGGCAGATCCTTTTGAAAATATTTTCAATATTTTTCTTCTTCTCGAATCTGTTTTAGGAGAATATTGATGTTGTTTCGCTTTATTTTAGCCTCGCGAATATTACTTCTTCTTATTACAATTCTTCCCGGAAAATATAATCCTTCCTTTTTAGTTGCGATCTGTTTTGATATGTTCCACATATTCATGGGATGTGACGCTGTCTTGAAGAGTTTAAGTAGCACAAGAATCTCTTTTTATTGAGGCAAGAGTACTTCTTGTCTTAAACTCTTAAAATTTTCCAAAAACTCTTATTCACATCTTCTCAGATCGAGAAGTAGAAGTTCCCACAAAAAAAAAAACTAATTTGAAAAGGAATGGGTGCTCTTAACCAAGCCTGGGTGCCTTTATCCAAACTCTCGCGGTGCCTTTATTAGTTTTTTGAGGTGCTTGTATCAACTTTTAGCCAATTTTTCCACGATTGGTCAATTTTCCAAAAATACCTACAAAAGAACAATATTAATACAAAATTTGAGAATTAACAATATAAATATGAGATTAATTAATGCAGAAAAATGTGTCTATCAGCAAGCATATATGTGGACTCTAAGACTCCTATTAATCCCACGTCTTCTCTTGCAGGCGCTGGCTTGAGTTTCGCTGTTCATGATTACCCCAGTGCTGGGCTCTCCTTTGAGTTGGAGATGGAATATTTATCTCATAAGTTTGAAGTAGTGGGAGGATTTGTCGTGCCGAAATGCCATGTAGATCTATACACGAAGATATGGGATAAGTATGTGCATACTGCTACAATAGAGCTGGTGAAGAGTTATACCCCCATACTCATAACAGCCGTCACAAGACTCTTATCTATTATTGACGAGATGGATAACGCAGCTCTATATAATATCACAGACTCAAATATCCAAGAATGGGACGAGATGTTGACTACTTGCGAGGATCTCCGTTTCAACATAAACTGGTTGCGTTAGTATTTGGAGAATATCAGAGGGGATGATATAACAGCTGTGGCAGAGGAGAAGGCCTTGAAGGAAGAATCGTTCAAGATTGAGAAAATGACCCGAGATCTGCAGGCTCGTTTGGAGAGATATAGGGAGAGATTGGATAAATTGTACAACCGTAATTTTCCTTTACTTAGAGATCTGTTCTAGGCCATATGATGGGTAGTGAAACATTCCTATTATTTTTTTTTTTGTTTAGGGTAGTTTGAATAAAGAATGTTTCAAATGATTTGAGTGGATGTAGTGGGTTTTGAATTTCAAAGCTCATATATATATTGAAGTTATGTTGAACTTGTGAAAAGAAGAGGTAAAGGTGTTTTAGGCAGAATATACCTTGAGTCATTTATCGTTGATGACCGTCCCTACGACACTTCCATTCATGTTAACGATCTTGTAATACCTTCTTGGCATAGCCTTGGATACTATATATGGCCCCTCCCATTTTGGAGAAAACTTCGGAGCAGACATATCTTGTTGAATATGCTTAGATTTTTTAAGTACCAAATCTCCCACCTGAAACACCCGGGGTTGTACTGCTTTGTCGTATGCCCTGGAGATTCTGCATCGATAAGTCTTCGTATACTTTTCTGCCTTGGCCCGTATGGATTCGAGCACATCTAAATCTGGTACTCGGGAGTTGGGTATTTTAGACTCGTCCCAATATACCCCACTTGCTGCTGCGATCCTGGATGATGGGACTTTAATCTCTGCAGGTAGAATTGCATCGGCTCCATATACGAGAGGTCCTGTAGAACTCCTTGGAGAAGTTCTGTATGCCCACAAGGCCATATGAAATTCTTCGTGCCATGTTCTTGGATGATCGTAAACAGTACGAATTAGAATTCTGATGAGAGTCTTGTTGGTGCTCTCATCTTGCCCATTCCCTTGGGGATAGTATGGTGTGGAGAATACATGTTTGACGCCATATCCTTCGAGTAACTCTCTAACGTGTTTATTTGCAAATGGAGTACCATTATCTGTTACCATTTGTGTTGGTATCCCGAATTTGCATATAATATGTTCTTTGATGAAAGCTGCTATTGTTGTTCTGATTGTGCTTCTGAGAGGTACAACTTCGACCCACTTGGTGAAGTATTCTGTGGTAGTAAGTATGTACTTGTGCTTCTTTGATAAGGATGAATTGATTTTACTAATAAGATCCAGTCCCCGGCTATAGAATGGTCAATGGCTGCTTACCGAGTGAAGAGGAAGGAAAGGTGTATGAATGAGGCTGTCATGGATTTGACATTGGTGACATTTCTGGAAAAATGAGGTTGCATCATCCTCCATGGTCGTCCAGTAGTATTTCTCATGGACTTGGAGAAATAATTTATTTTTTTCCTTGATGCTCCCCTTCGTGCATTTCTTTCAGGATGGTCTGAATATCACTCTTCTGCTAAACATCGCAACAAATATCCGCCAAAGCTCTTCCAGTAGAGTACCCCTTCGTGATAGACAAATATCTTGTATTTTCGGATTAAGTGTGCCGCTTCCCGCTTTTCTTGAGGTAGGACATCATCTCGGAGATATTTGATATATGGGTGTCGCCATTCCCCAACATGATGTACAGTCAGTATCTCTGACTGATATGGTGGGATATGACAATTAGTGCAAGAACCCTGCAATAATCGAGATTGGGCCTCCATGGTGGGCTAGTAATACCCAAGACATTGAAGACGTCTATATAAAGTTACCACTAGTGTCTGACCGCACATCTCACGGTGTACTTGATTAAGCTTCCTTTGTGCTTCGTCATCTCCCAGACATCCTGACAGAGATCCATATGGGTTTCTATAATATAATGCTCTGTGTAATAGAAATAAATGATTTAAATCCTTAATACTAACCTTTTCTTGGATATGCGAGTTATTGAACTCTTGGACGATGACGTTCCCCAGTCGTTGGCTCGTTCTTCATCAGGTTTATCCATCCAAGTCGAGGGCAAGGTATGTCTCTGCATGGTGAGGGTCGTCTCTGAGTCCTCGAACTAAAGTTTTGAGGCTAAAGTTGCCAAACAATCAGCGTGTCTATTGTTGGTGCGCCCCGTATTTATAATCGTCGCCTCGGCAAAATACGTTAAGAGCTTCTGTGCCTCAGCCCTATAAGGGGATAGTGTCGCTTCCTTGTGAGAATATATCCCATTCATCTGGTTCACTAGTAACTTCGAGTCTCCTCTTATTTCGAGACTTGTAGCTCCAGCTTGCTTGGCTAGCGACAATCCCAATAAGAAGGCTTTATACTCGACAGATTTGTTGGTACACTCGTAGTCCAACTTGAAGGAATGCGAGAAAACTTCACCAGTTGGAGAAAATAACACGATTTTGGCTCCTCTGGTATTATTACTAGGGTTAGAAAAACCTTTGAAGTATAATAACCATGCTTCTTCTTCAGCAATTAAAATATCTGGGAATTCTCCAGGTATATCCTCATGTGTTGTGGTATCATTATCTCCTGGAAAAGCTGTAAGCAGGTCTGCAACTACTTGTCCCTTTATTGCCTTTGGGGATACACACGATATGTAGAACTCTGACATCTGTAGCAACCATTTTTTCAATCGCCTTATGAGAGCAGGCTTCGCTAGTAGAATTTTTACAGGGTCATCCTTAGCCATCAATACTACCTTATTCTCCAACAGATAACGCTGAAGCATCTGGATAGCATGTACCAAGGATAGACAGGCTATTTCGACCTTGGGATATCTCAGTTCTGCATCTCTCAGCGTACGACTGAGGTAGTAGATGGGACATTCAGTCCCCATGTCGTCCTCCTGGGATAATAGAGCCCGTATAGAAACTTCGCTGAAGGTTTTGTAGATGAGTAATGGTTTTCCTGGAGTTGGATATTTCATAACAGCCGGTGATAACAACAATTGTTGGATATGGTGGAATGCCTTTTGTTGTGTGGATGACTAGATAAAACTTTCCTTTTCTTTAGTAAGGGTATAAATGAAGCAACGAACTGAGCTAGTCCGGGAATAAAACGTCGAATATATGATACCTTTCCCATGAAGCTTTTAAGTTACCTTGCAGTGTGCGGCGGTGTCATGGTGGTGATAGCCTGAGTTTTGGTTGGGTCCACCTTGATCCCCTCTGTTGTCACTTGAAATCCTAGAAACTTCCCGGATGAAACACCAAAAGCGCATTTCAGGGGATTCATCTTCAAATGGTATTCACGACATCTATCGAACACTTGAAGTAGAATGTCAACGTGGGATGCTCTGGTCTTGGATTTTACTACCACGTCGTCGATATAATCTTTTACTTGTTTGTGCATCATGTCATGGAAGATTGTCGTCATGGCTCTTTGGTAAGTAGCGCCGACGTTCTTCAATCCAAAGGGCATCATCGTGTAATAGAAATTTCCGATAAGAGTTTGAAACGCGGTTTTCTCAGCATCATACTCTTACATCTTTATATGATTGTAGCCGCTATATCCATCCATGAATAAAAATATACACTGTACGCTGGTGGCACCTACAAGCTGTCGATGTTTGGGAGAGGAAAGTCATCCTTGGGACAAGACTTGTTCAGGTTCCTGAAATTCACGCAGTATCTTATTTGACCAACTTTTTTTTGACGGGGATGACGTTATCCAACCATGTGGGGTGTTGGATAGGATTGATGAAGCCTGCTGCTAGTAGCTTCTGGATTTCAACCTTGATTTGCTCATCGACTTCGTGGCTGAAATGTCTAGGATGTTGTTTGACTGCTTTGGCATTAGGGGCAACGTGTAAGTGATGGGGGAACCAACTTGTAATCCAACCACGGCATCTCTTCATAGGTCAAAGCGAAGACGTCTTCATATTCTTTGAGTAGATTGACGAGCCCCACCTTTTCTTCAGGAGACAAGGCTTAGTTGATTAAAACAAGTTGTTAATTTTCTTCTGTTCCTAGGTTGATGGTTTTGAGCGTGTCAGCTGTAGCATCCGTATCGTCCTGTAATTTCCGTGGCGCGTCCTGGATCTCTTCATGATATATCTATTTGTTATGGTTACATATCTGTAGGCGGGAAGACTCTTTGTGGGCCTCCTTTATTAATTGTTAAGAATGATGATGGAGGTATACCATCCTTCCCTCGTTGTCATAACTGGTTACGAAGCTATATCCTCTCTTAGTAGGTGAAGGATTTGTGACGCTGGAGGTCCCGTAGTGTCTTCCAGATGGTATGACGTTGGAAGTCATTCCTGATGACCTGACTCTTATGGCAAAGGTTGATTGTTCATCTGCTATTGATGCCCGGTTGGGTAGCGGCGTGCCGTAGATTTTGTTGGATGGTTTGGCAGCATCATCTTCTGGTTTGAAGAACTCATCATCATATATTGGAGTGTAAGGTCACTGTGATGCTATTATGCATACAATTTTCCAATAAAGCACTGCTTTCACACATTGATGGTATGTGAAAAATACAACCTTTTTTTCATGAAGCTATGGGCGCCCTAGTATCATATGGTAATCGGGCTCTTTCGTGATAACATAGAAATTTACCTTGGACACGATGAGACAAACTTGTAAGCTTAAATACATATGTCCATGGGAGTTAGTGCAGTTACCTTCGAAATCCTTCATCACTATGTATAATCTTATTCTGCGGGATTTGGGAAGCCTTGAGCGTTCCAAGCGTAATAATATTGGCAGCCGCTCCTGTGTCGATAAGGGACCTCTTGAATTCAAACCCCTTGACATGAGCAGTGACATACAAGGCTCAATTGTGACCTTCTACGTCCATCATATCCTCATCGGTGAAGGTGACGATGTTTATAACTGGGTTTTCTTATATGGCTATCTCTGTCTCCATCAGGGATGGTATCAGGCGCGTGTTCACGACTATGCGGTTGACAACAGCAAAGGTGTCGCGTTGATCCTTAGAAAAGTGGAGAAGATCACACAAGTTCTCAATTAGAAATGTGGCTTTCTTGTCTACTGGTTTTTCAGTAGTGGTGAAACTCTCGATATTGTGATGCGGGGAAGCGCTAGTTGGGAATTCTATCCCTGGTCCGTTGAAATCCGGGCCTTGTTCAAAAGCTCTATGACATCCTACTTTTTCTATTAACTTGGCAAGGGAGGAGAATAAAGCGCTTATCGCGTCTTCAAGTTTTGCTAGAATTCTTGCTTGAGATTCTTGTCTTCGCATTAACTCATCCAAGGTGATTGAGGTTTCAAATTCTTTAGTAGTACCGTTAGTGAGGCTCAGGTTGGTGGTGCCACTAGCATTATGCACATCACCATTGATATTGACAAGGGAAATGTTGGGATTGGTAATTGTTGAATCTGATCTAAGCAAAACCATCTTGATTAGTGATAGAACTGACTTTTGTGACCGAGAGGTTGATCTCTCGTTGTTGTCGCGAATTGTTAGTACTTAAAAATTGCTCTTAGGAAAAACAATATATTGTAGAAATACTTTCTTTAGGTTCGAGGATTAAAATCATACAAAATGAGTCCAAATTAGAAAGATGGTTCTTCATGTTTTTCTTCGGTTATAAAGAGAGAAGATGGGTTGATCTTAAGGGAGGAAAGCAGAGAAATTTGAAGGAATCAATGTGATGAATTACGTGTATAGGTGTTGAACTATCGATAATAATAGAGCTTGTTCTATTTTCCGAATAGGCTAAGTAACTTATTTATAGTAATTGGGAATATGCATTGTGTTGCTTGTAAGTAGTAGAGGTAGTGAGGGAGTGGAGAGATGGAGATTGTGGGGATAATGACATAATCGCCATTACATTCAAGAAGTTTCTGGATACCATTACTCCACCATCTCTTCAACTTTCATAACCGTCACCAGTACTTGTAACTTTCCTATCATAGGGTGTTGCCACGCCGCATATTGTTATAACCACCAGATCAAAATGAAAAATCCCCCATGTAACATGTTTTGATTTCTAGTAGAAGTTAGTGGAGTCATGGACTCAAAGAACGTGAATAATTTAGTAGTTAAGATACTACTACCAATAAGCTCATGCCACCGCAACATGGTGGCATGTTTGTATAGATGGTGGGTTCTTGACAAGGGCATGAATTATAAAATTACTCTACATGGCTGCAGAAATATAATAAACGAATTTATGACCCGACATCATAATTATGAATATGTACTTCTATATTACATCCCACAGGAGAATTTAGAATATGTATTCAGCTCATGGCTACACTAGCCTTATAACACTTCTATATATGTATGCGCCTCAAAATTTCAGGGGCTTTACCGGGCTAAACCCTCGTTATTTCATGTGCGTCCATATAAACCATCTGCATTAATCAGAACACACTGATTATCCAAAATTATGAACATTCAGAGTGAGCGTCTATGCCATCCCTGAATGATGACACTAATGCATACCATCTAAATACAGAGGCATATCGAACATTTTCTCAAGTCGCAAACTTCCACGACTGAATTCCTTGAAAATGTTCTGTATGCACTACATAAAAGCCAAGCATAATGACAACGCTAGATCTCATGCGATTGAGAAGCCTAAGCAGGAAACATCCACACCAACAGCACTGGCAAGTGCCAGCATTAGCAGCGTATATGCCATGACCACGATATTGGAAAGTGCTAGCACCGACGCCATCACGCCGCCAGCGCTGGCAACACTCACCAACATCCCCTCCTGTGCCAGCACTATCATCGCCTGCTCATGCCAGCACCATCCCTTGCCCACGCCAATAATACCAAACATGCCAAAAATATGCCACGACTTGGTGCGTTGGCATAAACTTATGGGTAATATTATCTTAAGACAAACTCCCAAATTGTCACGTGCTTTGAGTTTATGAATCTACTAACTCCTATGAGAAATCAAAACATGTTATATGAGGGGATTC
Organism: Papaver californicum; assembly: GCA_023531435.1. Taxonomy (NCBI): domain Eukaryota; kingdom Viridiplantae; phylum Streptophyta; class Magnoliopsida; order Ranunculales; family Papaveraceae; genus Papaver; species Papaver californicum. The sequence goes on from JAJJMC010000896.1 coordinate 7,614,769, forward strand.
TTCATGGGGTTTTGGTCTGGTGGTTATAGCAACATGCTGTGTGGCAACACCCCATGATAGGAAAATTACAAGTAATGATGACAATTACTACAGTTGAAGAAATGGTGGAGTATTGGTTTAGAAGTTTCCAGAAACTTCCCAAAACATAATGGGCGGTTATACCATTATCCCCCACAATCTCCATCTCTCCATCTCCTCACTACCTCCACTACTTACAAGAAAAACATGTGTTCCCAAACCATTATAAATAGGCTACTTAGCCCATTAAAAAAAAGAGAAGAGAGAACAGGTTGATCATTCTCAAAAGCTATGTTATTCCCCACCTTTTTACACAATTCAATACACGAATTCCTTCAACTTTCTATGCTTTCCTCCTCTAAGATCAACCCATTTTCTCTCCTGATGACCGAAGAAGGAAGGAATGGCCACTTTCGTGGTTTAGGATTGTCCTGTACGATTTGATTTTTGAATCTAAAGAAAGTACCACAACGATACATTTGTTTTTCTTAAGAGTAATTTTTAGGTACTAACAATTGGTGACCATAGTGGGAGATCATCTCCCGGTCACAAATCCAATTCTTCAACCATCTGAAAATCAATTCTTCAACTGTCTGAAAACAAGGTGGGTCTTAGGTCTGGTTCATACACTAATATCAATTCAGGTCTAGCAACCAATCTCAATTCCATGCATTAAAACGCCGGAGGGGTCCCTCATGTTACTCCAGAATTCATCTTTTCTACTCAAACTCCCTTGGAAGCTGTGTATATTCAAAGCCCGACCATTATAGATGATCTCACGAAAATTATAAATGATATCATCACAAATCAAGCTGATATTATCACGATCCAGAACGAGATATTTTTTATTTTGAGAATTCTTATAGATCAGTTGTCAAGGGAGCCAACAAACATTCACCCTAGGAGGAATACTACTGATTTCGAGATTAACGCCGATGGTGTTAAATTTTGTTCTAGGATCCATGTCTTCGACCATGACGACGAAGATGAAGTACATACTTATGCTGAACGAGAACTGGGAAGGAAAGATCAAATGATCTTTACTACTTGAGAAGACTTGGAACAACCTCCTCAGGATGAAAAGAAGACTTGTCGGATTTATCACACTGCAATCAGCATCCTTACAATGAGAATAAAATTCCAATATGCAAATCTTTGCTGGAAATTTTGTATTTTTAAACTTTCTCCGATCTCCAAGAGGCTGTCCATCGATCCGCGACAACTGCTCCAGCCTTATTGAAGAGAACAAGGCCCGTTAGAGAAAGATGCCGTAACGACAACAATGGAGATAGACGACTGGTCAACAAACAATACTTCATTAAACCGTCCATAAGTGGTATCACTGACAAAGGAGCCAAGAGGAAGGCTGCATCTCAAAAAGTATCATAGACTAAACGCCCTACGTCAGCCCCATCTCCATATCCAACCTCGACGCGGGCACCAACTTAAGAACAAGGCTTAGCCGAAGCTCCACGTTAACAACCGCTGCAGCAACAACCAAAGACAAACCCGATATTTCCAGGAACACCTATGGCTATATTACTCTCGAAGTAAACATGGGTGACGTTCAAACATGCACTAAGTTTCAAATTATCAAAGAAGATCTCGACTGCGATTTGATTATGGGGGACCCATGGGTTCACAACAACAAGGCAGAAGTACCTTCCTCGCCGAAGTTGGCACCACTTATGTAGTTTGTAAATAGTGGTAGAAGATTCGATACTCAGACTTGTAAAAAATCGATTTTTAAACCTAATTTTTAATACTTAAAAGTAAAGCAGATTAAAGTAAAATTGATTTTAAATTATAGGAAGGACTGAGACTAAGGATTCCACCATTAGCCAATTTTTCAAGTGATAAAAATCTTGCAACTCATATATTTAATTTATTCACAATATTGCCAAAGTTAGATTTTCAAAATAATAGTTGTAAATCGAAAGCACGAGACATCATAAGCTCTAAACTCAGCATGACCCATCAAAATAAAACCCAACTAATTGATAAAAACTATTTTTTTCCAAATTTAATCCAAAGCAAATAATAGTAAAAGAATTGCACAAAAATAATAAAATAAGAATTACCACTTTATTATTGGAAAAATAGCTTCCTCCGTCGCCCCAGTGATGTGATTAGCTCATCATGTTGGAAACACTCTCAAAATAATTGTTCATAGCTCAAAAAGTGTTTACAATGAAGAAATAAAAGTAACACAGAAGATTTGATACGGATATAAGCGTTATAGATGTGTTATCTGTGTGGATGAAGAGAAAATAAGACGACAACAATAAAGTACGGACTCTGTACGCTTCAGAAATATGAAAGAATAGGCAACGGGTTCAACGACATTTTTCTGGAACCTTATGTTCTTCGTTTTCTTCTTCACAAACATAATTTTCTCTCTCTTCCGGAATTTTTCTTCACGTATGTAGCTTCTTTATTCTTTGGTTTCTTTGCTATTTATAGGTTTGTGGAGCCTTAATCCATCATCCTTAATCGATAAGGACACCAAGAACCCTCCAAATCCAACTCCAATTACTTGTAAATCCGATTCAGGGACAAACTCCCTTTTCCAACTGTGACATGAATTTGCAGCAATTTTTTTTGGCGTGAATCACTCTGGTTAACGTGTGTTGATCATATCTTGGTGGTTTCTTCACTTGGGTAACTCAGAATTACCCAAAATCCCTTAAAACTCGATTAATACCAAATCAGCAGAACTTTCTCACGTAAATAACTTTCCCGCCAATTTCTGGAATTTCAATTTGACTGAAGGGTGCCCCCAATCCATCTGGCGGGTGCCTTTATGAAAATTTCCGTGTGCCTTTAGTAATTTTCTGGGTGCCTTAACAACTTTTTGAGCATATTTTTCCACAAATATTTATTTTTCAAAAATACCTACAAAGACATAAAAACCCATAATAAGTGCAAAATCGAACACTATCAAAATAGTTAATCGAGCACAATTTAGACACAAAAATGTTTCAATCAAATACCCCCAAACTTACTATTTGCTAGTCCTCGAGAAAATCTAATAAAATAAACTCACTTTCGAAGGAATCGCGACTACATTTAGCATATGTAATAAGCCTTTAAACCCCTAGGTGTCCCTAGTGGACGAGTTTTGTCTCGTGAGGGTTTACAAGAGGTATACCCATAAAACCTTTACTCCAAGTTTTAACTACTCGTGAACGATTGAGGATCACACTAAACAAGCTATTTAGTTGGCATACAAAATTCTTCGGCTCTGGGAATCATTACCCTATATGAGTCCAATTGCTGTACACGAGTTTTTACTCAAGCATACTAAAATTCATATATAAGAAAAAAAATCTCTACTCAGATAGTCGTGCAACCACAATACTCAGAATCTATCAAAGTTCAATCACATGAAAAGATTTAGAAGATGGATGCGGGCAATATGAAGTTTGCGCATGTTGACTAAGGTGAACGGTGTTTCCCATATCTGTCTGAAGGTCAATACCAGGATGAATCCTAATGGATTGAGATATGCTCTTATTGGTCTTAATCATTATACTAATATCGATTCAACTGGTATATACAAGGGTCCCAACGATCGATTTATTGAAAATAAAACAATTATAAATGTATTGACAACATGATTGGATAAAATTGAATCCAAGCGCATGGTCCTTATCAGCATCTTACATGATAGTTCCCATGAATCCTGCGTTCCACGCTTGCTTAGGCGACGGAGACAGGGAGAACACACACATATTGCTATCAAAGTGTCAGTACTCGATTTTTTTTTAATATGGGCTTGATCTCAAACACTCTATTTCATCCTGGCGGTGATAACAATTCGATACTGGTGCCCCACCAAATCACTTATAGAAACACAAAAATTGTAAAAATAAAAACCGGAGGTGATACGGTCGAAATAGACTCCGAGATATGGTGACGACCATCATGTTATTTCTAACACCTGAACTCTGTCCTTTTATGAATAGACCATTTAACTGGGCACACCAATTCATATAGAAAAAAAGCTAAGTTTCCATCTACCTAGAATGGTTAGTGTCATCCTGAATTGTTCACAAGTTTCTAGACTTTGGAGTTTCATATTTCACTAAAAAGATTCTCCATTACCCCCAAACTTAAATCAAACAGTTTCCTCAATGTTTCTAAAGATGAATGATTAAAAGCATGAACAACAATTCTTGGATCTGGTGGAATGCCTTTTGTTGTGTGGATGACTAGATAAAACTCGCCCTTTCTTTAATAAGGGTATAAATGAAGCAACATACTGAGCTAGTCCGGGAATCAAAACGGTCGAATATATGATACCTTTCCCATGAAGCTTTTAAGTTCCCTTGCAGTTTGCGGCGGTGGCATGCTGGTGATAGCCTAAGTTTTGGTTGGGTCCACCTTGATCCGCTCTGCTGTCACTTGAAATCCTAGAAAATTCCTGAATGAAACACCAAAGGCGCATTTCAGGGGATTCATCTTCAAATGGTATTCACGACATCTATCGAATACTTGACGTAGAATGTCTACATGGGATGCTATGGTCTTGGATTTTACTACCACGTCGTCGACATAATCTTATACTTGTTTGTGCATCATGTCATAGAAGATTGTCGTCATGGCTCTTTGGTAAGTAGCACCGACGTTCTTCAATTCAAAGGGCATCATCGTGTAATATAAATTTCCGATAAGAGTTTGGAATGCGGTTTTCTCAACATCATACTCTTACATCTTTATATGATTGTAGCCGCTATATCCATCCATGAATGAAAATATACAGTGTACGCTGGTGGCACCTACAAGCATGTCGATGTTTGGGAGAGGAAAGTCATACTTTGGACAAGACTTGTTCAGGTTCCTGAAATCCATGCAGCATCTTATTTGACCAACTTTTTCTTGACGGGGATGACGTTAGCCAACCATCTGGGGTGTTGGATAGGCATGATGAAGCCTGCTGCCAGTAGCTTCTGAATTTCAACCTTGATTTGCTCATCGACTTTGTGTCTGAACTGTCTAGGATGTCGTTTGACTGCTTTGGAATTAGGGGCAACATGTAAGTGATGGGTGACAAACTTGTAATCCAACCACGACATCTCTTCATAGTTCCAAGCGAAGACGTCTTCATATTCTTTGAGTAGATTGATGAGCCCCGCCTTTTCTTTTGGAGACAAAGCCGAGCTAATTAAAACAAGTTGTTAATTTTCTTCTGTTCCTAGGTTGATGGTTTTGAGCGTGTCAGTTATAGCATCCGTACCGTCCTGTAATTACTGTGGCGCGTCCTGGATCTCTTCATGATATAACTCTTTGCTATGGTTACATATCTGTAGGCGGGAAGAATCTTTGTGGACCTCCTCTATTAATTGCTAACAAAGATGGTGGAGGTATACCATCCTTCCCTCGTTGTCATAACTGGTTACGAATCTATATCCTCTCTTAGCAGGTGCAGGATTTGTGACGGTGGAGGTTCCGTAGTGTCGTCCAGATGGTATGACGTTGGAAGTCATTCCTGATGACTCGACTCTTATGGCAGAGGTTGATGGTTCATATGCTATTGATGCCCAGTCGGGTAGCAGCGTGTCGTAGACCTTGTTGAATGGTTTGGCTGCATTATCTTCTAGTTTGAAGAACTCAGCATCATATATTGGAGCGTAAGGTCACTGTGATGCTATTATGCGTACAAGCACTGCTGTCACACATTGATGGTAGGTGAAAAGCACAATCTTGTTTTCATGAAGCTATGGGCGCCCTAGTATCATATGGTAATCAGGCTTTTTCGCAATAACATAGAATTTCACCTTGGACACGATAGGACAAACTTGTAAGCTTAAATAAATATGGCCATAGGAGTTAGTGCGGTTACCTTCAATATCCTTCATCACTATGTGATGATGTATAATCTTGTTCTGCGGGATTTGGGCATCCTTGAGCTTCCAAGCGTAATAATATTGGCAGCCATTCTTGTGTCGATAAGGGACCTCTTGAATTCAAACCCCTTGACATGAGCAGTGACATACAAGGCTCAATTATGACCTTCTTCGGTCATCATATCCTCCACGGTGAAGGTGACATCATATCCTCCTCGGTGAAGGTGACGATGTTTATAACTGGGTTGTCTGACATGGCTATCTCTGTCTCCATCAGGGATGGTATCTGATAGACACATTTTTGTGTCTGATTTGTCTCAATTCTTTATATTGATAGTGCTCGATGTTGTACTAATTGTGTTATTTTATGTATTTATAGGTATATTTGGGAAATAAATAATTATGGAAAAATCGGCTCAAAAAGTTATAAAGGCACCCACTAAATTGATAGAGGCACCCAAAATTGATAAAGGCACCCATTCTTTGGTTCAGGGCACCCACTTCCTACATTTCAAATTAATTTTTTGGCGGGAACTTTTATTACTCGATCTGTGAAGATTTTTGGGTGATAAAATTGGATATTCTAAGAGTTTTAAGATAATACAATCTTCTTACCTTATAGAGAGAACAATTTGGATATGTGAGAATCAAACAAAATCAATATATCTCGTGAAATTTACGTGAAAAATGAAGAGGTTTTATTCTCGGTGATTTGAAGTAAATAAGACATTCTTTGAGATTTTGTTCTTGAGTCTTGTAAGGAAACAACTTCCTTGTTCAGGAAAGAAACATCAAGAATAATCCTGGTCGAATCAACAGACAGCTAGAGAGGATTTTCCCAGAGATTATTCTCTTTTAAAAGAGAATTCTGTTATGGGTATATAAATGAGAATATTTGGGAGATGTTATGGGTATATAAAGGAGTGTCGAGGATCATAGAGTGGGCAGAGAGTTTTGGGGAGAGCTCAGGAGGCAAACAGAGGGATAAAATTTAACCAAGAGAACTTGTTGTTGCTGCTCCATGAAGAACACATAATAGGCAACAGTATATTCAACCAATCAGCCACAATTCTTCATCAGTTTGCAACGGATATTGTCGCATCTGCAACGTTAATCTTAAGTTACAACAGTTTCTTCAACTCGTTTGCAACGGATATTGTCGCATCTGTAACGTTTATCTTCAGCCCCTCTGTAACAGTTAGTCTGTAACGCTTATAAACGTTGCAAACTCACTGTTTTCTTTGTTTTTCTCCCTTTTCATCATTTGTAAACATTCTGAGCCATGAATCATAATTTTGAGCAAGTTATTAATATGAGGAGCTAAACCCCATCTCTGAGGCGACAGAGGAAGCTATTTTTCCAAAAATTATATGGTAATATTTATTTAATTAATTTATGCAATTCTTTTATGATTATTTTCCTTGGTTAAAAATTGATTTAATGATTTTTATTAAGCAATTGTGATTTCGTTAGATGATACATGCTTGGCCTAGGTTTTTGATATTCCATGCTTTTGGTATACAATTGTTATTTTGAAAATCTACTTGTTGCAATATTTTAGAATCAACTTAAATGTAAGAATTGCATAATTATAATTATTAAATTAGATCACTTTAAAAATTGGAAAATAGTGGAATCTTAGCCTCAATTTTTTCTCAATCTTGTTATCAGTTTTATTTAAGTTTTGCTATTTTTAGTCTTAGAAACTAGGTTTAAAAACAAATCTTCACAAGTCTTAAACGAACTTTTCTTACCACTATTACAAAACTATCAATTTTTAGCGCCGCCGACGTGGAATTGTTTTTAGTTTTAATTAGGTTAATTATTTTATTTAGATTTTTATTTTATTTTTTATTTTTATTTGTTCTATTTTACGTTTTCGGGTATTTTCTTTGTATTACAGGTTTTGGATCAAAAAGAAATTGGAGCTAAAGATTATATTGATTGATTAAAGACTTGGAGTCAAAGACAAATCGAGAAGAACAGAAAAAGAAGACAAGATTTTTTTTAGTTAATATTTTTAGGGTTTTTATTTTTCTTTTTAGAAAACTGTATTAGGAAATTCTTATTATTTTTGTTATTATTTTAGGTATTTTTCTGTTTTTTTTTTATTATTTTTGGACTTTGGACTTTGAACTTTTGAACTTTATTATTATTTTTAAACCCTACGGAAGGGTATTTAAATATAAACTGCAACAGGGAAGGACGACAGTTACGATGTTGTGTCGGCCCCTCGGGTTCGTACACTGACACAGGAGTCGGTGGCCCGAGTCGACTACAACCGATTCATCTCCCGTCTGGTACGGGAGGTAAGACTCGATCAACCCATGAATCCCCTGCAAGTGGGTTTACTGTATTCCTTCGTATGCATATATGTTGAGGAATTGAATACAGATTTATTTTCTAGTAAAGGTCAAGGATTGGACATATAAAATAAGGACTCGGATTTCATCACCGTTTCCTTCTTGCCCGCCTTAGGAACACGTTACCTAACGCGAACCTAATCTTTAAAATTTGACTAGAAAGAAGACCGATAGGGTATCGAGCATATTGGAAATCATTCAAAAGGACTGTATTTGTTACTTTGTTAGCCTAACTTAAAGTTCAGGAAGATTATTTTAAGTTGCTTAGAGCCGCCTTGTAACCCAAGGAAAAGTTTCCAAAGAGTCAGGGTTATCAAAGCTCCTTAGAGCTTATCCTGTTTCTATTCGACTTAATCTAATTCGGATCGTTCTGAAAGATTCGCTAAAACTGTAACTAGTTGCCTTTTGGAAGAATAGAAGCTGGTATAGAAACAATCTAAGTGGAACCATCATGCTTTTTGTTTGCTAGATTCAATAGGTTTGATTTGGTTGAGTCGGCCTTGTTTGTGTTTGTATAGAATTCCTTTCCAATTAGGATTTATTTAATTGCATGCCCATGCCGCCTAAAGTCTTGAGTGAGCGTGCCTGGAGAAGAGATTCTATTGGTCGTTTGATCAGTGACGAGAATAGAAACTCTGTCTTTGAAATTGAGAATTTAGGAAACCCTTCTTTTGAGAGCCCGATTTTTGGAAACTTTAGTTTTGAGAATTTGTCTCTTAGTGAGGAAGTTATTCCTGATTTTCCAGTTGTGCCAGAAATGACAACCTTAAAAGTTTTGTTGAATCCCACTAGGACTTCTCTTCCATCATGTATCAAGTTAGCTGAAACTCAAGAAAATTATGAGTTAAAACCTGGGACCATACAGATGCTCCCAATCTTCTTAGGAAAAGAAAATAAAAACCCCTACTTTTACATTAGGGAGTTTGAATAAATATGTAGTACCCTAAGAATTCACAACATGTCTGATGAAGCTTTGAAACTTAGGTTATTTCCTTTTTCCCTGAGAGACAAGGCCAAATCTTGGTTATATAGTTTGCCATCTGAATCCATCGAGACATATGAACAACTTACCGCTGACTTTTTATCTAAATTGTTTCCTAGGCACAAAACATCATCTATTAGGCACGGGATTTCCACATTTGTGCAACAAGAGGGAGAATCTTTGTATAGGTATTTGGAAAGGTTTAACGGTTTATTGATACAATGTTCCCATCACGGTTTAAAAAAGGTTAGACTAGTCCAGATCCTTTATGAAGGGCTAGATTATCCAACGACGACCATGGTCGAGTCATTGTGTACAAGGAGTTTTGATAGTAAAACTGTTGATGAGGCAATAATATTTTTGAATGAAATTGCCGAAAAGATCCAGCAGTGGGAATGTAGCAAGGATTCCCAGAGAAACTTTTTACTGAGCAGAGGTAATGTCAATAAGGTAGATGGAATTCTTGAATCATATGCCAAAATTACAGCTATAGCAAAAAGGTTAGAAGCCTTAGAATTAAGTCAATCTAGTTGTGGAATAGAGCCCAAGTCATGTTGGGAAGGACAAACTGTTGAAGAGCAAGCCCATGCTCTTTATAATAACACTAGATATGATAACCGTCAGAAGTTTGACCCATATTCAGAAACCTATAACCCTGGTTGGAGAAACCATCCAAACCTTTCTTGGTCTAAGGGCCAAAATCAAGCTCAGTCTAGTAACCCTCAGGTTCCCCCAGGTTTTGATTATACTAAGAATCCTTCTGGACCAGCATAATTTCAGAATCCGTTAGAAAAGACGGTCATGAGTTTAGCAGAGTCTGTCGCCTCATTAACTCAGAATGCTAAATATTTTCAGCAGTATGTCAATCAAAGTTTACGAGAAAATCAAAAGATTATTCAGGCTAACAGTCAGGCCATTTCCAATTTAGAAATTCAGGTTGGTCAAATCGCTGAGTCTTTGAGAGAAAGAGAAAAAGGCAAGTTCCTTAGTCAACCACAACCTAACCCTAGAGGAGTTCATGAGTTATCTTATGGAGAGAAATCATCAAATCATGTGAATTCAATTAAAACCCTTAGGAGTGGTAGAAAGGTAGACAATAAGGTAACCTTGCCCGATAATGGACATGTTGTAGTTCACCCTTCTGAGCATGTAGCTGAAGAAACTGATCAAGTCTCTAAAAAGTCCGATGTGGTTCCCGATGAGCCCAATTTTGTTCCCAAAGCCTCATTCCCACAGCTTCTAGTACCAACGAGGAAGGAATCCAATTTTAATAATATATTGGAGATTTTTAAACAAGTTAACATCAATATTCCTTTATTAGATGCAATTAGGCAGATTCCTACTTCTGCCAAGTTCCTTAAGGATCTTTGTACACGAAAGCGAAAGCTTAGTGTACAGAAAAAACCTTTATAGCTAGTCATGTGAGTTCAATTATCAAGAACAATACAAATTCTAAGTACAAAGATCCAGGTTCCCCTACCATTTCTTGCACAATAGGTAACTATCGTGTAAAGAAAGCATAACTTGACTTAGGAACTAGTGTGAACTTACTTCCGTACCATGTGTACCTCCAGATAGGACTTGGTGACTTAAAACCTACCCAGATAACACTTCAGTTAGCTGATAGGTCTGTGAAAATTCCTCGTGGTATTGTCGAAGATGTTCTTATTGAGGTCGATAGGTTTATTTATCCTATGGATTTTGTTATTTTAGATACCCAACCTATTCCTGACCCAGAAAACTAGATACTTGTGATATTAGGTCGCCCGTTTTAGCTACATTTAATGCGATCATTAACTGTCAAAATGGTATTGTGAATTTATCTTTTGGTAATATGACTATTGAGTTGAATATTTTCCATATTAGTAAGAAACCCCCTGAGCTAGATGACACGTGCATTGAAGAGGTGAACATGATAGGAACATTAGTTCAGGAGTCATTACCAAACATCTTATCTGAAGAAATACTAGAGAGTTGTTTAACCCATTTTGGCTTAGCTTTCAACGATGTTATTACCATTGATCAAGTGTGCTCTGTTAGAATCTACCCCTGTGTTAGATACTAATAGATGGAATGCTAAGTTCGAACCACTACTAGTTTCTAATTCTACCTTAATTCCTTCTTTAGAAGAGCCTCCTAAGTTGGACCTCAAACCATTGCCAGATGCTCTGAAATATGTGTTTTTAGGCCCATCTGAGACTTTTCCTGTAATTGTACCATCCGACTTGGATAATGATCAGGAAAGTAGGATAGTGACCTTACTTCAAGACAACAAGGAAGCTTTAGGGTGGGCCTTAGCAGACATTAAGGGTATAAGTCCTACTATTTGTATGAATCAGATTTATTTAGAGGATGACACCAAACCTTCTAGGGAGATGCAACGTCGACTGAACCCTAACATGAAAGAAGTAGTTCGAAATGAGGTGCTTAAGTTGTTAGATGCGGGTATTATCTACCCCATTTCAGACAATAAGTGGGTCAGCCCCGTTCAGGTTGTTCCCAAGAAATCGGGTATCACTGTAGTCCAGAATGAAAACAATGAGTTAATCCCAACCCGAGTGACCACGGGGTGGCGTGTTTTTATTTACTATAGAAAATTGATCAAGGTTACAAGGAAGGACCACTTTCCCTTCCTTTCATCGACCAAATGCTAGAACGATTATCTGGACATAGTCAGTATTGATTGTTAGATGGCTACTCTGGTTATAATCAGATTGTTATTGCCCCAGAAGACCAAGATAAAACTACTTTTACATTTCCCTTTTGTACCTTTGCGTATAGACGCATGCTTTTCGGGTTGTGTAATGTACCCGCCACTTTTCACCGCTGAATGATGAACATATTTTCTGACATGGTAGAACGATTTTTAGAGGTCTTTATGGATGATTTTTCAGTGTTTGGTTCATCTTTTGATGAGTGCTTGCATCATTTGACCTTAGTGTTGACTAGATGTAAGGAAAAGAATTTAGTGCTTAGTTGGGAGAAATGTCATTTTATGGTTCGTTCAGGAATTGTTTTAGGGCACATCGTGTCTTCTAAGGGTATAGAGGTAGACAAATCCAAAGTTGACCTTATTAAGAATTTACAGGTTCCCAAAACCGTAAGGGATATTAGGTCATTCTTAGGGCATGCAGTTTTTTATCGTCGATTCATTAAGGATTTTAGCTTGATTTCTAGATCTATTTGCAATTTGCTTGTAAAAGATGTTAAGTTTGTCTTTGATGATGCTTGTTTAGAGGATTTTGAGAAGCTTAAGACTTTACTCACTATCGCCCCGATAGTCCAGGCACCTAACTGGAGCCTACCCTTTGAAATCATGTGTGATGCTTCAGATTATGCTATTGGTGTTGTGCTAGTTCAACGAGAAAAAAAATTACTTCATGTGATTTATTATGATAGCAAGACTCTTAATGATGCCCAACTAAACTACACCACCACAGAAAAGGAATTGTTAGCCATTGTTTTTTCCTTAGACAAGTTTAGATCCTATCTCTTAGGGTCTAAGGTCATAGTCTTTACTGATCATGTTGCTTTGAAGTATCTTCTGTCCAAGAAGGATACTAAACCTAGATTGATTAGATGGAACCTTTTATTACAAGAATTTTCTTTAGAAATTAGAGATAAAAAGGGTGCAGAAAATATAGTAGCAGACCACTTTTCTAGGCTTGTTTTTGATTCCCCTGACGATTCCCCTCCTGTGAGGGATAGTTTTCCTGATGAACAACTTTTCCTTGTTTCCCGATTACCTTGGTATGCGAATATAGTGAACTATCTTGTTACTGGTCGAATGCCCCAACATTGGGGTAAACAAGATCGTTCTAGGTTTTAAGCCGAGGTTAAGCATTTCTTTTGGGATGATCCTTATATGTTTAAGTATTGTCCAGACCAGATTATTAGGAAATGTATACCTGAGAGTAACCAGTCAAGTATTTTCCAGAACAGATTATTTCCTTTTAGTACTAAGAAAATCGCTGCTAAGATATTGCAGTGTGGATTCTACTGGCCTTTTTTGTTTAAAGACACTCACCGTTACTGTGTTACTTGTGAGCTTTGCCAAAAGTTAGGAACCATTTCCCATAGAAATATGATGCATTTGAACCTTATTCTAGTTATTGAGGTCTTTGATGTGTGGGGCATTGATTTTATGTGTCCTTTTCCTAATTCTTTTGGTTATTTTTACATCTTTGTCGCTGTAGACTATGTGTCTAAGTAGGTTGAGGCGGTTTCATGTAGAACAAATGACCACAAGGTTGTGGTCCAGTTTTTGAATGATAACATATTTGCACGTTTTGGTACACCGCGAGCTATAATTAGTGATGGAGGGTCACATTTTTGTAATCGACCATTTAGGCTTTTGATGAAGAAATATGGTATTACCCACAAAGTAGCTACCCCATATCATCTACATACTAGTGTTCAAGTAGAGGTTTCCAACAGGGAGATAAAACGTATTTTAGAGAAAACAGTTAATCCTAATCAGAAAGACTGGTCATTGAGGATTACTGATGCCTTATGGGCTTACCGTACTGCGTTTAAGACCCCCATTGGAAGTCACCTTATCGTCTAGTTTTTGGCAAGGTATGTCACATACCCGTCGAGATAGAGCATAGAGCATATTGGGATGTAAAACAACTTAATTTTTCGCTTGACAAGGCAGGAGCTCACAAGAAGCTCCAGCTCAATGAGTTGGACGAGATTCGTAGAGATGCATACGATAGTGCTAAGGAGTATAAGAACAAAATGAAATTTGTGCATGATAGAAATATTTTAAGAAAGTCATTTTATCCAGGTCAAAAAATTCTTCTATATGATACCCATTTGCATTTATTCCCCAGGAAGTTACACTCTCGGTGGAAGGGTCCTTTTATAGTTCGCACTGTTTTTCCTCATGGTACTATTGAGATTGAGACACTGAATGGTAGTGGTTCTTCAAAGGTTAACGGTCAGAGATTGAAACCCTTTTTAGAGCCTTTTCCTACAGGTGATGTTGAGGAGGTCCCTCTGGAGGACCCTGCTTACCTTGATTGACCATCAAGGATGTTGTTGTACATTAGTAAGTTTTGGTAGGTTTTATTTTTTTGTCTTATTCTCCAAAGAAGGATTGTTACGATTCACCCAGGTACTATCTTTCTAACTTACCTCGTTATTCCTCTAGTTACCTATATTTTTGGTATTGCACTTTAATTTGAAACATTGAGGAAAATGTTAGATTTAAGTTTGGGGGTAAGGAAGAAACTTTTAGTTGAAATAATAAAATTCCAAACTTTAGAAACTTGTGAACAATTCATGATGACACTAACCGTTCTAGGTAGATGGAAACTTATATCTTTTTCTATAAGAATTAGTGTGCCCAGCTAAATGGTCTATTCATAAAAGGATGCCTAGCCCAGGTGTTAGAAATAACATGATAGTTATTACCATATCTCGGAATCTATCTCAACCATATCACCTTCTGTTTTTTTTGTGCAATTTTTTATGTTTCTCTAAGTGATTTGGTGGGGCACCAGTATCAAATTGGTATCACCGCCAGGATAAAGTAGAATGTTTGAGATCAAGCCCCATTATCCCATTATTGAGACCATTATATTAAAAAAAATCGACTATTGACACTTTGATAGCAATATGTGTGTGTTCTCCCTGTCTTTGTCGCCTAAGCAAGAGTGGAGCACAGGATCCATGAGAACTATCATGTACGATGCTGATAGATATGGGAAACGCCGTTCACCTTAGTCAGCATGTGCAAACTTCATTTTGTCTATATCCATCTTCTAAATCTTTTCATGTGATTGTACTTTGATAGATACTGAGTATCGTGATTGAACTACTATTTAAGTAGAGTTTTGAATTCTTGTCTGAATTTTAGTACGCTGAGTGAAAACTCGTGTGCAGCAATTGGACTCATATAGGGTAATGATTCTTATAGGCAAGGAATTTAGTATGCCAACTAAATAGTTTGTTTAATATCTATCCCCAATCGTTCACAGGTAAATAGGGTTTGGAGTAAAGGTTTTATGGGTATACCTCTTGTAAACCCTCACGAGACAAAACTCGTCCACCAGGGACACCTAGGGGTTGAAAGTCTTGTTGCAGACGCTAAGTGCAATCGTGATGCCTGCGAAAGTGAGTTCGGATTTATTTTTATTAGATTTGCTCAAGGACTAGCAAATAATAAGTTTATGAGTATTTGATAGACACATTTTTGTGTCTGATTTGTCTCAATTCTTTATATTGATAGTGCTCGATTGTGTACTAATTGTGTTATTTTGTGTATTTGTAGGTATATTTAGAAAATAAATAATTATGGAAAAGTTGGCTCGAAAAGTTATAAAGACACCCACTGAATTGATAAAGGAACCCAGAATTGATAAAGGCACCCATTCTTTGGTTCATGGCACCCACTTCCTACATTTCAAGTTAATTGTTTGGCGGGAACTCTTACTACTCGATCTGTGAAGATTTTTGGGTGATAAAATTGGTAGTTGTTGAATCTGATCTAAGGCAAACCATCTTGATTAGTGAGAGAACTTACTTTTGTTACCGAGAGGATGATCTCCCGCTGTTGTCGCCAATTGTTAATACCTAAAAATTGCTCCTAGGAAAAACTATATACTGTAGAAATACTTTCTTTTGGTTCGAGGATAAAAATCGTACAAAATGAGTCCAAACTAGAAAGATGGTTGTTCACGTTTTTCTTCGGTTACAAAGAGAGAAGATGGGTTGATCTTAAGGGAGGAAAGCAAAGAAATTTGAAGGAATCAATGTGATAAATTGCGTGTTTAGGTGTTGAACTATCGATGATAACAAAGCTTGTTCTATTTTCTGAATAGGCTAAGTAGCCTATTTATAGTAATTGGGAATATGCACTGCTTTCCTTGTAAGTAGTGGAGGTAGTGAGGGAGTGGAGAAATGGAGATTGTGGGGATAATGGCATAATCGCCATTATGTTCGGGAAGTTTCTGGAAACCATTACTCCGCCATCTCTTCAACTTTCATAACCGTCACCACTACTTGTAACTTACCTATCATGGGGTGTTCCCACGCCGCATATTGTTATAACCACCAGATCAAAACCCCATGAAGAATCCCCCATGTAACATGTTTTGATTTCTAGTAGAAGTTAGTGGAGTCATGGACTCAAAGCACGTGAATAATTTAGGAGTTAAGATACTACTACCAATAAGCTCATGCCACCGCAACATGGTGACATGTTTGTGTAGATGGTAGGTTCTTGACAAGGGCATGAATTATAAAATTACTCTACATGGATGCAGAAATATAATAAACGAATTTATAACCCGACATCCTAATTCTGAATATGTACTTCTATATTACATTCCGCAAGAAATTTAGAATATGTATTCAGCTCATGGCTATACTAGCCTTATAGTTCTTCTATATATGTATGCTCCTCAAAATTTCAGGGGCTTTACCCGGCTAAACCCTTGTTATTTCATGTGCGTCCATACAAACCATATGCATTAATCAGAACACAATGATTATGAAAAATTATGAACATTCAGAGTGAGCTTCTGTGCCATCCATGAATGAAGACACTAATTAGATGCATACCATCTAAATACAGAGTCATATCGAACATTGCCTCAAGTCGTAAACTTTCACGAATGAATTCCTTGAAAATGTTATGTATGCACTACATAAAAGCCAAGCATAATGAAAACGCTAGATCTCATGCGATTGAGAAGCCTAAGAAGGCCATATCCACACCAACGGCACTGGCAAGTGCCAGCACTAGCAGCGCATAGGCCATGACCACAGGACTGGAAAGTGCTAGCACCAACGACATCACGCTGTCAGCGCTAGCGGCACTCACCAACATCCCGCATGTGCCAGCGCTATCCTTGCCTGCTCATGCCAGCATCATCCCTTTCCCACGCCAATGATACCAAACATGCCACAAATATGCCACGACCATGCTGCGTTGGCATAAACTTATGGGTAATATTATCTTAAGACAAACCCCCAAATTACTCACGTGCTTTGAGTTCATGACTCCACTAACTCCTATGAGAAATCAAAACATGTTACATGGGAGGATTCTTCATGGGGTTTGGTCTGGTGGTTATAGCAAGATGATGCGTGGCAACACCCCATGATAGGAAAGTTACAAGTAATAGCGACATTTACTACAGTTGAAGATATGGTGGAGTATTGGTTTAGAAGTTTCCAGAAACTTCCCAAAACATAATGGGCGGTTATACCATTATCCCCCACAATCTCCATCAACCATCTCCTCACTACCTCCACTACTTACAAAAAAAACGTGTGTTCCCAAACCATTATAAATAGGCTACTTATCCCATTAAAAAAAAAGAAGAGAGAACAGGTTGATCATTCTCACAAGCTATGTTATACACGAATTCCTTCAACTTTCTATGCTTTCCTCCTCTAAGATCAACCCATTTTCTCTCCTGGTGACCGAAGCAGGACGGAATGGCCATTTTCGTGGTTTAGGCTTGTCCTGTACGATTTGATTTTTGAATCTAAATAAATTACCACAACGATACATTTGTTTTTCTTAAGAGTAATTTTTAGGTACTAACAATTGGCGACCATAGTGGGAGATCATCTCCCGGTCACAAATCGAATTCTTCAACCATCTGAAAATCAATTCTTCAACTGTCTGAAAACAAGGTGGGTCTCAGGTCTGGTTCATAGACTAACATAAATTTAGGTCTAGCAACCAATCCCAATTCCATGCATTACAACGCCGGAGGGGTCCCTCATGTTACTCCAGAATTCATCTTTTCTACTCAAACTCCCTTGGAAGCTGTGGATGTTCAAATCCCGACCATTACAGCTGATATCACAAAAATTCTAAATGATATCATCACAAATAAAGCTGAAATTATCACGATCCAGAACGAGATGTTTTCTATTTTGAGAATTCTTATAGATCAGTTGTCAAGGGAGCCAACAAACATTCGCCCTAGGAGGAATACTACTGATTTCGAGATTAACGCCGATGGTATTAATTTTATTTTAGGCTCCATTTCTTCGATCATGACGACGAAGATGAAATACATACCCATGATAAACGAGAACTGGGAAAGAAAAATCAAACAATCTTTACTACTTGTGAAGACTTGGAAAAACCTCCTCAGGCTGAAAAAGAAGACTTTGTCGGATTTATCACACTGCAATCAGCATCCTTACAATGAGAGTAAAATTCCAATCTGCAAATCTTTGCTGGAAATTTTGTATTTTCAAACTTTCTCCAATCTTCAAGAGGCTGTCCAGCGATCCGCGACAATTGCTCAAGCCTTTTTGAAGAGAACAAGGCCCGTTAGAGAAAGATGCCACCGCGACAACAATGGAGATAGACGACTGGTCAACAAGCAATACTTCGTTAAACCGTCTATAAGTGGTATCACTGATAAATGAGCCAAGAGGAAGGTTGCATCTCAACAAGTATCACAGACTAAACGCCCTATGTCAGCCCCATCTCTATATCCAACCTCGACGCATGCACCAAATCAATAACAAGGATTAGACGAAGCTCCACGTCAACAACCGCTGCAGCAGCAACTAAAGACAAACCCGATATTTCCAGGAACGCCTATGGCTACATTACTCTCGAAGTAAACATGGGTGACGTTCAAACATGCACTAAGTTTCAAATTATCAAATAAGATCTCGACTGCGATATTATTTTTTGGCACCTATGGGTTCACAACAACAAGGCAGAAGTACCTTCCTCGCCGACGTCGGCACCACCAAGGGTCTCCAACGATCCAGCAGAACCTCATTTTTTGTCGCCCCAGTTGCATCGTATAATAGATATGGATTCAAAGCAATTACCTGGGGAAGACGTGGCATCATACCCCGAAGGTTCCGCGCACAATTAAGTCATGTTCAACAACTCTCTTTGCAAACGGCTATCCCGCGACCCGTCAAAGCTTGGGGACTTGACCCGGATATCAATCCCACTCTGACTCGGCGATGTGAATGGGAAGCTAATCTTTTTCAGTATTTTACTAAATAGGTAGGAGTTGTCTCTGCTGAAAATAAGAAAACCAGTAACCAAATTATCCTAGAAACGTGTCGTGAATCTGTGATACCAAAACCCAATCCTTTCCAAGTCAGTAACACAGTCAAGAAAGCTACCACCTCTCCTAGAGAAAAAACCATATCTGGTTATTGAAACTATATTAGATGGATACTACAAACTTGTTAATGTTGACAACCCAGAGGGGGTGATAATACATGGCAAGTGGTTTAAAGTTGTCAAGGGTTAGGCAGTTCATCATCCCTAACAAGATTTCCCTGTTTTACGCGGTATTTGCAATTTCTCCAAAATGTCTGCAATAACTTGCACTCATACTTAGGATTTCAATTTATTAAACAAAGTATTATCTTTCTCTCTAGAAAATCCTTGCAAACCATTCAAAATCTACCTACTCAAAATCCCAAAATAAAACCACAGAAAAATCGGGAATCTCAGAAACACATAAAACCCTCAAAACCTACTACTTAGAAAAAATTGTTGAAGACTGATTCAACGCCATAAGCATATGCTTTCTCCTGTGCAAGGACTTCGGTTGCAAGCCTCAACTCTCAAAGATAGTCTTTCAGCATCATCTCTAGCCTTGTAATCGCTTCTAAGCTAAAAATGCGCCTACTTTCTTCAAGTTCTCCTGAAAGGCTCACATATGATGACGAAGCCATCCAACACCAAACTTATCCATCTCAGCTTTCTCCAAGAGTCGGATCCTTTCAGACTTGAATTCAAAGTCAACTCCAGTGTTCAGATACCCAATTAGAGCAATTTTCATCGTATTGGCATCGTACACAACGATACCACTTCAAATATCATCTTCGGAAGCTGCATTCGAAGAATCACTTGAACAACACTCGGGGACTGAAGGTTTACACGAGCTCCCCTCACTATCAAGAACCTCTCCAAACACAAAAGAGACGGTCAACCAAAGAGTTATAACCTTGATGAAATCCTCCGCTTTCCAAAGACACGATATCTTCACCTCTCCTAACTACGTCGATAGATCTAGTAGGCGCCTGCAACCGCTGATGAGGTAAAGATGCATCCCAAGCCTACTCTAGAAAATACAACTTCATAATCCAAAGAAAGTACGACTGGGGACTGCTTGCTACCAGCCTCAGGGAATATCAAACTTGGAAGGACACTGATTGATGTTGGTAATGTTTTCAACATCATTCCCCTCAAAACTCGCAGAGTCGTAGGAATCACCCATCAAGAAGTTGTTAATAATCCAATATCAATCAAAGACCATCACGGAAGATCCCAGGATGCTTATGGTCACATCATTCTTCAGATGAAGATGGGATTTTCCAGGGAAAAAACTAAGTTTTATATAATCAGAGAAGATCCACGGTATGATGTGATCCTAGGACGAACATGGATACACTCTAACAAGGTTCCTCCATCGCCATAACTCACGAAATCCTAATCCATAGTATTTGATAGATGATCCATCCTTATGCTACTTGGAGGGATTTCAAACTTTGAAGACATTGAAACAAGAATCTTGAAGAAGATGCAAGATCATTCATCCCTGGATGTCACGGGTCCTTTTAATATGTATCTTTATGTCAAGTGAATGAACACATGTTAGCTACACTTGGGGACTTGATCCTGTTGGGAATATCAATTCGTATCCATTTCGATCAATGTAATCCCTAGAGCCAAGTCAGTGCAACCTAATGACAGTACTAAAGGAAAAAAATCATGAACTTCTCTACATCACAACCCCGCGCGACTGAGAGACTTCCTCCCTCACCAATTATATCTAGAGTGAGACTCTGCTACCTGCTTCAACATCGTCAATTATGTGACGAAACCACTTCACATTCAAGTCATGGCGTTCAGAAAATTCCAGGGGCTCATCGAATGGAGAATCAAAGACTACACTGACGTCTCGATTACCATGGCTTTGTCTCTGGAGCAACACCAGTCTTGGTCCATCATCAACATTGGTCTTAGGAGTAACGTCCTCATGACCGGCTTTATCAACCATTCATTCCCTACAACTTCAATCTGGGAATCGATGTGCTTAAACCTACGCCAAAAACATGGGAATACGCCTCTTACGCAATTTCAGTCTATCGTCATCTCTCCTTATTTACTTCCACTATCTCCGACCTTGCTATCACCGACTACAACTAGTCTTCATCATTGGATGCTCTGTCTACCATATATTTGTTTTCATCTGACACTTGATGTTGCATACTCAAACTCCAAGTACTAACATTTACTGCTTACTCACGGGGGAGTCTAATATATCCAAAGCCCAAGTATGCGTGGAGGACATGCCTGAAGGAAATAAAGCTAAGTAACCACCCTTAAACTAAACTTTTGAAATTTATATTTTATATTTTAAAATGAAACCCTTGCTACAGGAATTTTCGACTAACCTCTTCAAACAAAATATATAATGGCAATATTAGAGTCTCTCAGCTCCGTGCTTTAAATATTCTATATATTATATTGTGCCAATCAGTATCCACTTCTGTATAGAATCGAGAACGATTGGACGGCTCCTGGATGGATTAACCATTAGTATAGAACGATAACGTTTTTAGAATGTCATTGGTGACGATTTTTATTCTTGTCCAGATGATCTGTGACTATACATAACCCTGAACAAGTTATAAGTTGAAATAATTCCACGACTGAATTCCTTATACTCGTTTCACATTGCTTTTGCATAAGCATGCACCCGTAGAAATTTCAGGGCTTTACCCGGTTAAACCCTCGTTATTTCATGTGCATCCATACAAACCATTTGTATTAATCAGAATACGCTGATTGTACCAAATTGTGAACATTTTGAATGGATGATATACCATTTCTGAATAAAAACCACTAAATTAGATGCATATCATCTAATTGCAGAGTTGCATCGAATATTATCTCAAGTTGCAAAATTCCACGGCTGAATCTCTTGAATATAGTCTGTATGCACTGTATAAAAGTTAGGCATTTCATGTCACGAATGAAATTGCTTCAAGTCGCAGAACTTCCATGGCTTAATTCCTTGAATATCAATGCTCAAGTTATAATCGTCTTAATGTTCTAATGGAAGCATTGCCTCAACCCTCTCTAAACCAACGAAAGTTCCAAATACCTTCCCGTTGTTACTACGGTAGAATAAGAATGCTTCAAATACCCGAGGGTTCAGAGCAAGCCTTTCTAAGCCAACTACTACTCTTTTAGTGATATTTAAGCATTAAACAATAAAGGTCGCATATTATTTCGTCCGACAGACCACCATCTAGTGATTATCACGCAATATTACTTGTTTTGTGTTAAGCAACGGACTTAATGTAGACAGTGGGTTTTTGACAAGGACATGAATTGTAAAATTACTCTGCATGGCTGCAGAAATTTAATAAACGAATTTTTGACCCAACATCATAATTATGAATATGTACTTCTATATTACATTCCGCAAGAGAATTTAGAATATGTATTCAGTTCATGGCTATACTAGCCTTATACTTCTTATATATATGCGCTTCAAAATTTCAGGGGCTTTACCCGGCTAAACCCTCTTTATTTCATGCACGTCCATACAAACCATCGGCATTAATCAAAACACACTGATTATGTAAAATTATGAACATTCGGAGTGAGCTTCTATGCCATCCATGAATGAAGACACTAATATATGCATACCATCTAAATCTAGAGCCATATCGAATATTGTCTCAAGTCGCAAACTTCCACGGCTGAATTCCTTGAAAATGTATGTATGCATTACATAAAAGCCAAGCATAATGACAACACTAGATCTCATGCGATTGAGTAGCCTAAGAAGGCCAAAACTGCACCAACGACACTGGAAAGTGCCAGCACTAGCAACGGATAGGCCATGACCACGACACTAGAAAGTGCCGATACCAGCGCTGGCAGCAGCACTCACGCTGCTGCCAATAACACCATGTTGCCAGCGTTAGAAGCACTCACGCTGCTGGCAGCACCCACCAACATCCTCGTCTGTTCCAACGCCATCCCTCGCCTATACCAATGGCACCAAACATGCCACAAATATGCCACGACCATGTTGTGTTGGCATAAACTTATGGGTAATATTATCTTACGACAAACTCCTAAATTACTCACGTGCTTTGAGATCATGACTCCACTAACTCCTATGAGAAATCAAAACATGTTACATAGGGGGATTCTTCATGGGGTTCTGGTCTGGTGGTTATAGCAATATACTGCGTGGCAACACCCCATGATAGGAAAGTTACAAGTAATAGTGACAGTTACTACAATTGAAAAGATGGTGGAATATTGGTTTAGAAGTTTCCAGAAACTTCCCAAAACATAATGGGTGGTTATACCATTATCCCCGACAATCTCCATCTCTCCATCTCCTCACTACCTCTATTATTTACAAGGAAAACGTGTGTTCCCAAACCATTATAAATAAGCTACTTAGCCTATTCAAAAAAAAAAAAAAAAGAACAGACTGATCATTCTCACAAGATATGTTATTCTCCACCTCTATACACAATTCAATACACGAATTCCTTCAACTTTTTCTGCTTCCCTCCCCTAAGATCAACCCATTTTTTCTCCTTGTGATCGAAGCAGGACAAAACGGCCACATTCGTGGTTTAGGCTTGTCATGTACGATTTTGATTTCTGAATATAAGGAAAGTACCACAACGGTACATTTGTTTTTCCTAAGATTAGTTTTTAAGTACTAATAGTTTGTAACATGCAGTTTTGCTAGCAACAATGACACATGCGAGTGTTATAGGCGTAATTGAGGTGTTGCTAGCACATGCTAATATCGTGACTACGACCTAGGTGAGGACGCTAGCATCGAGGGATGATGCTAGAACCAGCAGGCAAGGCGAGGATGGCGCGACACAAGCATTGGTGCGTATGAGGGAAAGGTGAGAAGGGGCGCTAGGTTTGTTGCTAGCAGCGCTTGCAGTTTTGCTTTGGTGTTAGCATTGGGAACATGGCTAAGACTTGCTGGAGCTAGCAATTTGTTGGTTTTGTGGCCATTGCCTATGCGTTGCTATCTTGGCACTTTCTAATGCCGTATATATAGCCATGGCCTGCTTAGGGCTTCTCAGTTGCATGAGATTTAATGTTGACATTATGCGTAGCTTTTATGCAGTGCATACAGAACATATTCAAGGAATTCAGCCGTGGAAGTTTGCAACTTAAAGTGATGTTTGATGTGACTTTAGATTTAGATGGTATGCATTTAATTAGCATTTTTATTCAGAAATGGCATAACATTGTTACGAATATTTACAATTTTGTATAATCAGTATTCTGGTCAATGCAAATAGTTTGTATAGACGCACATGTAAATAACGAGGATTTAGCCGGATAAAGCTATGAATTTTTTTGAGGCGCATACATATATAAAAAATATATAAGGCTAATATAGCCGTGAGTTGAATACACATTCTCATTCTCTTGCAAATGTAAGACAGAAAGTTCGTATCCAAAATTTTGATGCCGGGTCAGAAATTTATACATGTTTATTTTATGCTTCTGCATCTGAGCAAAGAAAATATTACAATTTTCTCTCTTGTCAAAAATCCACCATCAACACCTTGACCTGTCAAATTCTTGGAAGCATGCACCTGTGACGACACTTTAAAATTATCTCCTGCCTGGAAGCGAATCTAATTAAGCTACACTTGGGGACTGAAGGCTCTTTCACTATTGAAGATTCAATGCAGTCACATCCTTCAACTGGAAGGTCTGACCAACAATAGTACTAACAACAAAACCACATACATCAAAACTCACACCTTCATGGCAAGGTAACACCCACACCCTCATATGTTCTATTTTTGCCTCTTCTGCAATAGAACCTCATCACTTGTGGGAGGATATAATGACGGGGATAATTCATTACGTAACTTAAGTGATCATGAAACATCAATACCCTCTAAGTAGATACCTGAAGTATATGTACCATAATTCACCCATGGATGTCGTGAATCCCATTCAACATGTATCACTATGTCTAATAAATGAACATCTCTTGGTTGTTCCGGACTTGGGGACTTGATTCGTTAGAAAAATCAATTAATATCCATTTCAAACAAAGTGATCCCCAAAATCAAGTCAGTGAAATATCAGAGTCGTTGACAAAACCTTTCTACATCAGTACCCCACATGACTAGGAAACCTCCTCCTCTTACTTGATCACATCCAGAACGGTGATTTCACTCTTGTTACTACTACTTACTTCAACCATACGATTTTACTGTCGGACGCTACCGAACTTGTAACTCTCAAAGTGATACCATCAAGTCCTCTCACCCGCCTTACAAAAAAAACCATGGTCATGGCATTCATCTCATCCATCATTGGTAATGAGGCAGCCACAACCATCTCTAGCACAGGACGAACATCCAAGGGGGACAATCACCTCATATTCAGGCTTCTCTTCTTAATTTTTAGAATATTGGTTTACAAGTTGCTGGTCAGGCATCCAGTGATATGCTCAATATAGAAAAATCTCACAATGTGCAGCCTCCTTCGGTGCAAGCCCGCAAGCCGTGACTCCTCCAGCGCATGCCTTCTTCTCCAGCGTTAACTCTTTCTACAGAACAAGGAATTTTCATCGAAGCTGGAGTTTATCACAGAAGCTGAGACACTATTCGAGAGATAGCATCCTCATGAAGTCAACATCTTTACTACGATAATATCTCACATTTCCATCTCCCAACAACCGTCATGTCTGCTTCTCTACTCCACCGGTGTTACTCCTATTATTACCTCTTCATTATACAAACTCGGAAACCGATATTAATCAGCAAGGAATATCGCAAAGTATCCTTCATAAAAAGTTTTCATCTATGTCCCTCCCACAACATACCAAAAGGGAACATCAATCAGAGAAAGAGCTAGGAGATATGGCTATTACACTAAAGTCTACAGAACCCGAAAATTCACATGGGATTACTAATCACAAATTTTTATGCGTGGTTGGCTGACCTAGCAAACTACGAATCGAGTGATTCTTTTTGCATATGATACCTTGGTCTCTTGTCTTTGAAATCTGGGGTCAAACATCGAAATCTGATATTGTATGAAACTTCAACATCTTCTGGAGTGAATGGTGTACAAACTTGGGTTTCCAGGCGGGATTTAAAAGACTTAGCTTTATAGAGACCTTATCCGCCCATGGTTATCTTCTCATACATACTATCATCTGAGGTCTCACTGCATCTCCCAAGAAGATCTCACCATACTAGAAGGCGTCATCTACCTTGTATCAAAACTTGTGCCGGTTTCCACTATCTCTAACTTTGCTGCTACTAGCTACAACTCAAAGCATCGTCTCCGGCTGTTCTATCTCTTATCTACTTCCACCCTACTGAAGCTATTATTAGCAGTTGATCGTTGCATACTCAAAACCCAAGGACGTTTAATGCCAATATTCTCTCTCTGTTCACGGGAAAACATTCCTGACGAGAACGTGGATGTCTACTAATCCCAAACAGGGTTAATGATAAAGGGCACATATCTCAATCTCAAAGGAACATGAGCTAAGTACATCTCCTTATACTCTTAAAATTTTGATTATACATATATAATTACTATAAACATATTATCACCATCTATTACTTACTGTGCAACATTATTGTTCCTCACTAAGCAAGGGACTTAATATAGATATGAGTTTTTGACAAGGGCGAGAATTGTAAAATTTCCCCTACCCAACATCAGGAACATAAAAGGATATGCTCATATTTATGCATATATCCCTAGCTCTATACCAAAACACGAAATATTATATCTCTACTTATATATTCCGCAAGCGAATTGAGAATACAGTCTCTCTACAACATTCCAAATTGATCTTGTAATCTCTTTAATATTAACAATATTTATGTCATATCGAAATAGTCTCAAGTCGCATAAATTCCACAGCTGAATTCCTTGAACTTGCCTCGAGTGCGCATCGATGTTCCAATAACATCTACCAAATCTGGGAGTAGCTAATGTTTAATCCCCCAAATACATTCTAGTTTAACGCCTTGTTCGCAAAGAACATATCATAAATTGTTGTCCTGAGCTTAAAATATGCCACTTTAGCACTTTGCTCAAGGAGAAGCCACGAATTATGCGTCATTTCTATTGGACGTGCTACAAACAAGGATCAATACCTTCGAAGACGCATTGTGCCTCTGATCTAGGCTAACCCTAGACTTTTCTCGCATTAGCGCCAAGCTAGCACTAGCCTCTTTGCCTAGCAGCGATTGGTGCTAACTCTTGGCCTAGCAGCGCATTGGCGCTAATGTCCCAGCCTTAGCGCAAGAAGCGCTAACTTCCTTGGATGATAACATTCTAGCCCTAGCGCTAAAGGAGCTAACTTCCTTGACCAAGGAGCGTCCCAGACACTATCCTCCTTGACTAACAAACGTCCTAGCTTTAGCGCAAGAAGCGCTAGCTTCCTTGGCCAAGTACACCAGAAGCGCTAGCTTCCTAGCTTCCTTGACCTAGCTAGCTTCCTTGAGAAACGCTAACTTCCCAGATAATAACATATTGGCACTATCATCCTTGGAACTAGCGTCCTCGGCCTAGCAAGCGTCCAAGCCAACAACACATTAGCGCTAACCTCCTCGGCCTAGCAGGCGTCCTAGCCTTATTTCCAAGACATTATCTCCCTTGACCTAGCTAGCTTCCTTGACCAGAAGCGCTAGCTTCCTCGATTTGCGCTAGCCTCCTAGGTTTAGCAGCGTCCTAGCCTTTACGCTAAAAGCACTATCCTCCTTAGTAGCGTCTTAGCCTTTGCGGATAAAAAGATAGCTTCCTTGCTAGAAACTAGCACATTAGCCTTGCTTTCAAAACGCTAGCACATTAGCTTTTGCGCCGGCACATTAAAATTTGCACTAAGAAGCTAGTGCTAGCCTTGCTAGATGCTTCCCATAGAAATACGCCATTCTTTTCAATATTGGCTTAATGCCAACACTAATCTTATATGGTTATCTAGTAAGCCTTCTTGCTTAAGAAGCTCTTTACAATACTAGCCTCGAACATCTTTCGGATTTATATCAAGTCACTTCTAAGCTAATATTTGGCCGATAAAATTACGCCATGCTATTTCAAAGTTAGTATATAACTACTAAACTTACCAAACTTGACGCTAATCAATCTAATATTAATTCAGTGAGTTGCGCAACTTGCCTCACTTACTTAGCAAGTCATTTGACTTGATTTAACCTAATCAAAACAGTAGTGGTTCACGATTCCACTATCATTCTATGAGATATAAAATACAACACATAAAGGATTCTCATTGGGGTACTGGTCTAGCGGTCTACGACAATCGTGCGTTATGGCAACACATCCACGAACAAGAAGGTAACAAGTAGTGGGACAGTTACAAGATAGTTGAGAGCACGAGGAGTAATGGTCATACAAGTCTTCCTTACTTTCGGACATGAATCCACTATAATATCCACAATCATTACTCCTCCACTTCTTGTGTAACTTCTACCACTTACTAGAAATCAGTATGTCTTCTCAGAATTATAAAAAGACAGAAAGAGGAAAAACTAACTAAGATATACAAAATGAGCGATTCATCCCCAGAGATAATCCATTCTAAACTAAACAATACAATTACTCATCACACTGAGATTTCTCAACCTTCTTTGCTTCCCTCCCCTAAGACCTACCCAATCTTCTCCACCTTTGTGATCGAAGCAGAACGTGAGCAACCATTTCTTGGTTTAGGATCGTCCGGTTCGAGCTTGATCTCTCGAACCTACTTGAAAGTACTCTTTTGCAGTACATTTGTTTTCACCCTAAAACACTTGTGTTTGGAGCATTTTAACTTACTAAATTGACATTTTTAGGTGGAAAATAAAGTTGAACAAAAAGATGAGTTTTTTATCGAGAAACAAAGGCCATTCTAGACTGAGACGGTGATGGCATTATATATTCAATTCAAAACCATGAGTATGTCACCTCTGATGATGTTGTCAAGAATAAAACTCCAGGGGATGATCATATTCCTGAAGTTGAGATAAGAGAGACTACATCGGATTAATACCCAAATACGAACGTCATTTTTGAACTTTAATTTGACAGACTTCTCTATGGACATGAGTTAGTTGGAGGATTCAATGTTCCTTCTATTCACGATGAATTGTATAGTCGAATTTGGAAGAAGTTTAGTGATATTGATGACGGTAATTCTAGATGTTGTCGTACCATGGAGCTAGCTGTAGCCAACTTGTTACCAACAATAACGGAGATGATCGACATTCCTATGAGTCCCATTAGTGATATTATCTTCGAAGAATGAGAAGAATCTGTGAAGATTCTGAACTTTCTGTTGCATGGATCCGACAACACATTTATGAAATCAGATAGCACCGTGCAACTGCAAATGAAATCCCTAGATGGAATGTGATCACTTGAATACATACAAAGGTTCAAAAACTATCCCGAGAGTTGGAACATATAAGTGACGTTCTCAGCAGGATGGAGGAAGCATATTCGGAGGGACATAAACCAGCTCTAAGAGATCTTCTTTAAATAATTATTTAATTTTGAATTTCATATATTTTTGAGAGTTAAGGAATATTATTGGGTTTTTTTTATTTGAATAAGTAGTTGATTAGAAAGGCAACTTGTAGGAAATTTTGAACTAATATTTTTTTTAAATTAATGAAACTGAAATCCTAATTAATGTATGCAGAGTGTTTGTTTTTGGGTGAAAAACAATGTAAAGTAAAAGTATTTTCTTTAGGTTCGAGAATTCAAAATGGTACAAGACAAGCCTAAACCAAGAAATGGTCGTTCACGTCTTGTTTCGGCCACAAAGTTGGATACGATGGGTTGATCTTAGTAGAGGAAAACAAAAAAGGTTAAGAAATCATTGTGCGGTGGAATTTGCATTTTGTAGTTGTTGAACTATGGTGAAGGTTAGATTTATGACTGTAAATATGATTTTCGTGAGCATAAACTTGTTCGGATCGACCCCCCTTTCTGAATAAATGAATTCATCTATGTATAGTTGTAGTGAACATACACTGATTTATCGTAAGTTGTGGAGGTTGTGAAGGAGTGGAGAAGTGATGGTCATGGGGTAGTGGTGAAGTTATATATGTTATGTCAGGGAAGACTATATGATCACTACTCCCTCATTCTCTCAACCGCTCTTAACCGTCCCACTACTTATTACCTTCTCGTCATGGATGTGTTGCTACATCGTACGTTGCTGTAAACGACACACTAATACCCAAATGAGAACCCCCCCCCCCGCCGTACCCCCATATGATATATTTGATGTTTCATAGAAAAATAGTGAAGTTATGGACTACTACTATTTTGGTTAAGTCAGGACAGTAACCTGTGAAATTAGTGAGGCAAGTTTCTTAGTTTACTAAGTGGTTAGGTAGACTGATCAGTGTCAAGTCTAGCAAAAATAGTAAATGTAGTAGTAGACTATGTTGATATGATATGATTTGAACGTTGATATGATGACATCATATATATGCCTTGAGCGTTAAGCTATGATGAATAGGATGTAAGCGATGATCTGTAAGCGATAGCCCGTGAACGATGAGCTCTGAGAAATGAGGTGTCATGGATGATCTCTAATGATAATATGTGATTTATGAGCTCCAGTGATGCCAACCGCGGGAATTTGAGTAAGCTGGGTACTCATTAATATGAATTAATAATAATGGTGTTTTAGGTGATCTCAGCTGAGAGGCTCACTCGTTGAATATTTGTAACCCATGGCATCAAGTTAGGTAACTCAAGCATTGATGAACAACGATACGCCAACACTATACGAGGAGCATGAAGCAGCTGTGATAACAAGGTTTATTACAAACAACATTATATCATGGCGGGAAAGTGATGGCGCTAACGCGCTAGTGGTGGAGTAGCACACCGATGGCATGATCCATCTTTGGAAGAGATTAATGTTATCTCCAAAAGGTGACAATGATGGAGCAGTGCAGTGTTGGAGATGTTGGAGACAACAAGCTCCAATGATAGAGTTTCCAGCGCTGGAAAATATCGATAATGCTGGCATGAGCCAACACTGGAAGGGAAAGGCCGATGATGTGATGCACCAATGTTCGTAAGTGCTAGTAGAACTTACATTTGGTGGTATTGGTGCCCATATTTGGTACATGTACTTTCCTTTGTAGAATGGTAAGGTACCCGCATTTTGATAGCACAACTATGGGCCAGTGATGTTGGAGCCTGATGCTAGTCTTGTTTGCACAAGTCAAGAATCTAATGCTCTCTGTGCTGAGAGATAACAACGTAAGTTTATAGACTTAGATGAGAATCGCTATGAATAAACTTAAGAATTCATTCAAGCGAATGAAAATATGATTAGAAAATAGGCTTTAAGTATTGAAGACTTATGTGGACACACTTGTGTTTATAACAAGTTCATACAAAGATATTGTAAGCATAGTAGTAGATTAGTATTGCTCAAGCAAGGCTCTGAGCATCAGTGCACATATGGAACAAGTTCAAGGAATTCAGCCGTGGAAGTTATGCAACTTTGAACAGGTCCAATGTTGTTCTACACTAGCGGATGTCCATATAGGAGCCTTCCAATCAATGTAGATTCGATATAGAGGGGATTGCAGTATATATACTGAAATACTCGGTAAATATGTTAAGTATGTATAAATACCGAGAGTTCAGCTAGGTGAATCCCTAGCACATATGGGGATCAGTACAGAACTCCCATGGCCATTGATAGAGCCTATAAGCATGGACTACGAGTTCAAAGACAAATTTACAAGTTTTTCCCTTGTCAAAAAACCACCATCAACAATGCTACATGCGTTTTGGAGGAAATTGGAAATTACAATTAATCGAAAGAAATTTTAGAATACTTAGACATTGAACGCCTTAAGACACTTATCATATATAAATGCATATGCGAGTTCATCATCTGTAGTAATAAACTTGTAATGGCTTTTAAGTGTATATTTAGTGATTATGTAAGGTCCTTCCAAGTCAGAGCCCGACATAGAGAGTCTACTGCGCTTAGATGCTTTCAAGACCAGATTTGCAACCCTAAAAGCATTAGGTTTCTCTGCTTAGCTCTGAAAATCATCTGTTTATAGGGCTTCACTTTCATATGTAAGGTATTGACGCTATCAACATGCATAAAAGAGTACGGTCATACTTTTATGAACTCATATCGTATATTACGGTAGTCCATAACATGATGGGAAGACGTTCATAACACTTTTTATCATCACTGGATATTAGTTGACTGATGAATGCTTCGTTTGTACTTCCTATCCATATAAATGTTACTTCCATCCATATGTTGAAGTACTGGAAGGGAGTAGTGATCCACTCGTAGCGTTTTGTCAGAGCAGATTTGATCTTTCCAGCAAGATCAAGTCCCCAAGCATGAGATAACCGAGGGACACTCAAAGGTAGAGAAATATACCGAGTGAGACTTACTTGAGTATGGTACCTTTTAATATATGACACGTCACTTTCTCTCGGCGTTTGATTCATTACCATTAAGGTTTGGTACTCTTTTTTGTACAAGAAGGAACATTTCTCAGCGTCTTCTTTCTCGTGAGGCATGATGCTTCCTCTTTGAGATGAGTAAGCTAATGCAGATGCCATATAAGTTGTTGTTTTACTTATATGTATCCATGTGCGCCCCAAGATCATGTCATCGGGTCTTCTTTGATTATAAAAAATCTGGCCTCAGCCTGAGAAGAGACCATCAAATTTACTTCGAGAGTGATGTACCCGTAAGCATTTATTGATTTTCCTTCAGGGTACTTGATCATTATTAAATAATAAACACCTTCTCAAAGAGTAACCCCACAACCTTAAGTATCCTGATGGGGATGATGTTGATAGTCGTGCCAATATCAATCAGTGTTTTGCCAAATTCGGTATTCTTGAGATAATTCGTGGCGATCAGGCCCCCGTCACACTTCTCTTTACCCCTTGTGGTCACATTCCCTTGAGTAGGGTCAGGCTCAGGGAAATTTTAACTTTTTCTGGAAATGAAAACCGCCTACCGGATACGACATGATTGAGGGCGGTAAAAATATCTCTGCGCTGCGCCTTCAAGAAGTAGAGTTCTCCATCAGAGATTGGACTGTTCGATTAATAGGCTCTCCATACATGGTGAAACTTCTAAATGGGAAATGATTCATACGTACCCCTTCAGTCCCCAGTTGTAGTTCATCACCTGACTCAATCTTTTCTTCGAATATGTGCTTTAAACCACTGCACTCACTTGTAGGGTGATTGAAAAATCTGTGGAAGCAAAAATACTCAGGATCGGCCACTTCTTGAACAGTTGGTGGGCGTCGAACGAGAGATAATTTTATGGCGACGTCCTGTATCTATACTTTTAACAATTCAATCACCTCTTTCATAGAAAAAGGAAAGTCTATATATGTTGGGGTTTCTT
This sequence comes from Papaver californicum, assembly GCA_023531435.1. Lineage (NCBI taxonomy): Eukaryota > Viridiplantae > Streptophyta > Magnoliopsida > Ranunculales > Papaveraceae > Papaver > Papaver californicum. The sequence goes on from JAJJMC010000896.1 coordinate 7,648,412, forward strand.
TGGGTTGTTGTTAGCGTGGAGCTTTAGCCAGAGTACTAAGTGGAGCCTTTTCTTGGGATGGATCTGGAGTTGGATCCGGTGTCGATCTTTTGGATTGTGGCAGATATTGAGATGAAACCTTTATCTTTCCCCCTTTACTGATGATATTACTCACATATGGTTGTGTACTATATTGGTTATTGAAGAGGCGTCTGCTTCCACGTGTATCTCAGAGGATTTCTTCTTTGAGGGGCCTTGCTCTTTCCAGTAGGGAAGGTGCAGTTGTTGTTGATTGCTTGGCAGTCTCATAAATTTCATATAAGGTGTGGAAGCGTAAGTTTTCCCGCATGGAAAGATAGACGGTTTTCGTGCCATTAATGGAGAGTTCCCCTAGATGCAATTCAGTTACGTTTGGATTATAACAGTCGAGTGATTGAATTCTGAATCACTTCTTTTAATCATTATGATGATGGAACATCCTTCCCAAGGATTACATAGTGATTCTCTCAGATATAAAGAAGTACTTCCTGTAGAAGCAACTAACTATCTCACACCAGTTAACAATGATATTAGGAGAGATGTGGTTATACCAGGTGTACATTCTTCCAGTAAGGGATTGTGTAAACTCTTTGAAATATAGTACGTGATTATACTTACGTTTCCCTAATGACTCCAAGAATTGGGAAACATGTTCACATGGATTTCCAGTCATATCATAAAATAAGAATGGAGGAAAAGAGTATCCTCTCGGAATAGGAATCCTCTGGATCTCGAGAGAATAAGAAGGCTGGTGTTGATGAACTGAGGTTGGGCCCTCCTTTCCACGATTTTGTAGGAGTCGTTTCAGATTCTCACGAGTGATTGAATTGGATCTTTAATTCTTTCTTGCCCACAGTCATCAGGAACATGAACTTCATCATCCCCTCATATGTGGATTATGGATGTGCTAGCATTGGTATTATTCTTGGAAGAATTTCTAGTTTGATTCATCTAATGCTGATGCTTCTCTGGTGACAAATGTTCAATAAAGGTCTTGGGGAATATGAGTACCTCTTTCTCAATTATGGTTATATCCGCTTGAGTTTTGGCAAGAGTCTCCTATCTCTGCATCAGATCTGTTACGCTCGGTGGAGTTTGAGTATTCCTAACTTCTTCAAGAGAATATTCAGAGGAAGGAGTGTTGGTGGTACCAGTGGTAGTATTAGAAGGAATGGTCTCAGGAGCAGCACCACTAGCATTAACAGAATTACTATATGGATTGGAATTTACTGAACCCGACCTAAGATCAACCATTTGAGAAATTGATTTTGCAACCGAAAGATTGATCTCCCACTAAGGTCGTCAAAAAATTTTATGGTAAAAAAATAGAATGAAAGTGAGGGTAAGATGAATGCTTGTACGAGTACAGAAGATCAAAACCGTACAAGACTAGCCTAAACTAATAAATAATAGTTCAAGTCTTGCTTCGGTCATAAAAAAGGAGAATGATTGATCTTAGGGAGGGAAAATCAGAGAAAGAATGAGAGATCACAGTGTGATGTGTATACAGTATGGTGTCGTTGAACTATATATATGGCATCAAGTTCTTATACTTTGCTATGAAACTACTCTATTAAGAATTTTTTGTGTGGTACTGAGAGAAAACTTAGGCAAAATCAAGATAAGACTTTAATGCGTAATTTCGAGATAATTTGTGAATAGGCAGAGGAACCTATTTATAGAAGTAGCATAACACACACTGATCTCGTAAGAAGTGGAAGTTAAAGATAAATGAAAGAGTGGAGACTATGGAGAACATAGTGAAATCATGTCCTCAATATTAAAGAAGGCTGCCAATTACACGCCCACTACTCCCCTCATTCTCTTAACCATTTCTACGACTTGATTACTTTCTCAAAATGAGTGTATTTCTGTTCTGGATTTGTTGTAGATTACCAGACCAAAACCTTAATGAATATTCCCCATATAAACAATCATAGCAATTCTTCTTACTTGCCTTTTATTTATTTAAAATCGATAATGATAATTAGTACAAACCGTCCTACAACATTGAACGGTTCTAATACCAATTGATAAGGCCATAACGTGTCAAAAGATCATATGTAGATCCTTTAAAGATATGCATGTGTTGTAGTTTCTTCGAAGGCATTGTTATATATTGGTAAAAATTCATTCATCATCATATCGACATTACTGTATAGGGTGTAAATACTTAAAAAAAAAGGATTATCTCGCCTGAACGCAATCTAAATTGTTTTTTCTAAGTTGAGTTTGATTATTTTCTATATTCAATTCTTTTAATTTTTAGTGTACACAATCGGTTTCACTTGTAATTGTGCAAACGAGTTTATGCAAAAATATTATCTGTGTTTTTACCTCAAATAGAATTTGTGTTGTGAGATAGAATTAGTACTTGGTGTTAATATTAATTTAAATCAGTACAAAGATTCTCAATAAAAATAGTTGTGGAATCTGGATCGAGATGAAAAACCTAGGGTTTCTTTGGTAATATTATAGAGATAAATTGATTTTATTACGATTGAAATGAATCAAATATTTATGTTCACAAGAAAAATATTATCCGTAAGAAATGGAAGAGCATAGGAACCACTACGTAGCCCAATGATTCCTATCGCCTCCTATTTGGGTATGGTTGAGAGTGATCGCATGTTCGACCCTCACCTCCTTTAAAAATCTATCGGGGTTTGATCATGTAATAGATGTTTGGCATTAATCTAAAAAAAGAAAAAAGCTATCTTAACACAATCAACAAAAGACTTACACATGGGTGGACAGTAACCACAAATAACAAGAGTTGACCACTAACACACATTTCCCAGCCATCATAAGAGAAGATAAACTAGAGCATATAACCTAAATAGTGGAGTTGACTTTGTTAGATCTTTTTTATACTAGTAAAGGCTTTCTAAATATTTACTACAGGGAACATTAAAAAAGTGTTTGGACTTTGGATACATTTTAGGAAATAAGTTAAAGTTAAGCAGAGAATAAAATTTTGAAATAAAAAAATAATAATTCATGAAGTAAAATTCTTTTTCTTTTGACATTTGGAAATGATTTCCGCTTTCAATTGTCAAACAAGCTATAAAAATTGTTCCGACTAGCCATATTTTACCTCTACTTGTACTTTAAATTTAGCTTTCTATGGAAAGAAATATTATGGAACTTAATGTTCAAGAACATGACAAATCGAGAGTAACCGTCCCTAAAAGCATTCCAACAAAGATTAAAAATGTTTGGTAGAAATCTTAATTATACCTCTTTTCTTCTTGTTATTTCGTCTAAAATAGATCTCTAATGTTTAGAGCATTTACATTGGAACGATTAAATCATGGATCAAATCCAATTTAATTTTTGGTCCGTTTAAAATGGATCATAGTGGTACGATTAAATTTGGGTTACACTCTAACTTTTCTACTGTTTCAGATCATATTTGATCCAAGAACTAGACCAAACACGAATAGGTAGAGTGTTAACTTACTCGTGCGTCTCGTGCCAGGTGTAACACTGGTTCTTCGTCTCGTGCCAGGCGTTTATCTACACGTGCGTCTGAAGATTGACCAGGCGGTTGTCTAGGTGAACACCCCATCAAGCGGTTGTCTAGGGCTACGCCTGTCACTTGGGCATGCTCTTAGACGTACGTCTGAAGATTGACCGGGCGGTTGTCTAGGTGAACGCCCATCAGACGGTTGTCTGGGGCTACGCCTGATCAAAATTTACTTTCTACCCGTTGCGTTTCAGGCGGAATAAACCCAAATTTTTGTTATCTTTACTCTTTGGGTTTAGTCGCACCACTATGGGTGCTCTTAGGGACTTATCATAATGAAGACTATACACAAGTTGTGATTTATGTATTTTCATTCAATTTAGAAACAAATATGATGGTGCAGACTTAAAATTAGTTGGTTTTATAGAGAAAATCAAAATAAAACTTTTAGGGGCTGCTAGATTGACCAAGAGAAATTCTAAAATAATTCCACGGAAAGATCTAACGGTGGTCTGGTCTGTCCTCTATCATTTGGATACTTAATGAATTAAGTGGGGATCAACCACTCTCTTACACTGGATTAACCCAGGGATTTTTCTCGGTCGTATTGGAGATTAAATTTTACTACATAAAATCTTAAATCATACTTCCTCCGCTCCTCATAAATTGAGTTATTTCAAGTTTGCGCAATTCTTAAGGTAAGGAAAAGAGGGATATATTTTTAGACATTTTTTCCAATCATATCCTTAGGACAACAAAATAGTAAAATTTAGAAATGCTATATCTCTCAAATTACGGATGGATATTTGTAAACTTTATATTGTTAAAAAGTATTTTAAAACACATACATAACGAATATAAACATGACTATCAAATTATACACATTTTTTATACTAATAATAATTAATCAAAAGGATAATTTTAGAAATATAATTTTATTTAATGAAATAGCTCAATTTTTAACAAACAAAGTTTGAGTAACTTAATTTATGAGGAAATGAGGGAGTACTCCCTCCGTCTTCTTTTATTAGTTTGCTTTGACAAAGTCAAAATATTAAGGAGATCGGAGGAATATCCAAATTTACTCCTATTAAATACTACATTGTTACTAAAAATAAAAATAAACATATATAGTATATTAAAAAAACATAAATTTTGTAATCATTATTTAAGAAATTTTGAAAAAAAGATTAAAAAAAAATCCTTACGTATCTTTAGTTATAAGTATTTTCTTTTAAAAAAATGAATATAAATAAAAAATATATTAAGTGGATTTGTTTTTCTATTTATAGAGATATGGTTTAAGATTTTAGTTTGGGTTATACTAAAAATAATTTTATAATTATAAAAAGTTAAGAATGTATATAATAGTTTAACAAGAAATATGGTTATAAACAAACTGATAATTATTTTAAGATAAACAATAATAAAATAAAGAACTAATTAAAAAAACCGAGGGAGTATTTTTTTTTTGAAAACCTTCATTTTTAGCACCCGAGAATCTAGAGAATGAAAAGGCATTGCTCTCTTCCATGGTGTTTACTGTTTACCAATGATTACTAGAAAGCTCAGCAGTCTGTAGGGTTACTTCAGTACTTGGGGTTTTCCAAACACGATTATAATTTATAACTGCATGTACGTAGAACCAAATTAAGAACAGATTTTTCAAAACATTTCAGTGTAATTTTTAGTCCACTCATTAATTTGGTGACCAAGTATGCGCCCTCAAAGCACCTATTTTGCTAGCCAAGGCCAAACAGGTTGTTATTACTGAGTGTAGATAATTTCCTACTTTTCTGGCCAAGGCCAAACAAGGTTGTTATTTTTTCCAAAAAAAAACATAAGCACGGTATTTACAGCAGCCATAGACTTAAAATACTCAATCAAAATTCATCGGAGAGATGCGAAAAATACATTTGACCAAATGAAGGAAGAATCCACTCTAAGAAACTAACCCTAATATTTACCACGTAAATCATCCAGCTCTCCTTAAGGGCCGCCGTCTTCATTTGATATAATCCACAAATAAACAAACGTTCCCATTCATGCTTTTTATTTGAAGCCTGATATAGGGACTTCAACATCAATAGAGGGGCTCCAATAATAAGACGAAATAGGGACATTATGAAGTAAAACTCAAAAACCTCTTATCCATAATTCTTATCAAATACCCAAACTATCCCTGATTATTAATCTTAATTACATTAATTAATTAAGATTAGATTAAGCTAATCATGATTAATTAAACATAATCTATTTCTTAATCAAATTTTTTGGATCAAATTTTTTTTTTGAATTTGTGTTTGATGGGAAGAAAAACTTGATGAAATTTAAGAAAATTTTATGGTTTTTTTTTTAAACCCTAGATTTTGATTCAATAAACCATAGTAGCATTTAGATACCTCTAGATTAAACTCTTGATCTTTTTATGGCACAAATTAGATGAAATCACGATTTGAAAGTTTGATTTTTTGTGATTCAGAGAAAGTTACGGTTGGGTTTCATGTCGGACCCAACCGTAACACCAAGAACACCGAAGAACACCATATTTTCCCAAAATTACGGTTGGGTTTTCAACAAAACCCAACCGTAACTCAAAGAACAATGATGAACACCATCTTTTTCCCAAGTTACGGTTGGGTTTTAAACCAGACCCAACCGTAACTCAAAGAACAATGATGAACCCAATTTTTCCCCTAGTTACAGTTGGGTTTTAAACCAGACCCAACCATAAGTTGAAGAAATTGATGAACCACATTTTTCCCATAGTTACGGTTGGGTTTTAAAGGAAAAACCAACCGTAACTTATCCTTAGGAGAATTGATTTTTTTGGTTAATTTTGAGTTTTAAAAAGCAAAATTTTGAAATAATTCAATCATTTTTTCTAGATTGAAGGTAAATTGGGTGTTTGAAACAAAGAAAAAACGAAAAAAAATACAAATTAGATAATCTAAATTTGTGTTATCCAGTAGAATTTACGGTTGGGTTTTGGCTTATAACCCAACCGTAACAATTCTGATAATTTATGTTCCATTTTCAACACATATTTACGGTTGGGTTTTGCCTTAAAACCCAACCGTATCCAGTTGAATTTACGGTTGTGTTTGGCTTATAACCCAACCGTAACATATTCTGTTAATTTTTGTTTCAAGTTCAACACAGAATTACGGTTGGGTTTTGCCTTAAAACCCAACCGTAGACAAGTTGTGGTGTTTGTACAAAATGTATTACGGTTGGGTTTAGTTATCGGACCCAACCGTAAATTGTCCTGTTAACTGTTTTTTGATTTTCAATATACTCCAAATTGGGTTTAAAACACAACTTTGTAACTTATTCCTTGTATTGTAATAGATTTAAAGTAGTACATTAAAGGAAATAAACGATTGGAAACGAAATACAATAGAACATTGGATGATTACACTTAAGCACTTAAAGATAATGGCGAAAATCAAACACCCGACTTGTTTCCATAATACGATAGCAATCTGTATGCTTGAACTCCTCCCCATATTTGATTCTATATTGCTCCATAGCCAACACATTCTGAAAAAAGACAAATCAATTATAAGTTTGAATTTTAGAAATCTCTTTTTAATTAACGATTTATTAATCGACAAACTTACTCTTTCCACACCGTTCTCATAGGGATTTTCTTCGAATCTAGCTTTCATTTCTAGTTTTAAGTTGTTCATGCATCGATACAACGTCTCAAACCGTCTCTTGATGGCTCTCCACGTAACCCAAGGGTTTACATTCCCATGTAATGCCGCAAACATTCGAAATACACGATTCCACCATTCATCGGTATCAAAACCCTCATTCCAATTTTGTTGTGAAACAACGTTGTTATTGTTGTTATAGAAGGCTCTATCATAAGCATGCTCTACCATCGTATGCCATGCTCGAACAATTGCAACATCTTCATCATTCGTGTATGTATTTACCATTTTTAGTGGTTGAAAGGGTATGGTGAGAATAATGAGAAAGTGTATAATTATAATGAGAATGAAAGGGATAGAGAATAATGAGAAAGTGACATGTAAAGGTTTCTTTTTATAGGGAAAAAGTCACCAACGGGTAGATTTTTGAAAAAAAAAAACCGTTGGAATTGTGTATTTTGAGAGGACGTAAATTCAGAAATTTTGAGATTCCCGTAGAATTTACGGTTGGGTTTCACCTCAAAACCCAACCGTAACAGATGATGAGGTGTTTTTACAATTTATTTACGGTTGGGTTTAGTAATCGAACCCAACCGTAAAATGATATTTTGAGTGAAATGTAGTTACGGTATGGTTGAGTAACCTAACCCAACCGTAACTTCTAGTGTTACTGTTAGTGTATATTTTACGATATTGTTACGGTTGGCTTTTTCCTTGAGACCCAACCGTAAGAAAGTTTGGTGTTTGTTCAATTTTTTGTTACGGTTGGGTTTAGTAATCGAACCCAACCGTAAATATGAATTTTTAGTATGGATTCTAGTTACGGTTGGGTTGAGTCATGGAAGCCAACCGTAAGAGATGTTTTTAAGACAAAATTAGTTATGCTTGGGTTTAGTTCATTTTCTTATGAAATACCATAGTTGTAAAAAACCTTATTTTTAACATTAAAGGAAGAACTAAATGAAACGAAATACAGTAGATCATTAGATGATTAAACTTAAACACTTAAACACTTAATCATAACGGCGAAACTCAAGATATAAACTATGTTCCAAGATACGATAGCAATCTGTATGCTTGAACTCCTTCCCATATTTGATTTTATACTGCGCCTAGCCATGACATGCTGAAAAAAATAAATCAATTATAAGTTTCATTATTTTAAAAAAAAATTGGGAAGAAAGAACCATTTATTAATTGACACACTTACTCTTTCCACATTGGTTTCGTCGGGAAATGCTTCAACTCTCATTTTCATTTCCAGTTTTAGGTTTTCCATTTCTTCATACAACGCCTGAAAGCGTCCCTTGATGTTACTGATCGTCCTCCGATATCTATTCCCGTGTAATGCCACAAACATTTCAAACACACCCTCCCACCAAGAATCGTCCTCCTGACAGTTCATCCAATTTTCAGCTATATCAACGTTTCTATTGTTGTTATAGAAGGCTCTCTCGTAAGCGTGGTCTATCATCGTAACCCACCCTCGAATAATTGCAACATCTTCATCATTCGTGTATCGAACCATTTTAAATGGTTGAAAGGGTATGGCGAGAATGAGTTGGAAAGTCTAGAATTATAATGAGAATGAAAGGGATAGAGAATAATGAGAATTATAAAAGGAAATGTTTCCTTTTATAGGGAAAAAATTCCCAACGGCTAGATTTTGAAAAAAAATAACCGTTGGAATTGTGATTTTTTTGTGACTATTGAGTGATAATTTACGGTTGGGTTTTGCATTAAAACCCAACCGTAATGTCCTAGTGATTTTTGTGCAAATTATATTACGGTTGGGTTTTGGCTTAGAACCCAACCGTAATTTTAGTGTTAGTTTTAGTGCGATGATCATTTACGGTTGGGTTATGTAATGTATCCCAACCGTAAAAAATATATTATTTTATTGCAAATTATGTTACGGTTGGGTTTAATTATGTTACCCAACCGTAAACATAAGTTTTTAATTGGAATTTTATTTACGGTTGGGTTGTTTATTGAAACCCAACCGTAAATGATCATCTTCGTTTCATATATTCTTCATTTTTTATGGTTAAATCAATCTTGTATTTGTTTTGTGTTGGTGGGAAAAGTGGAAGAGAGATAAGAGAGTTTTAACCCAAAATTTTGAAAACACCAAAATGAGTGATTCTAGTGCCAAATTTGTGGAGTGTGAATCCTTGTATGATTGCCAAACTAAATTCTACATACCCATTGAGGGAGACCCAACAATGTATGATTATTTGGATGGTAGAGAGGTTTTAAGTGTAAGTTGTGATGGTGAAACTAAAGCAAATGGAGATATTAGTCGTCAAAGTGAAGATACAACTGCTGAGAATAGTCAGGTATGATTCTAACTTATTCTCTTTTTCATTTTTTACAGATATTTAAGGAACTGAAGTGCATAAATTTTTTTTTTTTTGTTACAACAGTATAGTTACGGTTGGGTTTCCTCAACAAACCCAACCGTAAGTATCCATTTGTGTTTCTGGAAAGTAGAGTTTTACAGTTTTTCGGTTGGGTGTTTACCACAAACCCAACCGTAACTTATTACGTGCATATGTATTTACTGCACTTGTTACGGTTGGGTTTTGGCTGCAAACCCAACCGTAACATTGGGTTGACTTCTTTCCTTATATTACGGTTGGGTATGACGATATTACGGTTGGGTATGACGATATTACGGTTGGGTATGACGCTATTACGGTTGGGTCCGATGCTTCTAACCCAACCGTAAACTTATTGGTTTTAGTGTTTTTTCTGACGCTTGGGCTTGATCTTTTTTGTTCAGGTCTCGGTTGTACCTCAACCAATGTATGATCAGCCTCCTCCAAATGATATTGAAACTATAGATACTACGGATCACTATTTGAACGACCTGGTAGGTTATAGATAAGTTGTTAATCCCTATCGACAATTGTCATAATGCCATTTTTTTTAACCTAACTTTATGTTTTTGGACCATGTATACATGGGATAAAAAAGAAGATGCAAAGAAGTGGGCTACAGAACATGGGAAACTCATCATGTGTGTGCTTGTTTGTAACAACCAACAAAAACACAACCGCTTTCAAATGGTTTGTGAGTGTAGTGGACAATACACAAGACATGCAAAGAAGGGTACTGAGTATGTACCAAAGACGAAGATCAAACGAAAAACTTACACTAAGAAGACGGGATGTCCTTTCAAACTTCAATTTCATAAGAACAACGAGAATAAGTGGTTCTTGTCTACAGTTGTATGCGGTCGTCACAACCACCTACCACCAGAGACTTTGTTAACGCATCCTTCTATGGCCCGGCTTACCAAGGAAGAAAAGCTCATCGTAAACGATATGACGGATAAGCGTTTGAAACCCAGTGATATACTCGGGCACTTGAAGAATATAAACTCAAATAATGTGTCTACGTTGAAGACAATCTACAACGCCAAAGCCAAGTTGAAGCGTGAGAAATGGGAAGAAAGGGACCCGATCCAACAACTTTTGTACTTGGGGGAGACAAAAAACTACACCATGTTTCACGAAGAAGATGAAAATAAACAAATTAAGCATATTATATTGGCTCATCCCGAGTTTATAAAGTTAGCACGGTGCTCCCATCAAGTGCTTATGATGGATTGCACGTACAAAACTAACAAGTATGAGCTCCCGGTTTTAAATGTTGTAGGGCAAACTTCTACCAAGTCCCAGTTTAGTGTTGCCTTTTGCTTCTTGAGAAACGAGCTCGAAGAAAGCTATGTGTGGGCATTGGAACAAATTAAATTATTCTACGTTGCAGGTTATACCCCTAAGGTAATTATCACCGACAAAGAACAAGGCTTGATGAATGCCATTGCAAGGGTATTCCCAGATGCTCATCATCTTCTTTGCACGTTCCACTTGTGGAATAATATTCAAACCAAGTGCAAAACGATTATTCGGCCAACAAAGAGAAGCGAGATGGAGAGAATTAATAAATTGCCGGTATCAGAACAAGAAGCGGCCAAAGAAAAATTCAAGGAGGATGACAAGTTGGCGGAACTAAAATGGGCTAGTTTCCAAACTGAATGGGATGCTTTGACATGGTCTATCACCAAGGAAGACTATGAAGAAAATGTTCGTATGTTATGCTTGCATTGGAGTAATTATCCAAAAGTTGTGAACTATTTGATGGACAATTGGTTGAATCCCCACAAAGAGAAGTTTGTAGCGGCGTTCACAAACCAATATAGGCACTTTGACAACCAAGCTACAAGTACCGTGGAGTCATCTCACAACAGAATGAAGAAGAAGCTTCATAATTGTGATGGTGGGTTTGTTACGGTCTTCGAAGCGATGCACGATTATTTTGTCCGTGACCTTGACAGAGTTAAGGAATCTTTTGAAAAAAGCCTTTCTAGAAAACACGTCAGCTATAAAGACGAACCATTGCTCCAAAGTATTTTTTATAAGGTGTCGCATTGTGCTATTGAGAAGATAATGTACGAAATAAAGTACTATAGATTGGGCAACTTACACGGAGAAGAAGAGTGTGTTTGTCCTAACATGTCAAGTTTGGGACTTCCCTGCCGGCATATGATGCCCAAGTACGAAGAAGACGGTGTGATCCCAATTCAAGATATTGATCCGTTTTGGCAACAATTGTCTTTCGATGAACCCATCGTCGAGCAAGATTTTGGTGCATCGTTTGCCGACACCCACGTTGGAAAGGCTATAGCTAAGAAATACGATACATTAAATAAGGCGCAAAGGCAAATTTGGTTGACAAACTTGAGTTACTTCGTGTTTCCGCACACAAGGTACTCTGTCAAGGAACCAATTAGAGGGAAGAGAAAAGGTAGGCCTTCTACCAAAGAATCGAGGGCCGTGGGACGGAAAAAAGCTAGGGAATTGCATGAAGAATCAAAGAAAAGAAACCCTTGTGCATTTGAGCATTTACAAAATGAATATGAAGCAGAGGATGAGAAGGAGGACGATGCTCAACGAAAAATAAGTCGAACGGAACAAGGGGGACCAAGTGTAATAGATATTAAAGGAAAGGGTCCCGCGGTTCCCACTCAAGATAGTTCAACAATTGAACTTGGTGCCAAGGGAAAAGTACCTCCACACCCAAACTCAATAAGAGTAAGTATGAAGGAATTAGCAAGAAGAAAAAAAAGAGTTAGTATGAAAGAATTAGAAAGAAGAAAAGAAAAACTTAAAAGCAATACATTAGTAGTTGAAGAGCCATATACGATCCGGATTGCAAGAGGATTGATGCAATTTCCATCTAACTATTCAAGAAATGAGAATGGCAAAATCGTCCGAACCGAGCAAATTATTTATGAAAATTATATGTCATCGTTCCCAGCTTTTTTTCGTCCCTACATAAAGGCCACCGACGATGTTGCCGGTGATGGTAATTGTGGATACCATGTATTCATCGAACAAGTTGGACCATTTAGCGGAGCAGCAGGGTTGGGTATGGACGAAGTAACTTTTGTAAGGCATAAGTCAGCGGTTGAACTACGCTCTTACCCGGATATATACAAGCCAATGATGTGTGCATATAGAGACGAAGAGTCGTTGTTAAACGAGGAGTTCATTTCTCTCGAAAGGCGTTTAATAGGAAATAAGAATTGCACTAGTGAGTATTGGATGAGCATGCCAATATGTGGCCAAATCCTTGCCAACGCTTTTAATTGCGTCATCCATTATATCTCAAATGGATATTGTTTAACATTTGCACCAACAAGATCAACATTTGTCGAACAATTGGCAAATAGAAGATGTGTGATTGGGCTGGTGCAGAACTGCCATTTTGTTGGTCTAAAGTTGAAAGAAGGAAGTCCATTACCCCCTTTACAGGATGGGTACGACGGTGATATCGCCAAGTCTTGGTGTCACAGATTCAAGCACAATTTCGAACTCTGGAAGGCATTAAAACCCTCACCGATATTTCAATTCATATCATTTGTTTCTGAGTCGGAGTCAGAATGTTAATATGTATGTTGGAGGAATCATAATATGAATATAGTTTTTTGGAATATAAATTTGAACTATCATATGTGTTACTACAAAATGTTTCCAGGTTTACAGTTGGTTTTTAGTAAAAACCCAACCGTAAACTAGTCACTGAACAATTATAATAATATTACGGTTGGGTTTTGAGTGAAAACCCAACCGTAAACCCTCCAGTTTAAATTCACTCAGGTTTACGGTTGGGTTTGTACTCAAAACCCAACCGTAAACCTGTCACTTTTACGGTTGGTTTGTGAGTACAAACCCAACCGTAAACCTGGATGAATTTAAACTGGAAGGTTTACGGTTGGGTTTTCACTCAAAACCCAACCGTAATATTATTATAATTAACCTTTTTTTGGAATTTCAATTCACTCAAAACTGGGTTCAAAACATAAAATTTATATAAACATCAAATTTTTGACCACATTACAACCCATGAAATCATTAAAGTAACCTGAGATACAATTGAAATTAACACTAAAAAACCCAAATGGCATTACAAAAAGAACTAATAAATAGGTTTGCGAGTGAGCAAAAGTCTTTTAGGATGTGATAATGAGGTAGGTATAAAAAGGGCCATATTTTCCATCTCCTCCATTCCGCAAGAGATCTCTGTAACACCTCATCATCGGTTTCACCCCTAAGTCGTAGTTGACCAATAATACGAACTAATGCCATAAATTCTTCTACGTATCGGTGTATAGTGTTATATCGACAAATCAACTTGACGTGATCACGGTTATAAGGGTTGCCGGTTTCAGAACAAAAGTTTTCATGGATTGTTTGCCAATAACTCGGACTCGTTATACCACTTTGCCTTCTTTCTTCTCCTCTTTTTGGAAAACATAATACATAGTTGCGGCAAATACATAAATCTTCTTCCAAAGAAAAATCTGGATTTTTAATGCCAGGTTGAACCATGTTCCACTATGTTGGAGATGATTGTTGTAACATAAAGGTTTATTTTTGAAAAAAATGGATGGAAAGGATATGTACTCAACTATTCCACTTATAAACCAGAAGTATAACGGTTATATTTTGAAAAAATAGGTCGTACAAGGTTTGAACGGCTGTATTTGAAAACCCAAAAAAAATATAATTCAAAAACGACCCAAAACTTTCCACAAATAGAATTTACGGTTGGGTTTTGAAAATAACCCAACCGTAATATCATAGGGGAATTATGTTTTAAGGTCTTAAACCTTACGGTTGGGTTTTCAGCCGAAACCCAACCGTAACCTATGTTTTTACCTTTGAGTTTTAAGGTCAAATTTGGGTTTCAAAATCATAAATTTGAACTTATTCAATTTTTTTAACTAGATAAAAGGTAAATTGGGTCATTTAAACAAAGAAAAAACGAAAAACAAACAAATTAGAGAATCAAAATTAAAGTTATCCAGTAGAATTTACGGTTGGGTTATGGCTGAAAACCCAACCGTAATATCCTAGGGAATTTACCAAGTTGAGGTCATAAACCTTACGGTTGGGTTTCCAGCCAATACCCAACCGTAACCGATGTTTTTACCTTTGAGTTTTAAGGTCAAATTTGGGTTTCAAAATCATAAATTTGAACTTATTCAATCTTTTTAACTAGATAAAAGGTAAATTGGATCATTCAAACAAAGAAAAAACGAAAAACAAACAAATTAGGGAATCAAAATTAAAGTTATCCAGTAGAATTTACGGTTGGGTTAGGGCTGAAAACCCAACCGTAATATCCTAGGGAATTTACCAAGTTGAAGCCATAAACCTTACGGTTGGGTTTCCAGCCAATACCCAACCGTAACCGATGTTTTTACCTTTGAGTTTTAAGGTCAAATTTGGGTTTCAAAATCATAAATTTGAACTTATTCAATCTTTTTAACTAGATAAAAGGTAAATTGGGTCATTCAAACAAAGAAAAAACGAAAAACAAACAAATTAGAGAATCAAAATTAAAGTTATCCAGTAGAATTTACGGTTGGGTTATGGCTGAAAACCCAACCGTAATATCCTAGGGAATTTATGTGTTAAGGTCATAAACCTTACGGTTGGGTTTCCAGCCAATACCCAACCGTAACATTATTTTTTCATATAAACGGTTGGGTTTTCATCAAAAACCCAACCGTAAAACTGTAGTATAAAAATATGACAGTTTTACGGTTGGGTTTTGGCTAGAGACCCAACCGTAAACCTGTCTTATTTTTCATTTTGCCAGTTTTACGGTTGGGTTTATTTCTGATACCCAACCGTAATAATAATGTGACTGGGTATTTTTACCGGAAAAATATAAGTTTTTTGGTTTCCAACTTCAAATAACTGGTAACTAAATTTTGGCGACTGATTTTTCATTTCACGTCCATGTTAAATTCAAATTTCAAATCTAACTTCACAACTAATTCACACATACGTTAAACTTTGTTGTCCATAGACATAGAGTTAGGGAGAAGGAGGAGGGGTAGGTCGATGACTTTGACGAGCTCTTTTTTTGCTCCTAACATTACGATGAGCAGCACTTCCACGAGTACGATCTCCAACACGACCGCCTCGAGTACGAGCACCACGTTGAGCATCCCCGGCTTCATCATGTGTCTCTTCATCCGATGCTTGGGGCTCTCTCCTAGTAGTACTCGCATCTGTAGTCGCGCCTCTTGTACTGGGTTTACTCCTCTTTAAAGTCCGCTGCACATCCTCAACTTCATGATGAACCTCCCTAATCAAAGCTTGGACTTGGTCACGCGTCCTCACATCAATTCTGCTTAGGCATGGATTAATAGAGTCCGTCAATGCAACGGCTTTCTTTTTCTATTCACATATGGAAATTAAAGTAGGATCAGTGTTTAATAATAAATCTTAAAAACATTAATAACAAAAATAATGTACGTACCAAATTGAAATATGCCTTCTTCCAGAAACCATCTCCTGTGTTGATTGCCAGAGTCTCCGGATCATTGTTGATGATAGTTGGATGACCAAAATGGCGATACCAATCCAAGTAATCTCCTGCAGCCTCTTTTGTGCCCGGAGAGGGAGTTAACTCATTCCTTTGGACTTGGTATTTCGGATCATTGCGGTTATTCCAAATCGCGACTGAATGCGTTGGCTCATAGTTTAACACGATGTTTGGCCCTTCGATCATCGACCCATTCACACACAATTTAAACATTTCCAGTGTAACCGTTGTTTGGACGTATCCATATTGGCGGAGAGTTCGCCGGGGGTTGGACATCACGTACCCAAACGGATGGTACAAAGGGCCGTTGTAGCCTGCCACGTCCGACAATCGTCGTAAATCTTCAACATGTCCATCACCCTCTATGCTAATCTTCACATAAGGATCGAAAACAACATCTTCGACCGTGAAAGCATCAATTTCTTTTCTCATCTTTGCTATGAGCATTTCTTTATATTTTGCCTGCGTCCCGGTGAAGACGAATTTCTTTCCCGTAGGTCCATTAACATCAACGCTTGTTTGGGGAGCCAGTCTGGGAAAGTGATCGTATACCCATGCCTATAAAGATAATTAATATTAATATAAGAAAATGAAAAAAAATAAATTAAAATTGAACATTCAAATTCAAACAATAAATTACCTGAAGCAGACCGGTATTACCGGCAATCTCAGTTCCCCTGACCCTCGAAGCTTTTCGAAGGTTAGCAAGTAGGTAGGCCAGGGTGGCAGTTCCCCACGAGTACTGATGGGTCATCCCGAGATCACCCTGGAGCCATTGTAGATACTGGACGTTCACCCTGTTGCCCGAGTTGTCACCAAAGAAGATGGTGCCGAGCATATATAGCAGATAAGCTCTGGCTGTTCGAATGGCTCTGGTGTCATCTATGACGACCCCAGCCATTTCCAACTTCGCGGTCCCTCCAAACTTCTCCCGTAGTGACCGCAGCAATATTTTCTTGCTCATGTATTGAACTTTCTTCTTTGGCATCCCCGGTTTATCTCCAGTCACCAATTTAAATTCCGATTCAGCTTCGGTCTTCTCCCATCCAAGTGTTTCTTTGACAAGTGCATAAATATCACTCCAGGACATGTTGTTGTCAAAACCCTCAAACACAGATTTACCTTCCACCTCCAGCCCTAGAATTGAGTGGACATCATCCGGCGTTATAGTCATTTCGCCGAATGGGAGATGAAACGTATCGGTCTCAGGCCAATAACGTTCCCTGAACGCTGCGCAGACGACGCTGTCATACTCCCACATTGAATTTGTAATTCCGGGAGCTAACCCGGTACCATTTACAAGAATTTGTACAGCCGTACATTCTTCAGTTAAGGGCCAATGTTGTGCCCTTTGACAAACCAATTTCTTGATCGCCTGTGTATGATCCTACAAAGAATAAAAAAAAATTTGTGTTACTTACACAAGTTAACAAACAAAAATTTAACAGAATAAGAGAAGTGATTAGAATAATACCTTGGTCGCTGCAACTTTGGCAGCCCATGAATGGGGATAACCAAATAATATTGCTGATTTGTCTGGGGCCTCACCCCATAGTCCTCCATTCCTCCTCTTAGGCCACAGTTGAGGTTCGGCCTTTTCTTTGGGAATTTCTTTGGCAACCACCCTTTTCTTTGCCTTTTCTTTTCTAATTTCTTTACCTTTGCCTTGAGGGACATGTTGTTCTCTGTACCCCTCTTCTTCTTCTACTTGTTGCTCTTGTGGTGGTTCTCTAATCACAAGAGAACCTCTGGGTGTTGGTAGGTCACCCAAGCCTTGGAACACATTATATTCCTCTTCTGCAATTTGAGGATCACTACCACCACCTACCTCAAAAGAGGGATTATGGGTCTTGCTCACGCCTCTCTTCTCAACCCCTAAATGCTTTCCGTGGCGAGGGGTTGGAGTGTGAGAAATAGGTGTTAAATTATTACCCCTTTTATTCTTCCTACAACACACAACCAATACAAGTTAGATAATTTCCAAGCAATTCAACTTCAAGTAAAAAAAATTGACTACACAGGAAAATTTACGGTTGGGTTTTTGAGAATAACCCAACCGTAAATGTTCTTCCATATGTTACGGTTAGGTTTTAACAAAAACCCAACCGTAACTTACATGTAACTGACTTGCATATCATTTTTACGATTGGGTTTTTCTTAAAACCCAACCGTAATACAAAAACATAAATTTTAATGTGCGCAAATATTACGGTTGGTTTATTCTCAAAACCCAACCGTAAACTATATAAAAAAAATTATCCATATATTACGGTTAGGTTTTAAGAAAAACCCAACTGTAATTTTCTAACAAATTTTTTATGCAAGCTAGTGTTACGGTTGGGATTTTCTCAAAACCCAACCGTAGAATGGTTTTCAAAAAATGGCGCAAATTACTTACGGTTGGGTTTTCTATTGAAACCCAACCGTAAAATCCTAAACTATTCATCTTCTTCCATTTAATTTACGGTTGGGTTTTGAAAATAACCCAACCGTAATACTCAAGAACACCAAATGTTACGGTTGGGTTTTGACACGGACCCAACCTTAATATCAACTGTGTCCAACATTTTTTCCCCAAAAACATGATCAAACATGCGAATAAATCAATTACAAGTTCTAAGAATAACATGGGTTTGATTCAATACCTTAGATACACCATTGTTGGATATTTCTCTGCTTGATTTTGCGAACGGTTATCGATTTCTTGTTGAATCTCTTGATTAGGTTGCCCTGAAAAGTGTTCATTGCCATCACTACTACCTTGAATTCCTTTAGTATGGTTCTTCATCTCGAATTGTTTTGTTGATTTTAATCGACGATGAATTTGCGAATCGGCGATGAATTTAGATGGGTTACGGTTGGCTTTTTCTTTGGTTTTGTTTTTGAAAGTTATGAAAATTTTGGAAAGAAATTAAAAGAGTTTAAGTTTTAATTAGTAGAAGGGTAAAATGGACATTTAACTTTACCCCCTAGGACATCCCTTATCGTAAAATTGGGTCACCTTGGTTCAACTAGGAGCCCCTCTATTGATGTGGGAGCCCCTATATCAGGCTTCTTTTATTTGCTTTTGTTGGGAAGATATTTAATTTGCTTTTGTTGGGAAGATATTGATAGAAGTCTACTTATCTCATCTTCCACTTTTCAAGTTAATCACAAACCCTGCACATGAAATAGCCCATCCTTTGACCCGAGCCATGCCCCCCAACTGTGCATCTGGGCATGCATATCGTCATCTTCATACTCTCGTCTTTTCTTTGGAAATGGTTGTTCTGCACCAAAAAAATTCAACAAAATATGGGAAAAGAAATTAGTCAAGAACACTTTGGGGAAGCACAGACGATACTAAAAAGATTATATTAGTGAGATATATAGGATGATTTACTTCCACTTCCGGGCCAGCAGAGGGCAGCAGGAGCACAACTTGAGATTCTTGTGCTGAAGAGAAGCTCAGCATTCTTGATGCTCCATATGCGCACATAACCATCCTCACCACCTACCCAATTTTAAAAATAAACACAAACCAGCAACGCAACAATTAAATACTAACAATCTACGTAATCAACGAGGGACCAAGTCCAGACTAAACCGGGTTTGACTTCTTTTAAAAACTATCCCTTCTTTCTGTAAATTCATCATTTTACCATATGTCGAGCATCCTGGTCAGTGTCATATTCTAGATGATATAGATCTTAATTTCTTCCATGTGATGAAGTGGCGTTTTATCAAGAGAGATAAATTAACAATTCCCAAGACAAGAACCAATTCCTAAAACGAAATGAAATAGAGGGTGTGGCATTTGGGCTGGAAAAACACTATAAAAATGAAATTTTCAAGAACAAAAGGACTCCATCGAAGTGTGTGCACCTGACATGACAACACTCTCAGAAGGATCAACTCCAAGCTGTATATGTGTATGGGAATTCACTTGCCCTTCATAAGACTGGACAGCTCCTTTCTGGGTCAAGCGATGATCATAGAGCTTAATCTGTACAGAAAACAGAACTTTACGGCAAAATGCATTAAACCACTTCCTAAATTTCTTTACGCATCAGCATATATTTATTCAATTTTGATTGTGACGGATTATATTCAATAGCATACCCTTCAGAATTCTTTAATGTCTAAGGAAGAAATGTAAACCAGCATCATGACATATTGACAGCTGCAAAATAGGTTAACACAAAACTTACTGATCCATCCAAGGAGCTTGCCAGGAAATACTGGTTGTAGGTTCGAAGAGCCACCAAACTACAGATTCACACAACAGAGAACATGTGTTAGGACCAGTAATCAATTAGAACATCAAAGCACTTATAACGAGACAGCAAATTCAAAAGTGACATCATACATACCTGGAAATAGACGAAGACATACTAGTAGTACAAGAGGGTCTTATGTTTCCTCTTAGCTGCAAAACACACATTTATCTTCCCTCAAAATATGTGACAGTAAAATAGATAAAGTCGACTTTTAAAGACAATTTACGTAAAGATGCATATTGAAGTTTTAAAGAGATAAAAACGTAGGAAAAGCAACATACTGAAAAATTATGAGAAGGAATTGATCAGGAGGAAGGATGGTAACCCAATCCGGAAAAAGAAAAAACCAAAATAAAATAAAAATCGATAGACAACTTCTAGTATTTGCTTAATTTATGTGAATTGTGGAACTTTGGCATTAAAACAATGCAAAAGAGCCGCAACATTAAGCCATGTACAGAACCACAAAAACTTGTTCACTGGATGAGTAGAAATTATGAGAAACGACTTTCGGTTAACTATCTTCTTTAATATTAAAACAATAGAGATTCAGACGGACGTGTGGTAAAACAAGAGAGCAAAGACTTGCAAACAGTAAGATGCGGGATCTTACACAAGGCATGATAAGACATAAACTTATAAAAATCAATTGAGATAGTTGAGTATTTCAAGGCTTCAAGCCCCAGCGACAAGTTCCTTGACTGGAAAACATACATCCAGATAACAAGAAATAAAATGCGTGGCTTATGGGTAACTTCTAATATACATCAGGATAAGTTGAAATATTTCATCCCAAAAAAGCAAATATTCAAGGTTGAACTATTTAGTAAAACCAAACCATACAAAGGAAAAAGAGAAATGAGAGCAAAAAGAATATCATTCAGCTCAATATACCTCAAACATTTGCCTAGAAATTTTCCGTGGATTGCTACTCGATGAACCACGAAGTGTACATGAAGAATACGGTATTTGGTGCCTAGGAAGTCCGGCAGAAACTCCCTGTTTCTGGCGAACATCAACTGTAACAATTGCACCATTTCTAAATCCACATATAATAATATTTCCCTACAGCAAGCGAAAAATACAGTAAGTTCCAGAATTACTTAGAGAGCGTCTAGTAGCAGAAGAGAACAAAAGAGATGCATTTGACTACCTAGACAACTGTACAGGAACATATACACATGCTGAATCCCAGTCTAAAGTATGTGGTACTCATTGTAACATAAAGAAAAACAGCAGAGCATGTGAAGTTCAGAAAAATAAATCATCATGCATCAACAAGGGCAACTATTGATATTAATAGCAGTATAATGAAAGACAACGAGCACAATCTTGTAAAAATAGTCTGTTACTATCACGTATTTTGATAATGACTTGGCCCAGAGGCCCAGACATGTAATCAGTTAAGTTTTGCCTACAGTATAGTTGGGTTTACAGGAGTTCTACGAGGGACTTGAAGACTGGGATCCTATGTTACAGATATAATTATCCTCTTCCTACAAAGAGAAGGAGGATCCATCTAGCTAGGGGTCTCTGATCTCTAAAACAGGGACAAATACTTTTTGCTCAAATGAGAGGAAAGGTGAAAAACAAAAGCTCTTTGTAGATCATAGTCCTCAAAATTTATATTTATCTCTAGTGAAGGAAACCGTAAACCTGGTCATTCGTCACCCAGATTGTATACTCCTTATGTGCAGATGGCGTATGAAGATGATCTTAGTGCTGGTTCTTCCTAAGAAGCCTAATAATGACAGACTTGACCATGTCGATTGTCTAAAGAAGGAAAAAAATCATCTAAAAACTTTTAACCCCATCAAAAGTCATTGAATGTTTAAGAATCAAATTTCATAAAAATTAATATTTCCAACAACTTCTGAAGGAATCAAACTTAGTGGCAGGCTCAAAATCTTTGAAATAATTTGATCTGTGAGGATGATCTATATAGTGGGGCTATCGACAAGATATATAATAATACAGCTCTTCGACCAAAAAGTAGTGTAATAAGCATGTCACTAGATCCATCCTCACCATGGAAAACAATACTTCGTAGTGGCTACAATGGCTGGTATGCATACTAGAAAATAGCAGCCACGTGAATACGTGATAATACAGAAAAAATTTCTACAAACTAAGAGGCATACATTTTGAAAGTTGACAAGTTACATGAATGTTTTATCAACTAAGAGGCATACAGTTTGAAAGTTGACAAGTTAGCATAAATTTATGATACAATATTTAAATTTTACCGACTGGTCAAACTTTAGGGAGAACAAGTCCCTTTTACAGCGGCACAGCCATGAAAAAGCTCCAATCTCTAAATTTACCAAGGCTGCTCCTAGATTGGTACCTGTACAATAAGATAAAAGAGAAAACATCTTATTATTTCAAAAAAAATATGAATCCAAAACAAAATATCAATCTCTGAATAAATTATATATATCTTATTGATTATTAACAATGGAAATTTGAGACCAATATCCGCAGTTGCATTCTCTCTACTAGCTAGTTAAAAAATAAAAGAATACTGACGAAATTTATTTGTGATATCTGAGTATTCAAAGTTTGTTACTAAATTTTTTGTTAATGCTTAAAGACGGAACAGTTGGAACTCTTCAGGAAAATAAAAGGCAAACAAAATCAACAAATTCATCAAAAACGTCCATTTATAAATATCTCACCACAAAGGATGACATGTTACAATGCAACAGAGAATATATTTATAATTGTAAAAGCAGAGGTAAAGTAGAGCTTGCCAATAACTGCTTCAGACCTATTAGAGTTGCAGTCAGCCGTCCAAATTGTACAATTCACTGAAGCAACTTTAGAAATTCTTCTTCTCAAAACAGGATCGGTTGGATTTAAATCTAAGGGTTCACTAAGATTCAACATGTAGAGAGAACCACCAAATGTGCCAGATCCCAGAGTCGCTATTCTGTTTAGTCATGTCAACGCTAGCAAGTTGAATAACACTGGAGAAGAAGCAAAAGCTCGAAAATCGAGAATAAGAACTTATTCATTAATTAAAAAACTATATAAAGGATACAATGCATGCTGGATGGGGTTGGAGGGACCATCATCAGGTGTACAAAGAGAATGCTTCTGGGTCCTCTGTATACATGATATATGCGAGGACATAAGTTCGGAAGCTCCAGCAGGCCTCCATATATGTCCTGGTGCATTGCTGCACTCAGCTTGGGTTTCTTGCAAGAGAGGCCAAACAAAATCTGGTGTGCACTTAATCCCGTAATCAAAATCTTGTTCATCTTTGCCAACTTCATAAAAACTGCAAAGAATGGCATTCTAAAGTTTAAATTCGATTAAATATACCGTTCACTAAACCCAACCAATTTTGTATACATACTCAACGTATCTTTGGATGATTTTTTGTTTACCATGTAGATAGATAAACTTAGAGATGCCTTTTTCCTGCTTATGCTTATTTGTGTCCCGATGCAGTGGAAAAGATAAGATGCATATGGTGCACTTCCTCATAATTACCTCAACGACCCGTTAGTGCTACCCATCAGTAAACCCTTTGCTTCATTTTCCCCTTCTGGTGTTTGTATATCAACGCGCAACTGCTCCAAAGCACTGTCAGCAATCATATCAGTATTCTTATACTTGCAAATCTGTACATAAACCATTAAAGGAATTGATATAAGAAAGAATGAAATACATGGGAAACTTCAATACAGAGGTGCAAACTTCACAGATAATAAAAACGGGAATACCTAACAATCAAGAATTGATAGACTTCCATGCAAACACCCGTCTAATAAATTGTATTAATTACAAAGGAAGAGAAGCCAAACAAAGAGACATGGTAATACTTTCTTGACATTGCTATGTTTTAGGTCAACACATGGGTCCAGGACAGATACATCTTTAATCGTGTAGTTCCACATAGTTTTCTAATTTTTAATCATTAAAGGAACCTTGAGATAATGGCTTAATCTTGAAGCATGATATAGGGGTTCCAAAGTCAATTGAGGGGCTCCCAGTTGAGTTGAGGTGACCCAATTTTACGATAAGGAATATCTTAGGGGATTTTGTTAAATGTCGATTTTACCCTTATACCAATTAAAACTTAAACTCTTTTAACATTATTCATAACTTTTAAAAACTAAACTAAAGAAAACCTCTCAAAACCCAACCGTAATCGCTCTCAATTCATCGGCGATTCGCAAAATTCATCGTCGATTAAACTCAACAATTCGAGATGAAGAAGCATACTAAAGGCGTTAAAGGTAGTAGTGATGGCAATCAACCCTGCTCCTTTCAACCTAATCAAGAGATTCAACAAGAAATCGATAGTGAAAATCAAAATCAAGCACCGAAAAATCCAACAATGGTGTAGCTAAGGTATTGTAGAAAACCCATGTATTCTTAGAACTTGTAATTGATTTATTCGCATGTTTGATTGTGTTTCTGGGGAAAAATGTTGGACACAGTTGATATTACGGTTGGGTCCGTGTCAAAACCCAACCGTAATATTTCATGTTCTTGAGTATTACGGTTGGGTTATTTTCAATACCCAACCGTAAATCAAAGTGAAGAAGATGAATAGTTCAGGATATTACGGTTGGGTTTCAAAAGATAACCCAACCGTAAATAATTTGCGCTATTTTTTAAAACCAATTTACGGTTGGGTTTTTCTCAAAACCCAACCGTAACAATAGCGTCCATAAAAATTTGGTTAGAGTATTACGGTTGGGTTTTAAGGAAAACTCAACCGTAAAAATAATGTGCACATCAGGCCCCATGTGAATTACGGTTGAGTTTTTTCTTAAAACCTAACCGTAACATATGGACAACATTTTGTACTAAAAGTTTACGGTTGGCTTTTGAGAAAAACCCAACCGTAACATTAGCGCACATAAAATTTTTGTTTTTGTATTACGGTTGGGTTTTAAGAAAAACCCAACCGTAAAAATGATGTGCACATCAGCTACATGTGAGTTACGTTTGGGTTTGTGTTAAAACCTAACCGTAAAATATGGGACACGGTTGGCTTTTGAGAAAAACCCAACCGTAAATAATCCTGTGTAGTGAATTTTTTTTTAGTTGAAGTTGAATTGCTTGAAAATTATCTAACTTGTATTGTTTGTGTGTTGTAGGAAGAATAAGAGGGGTAGCAATTTAACACCAATTTCTCACACTCCAACCCCTCGCCACGGAAAGCATTTAGGGGTTCAGAAGAGAGGCGTGAGTAAGACCCATAATCCCTCTTTTGAGGTAGGTGTTGGTAGTGTTCCTCAAATTGCAGAAGAGGAATATAATGTGTTCCAAGGCTTGGGTGATCTACCCACACCTAGAGGTTCTCTTGTGATTAGAGAACCACCACAAGAGCAACAACACGAAGAAGAAGAGCGGGACAGAGAACAACATGTCCCTCAAGGCAAAGGTAAAGAAATTCAAAAAGTAAAGGCAAAGAAAAGGGTTGCCAAAGAAATTCCCTAAGAAAAGGCCGAACCTCAACTGTGGCCTAAGAGGAGGAATGGAGGACTATGGGGTGAGGCCCCAGACAAATCTGCAATATTATGTGGTTATTCCCATTCATGGGGTGCCAAAGTTGCAGCGACCAAGGTATTATTCTAATCACTTCTCTTATTCTGTTAAATTTTTGTTTGTTATTCTTTGTAGGATCATACACAGGCGATCAAGAGATTGGTTCGTCAAAGGGCTCAAAATTGGCCCTTAACTGATGAATGTACGGCCGGACAAATTATCGTAAATGGTACCGGGTTAGCTCCCGGAATTACCAATTCGATGTGGGAGTATGACAATGTCGTCTGCGCAGCCTTCAGGGAACGTTATTGACCTGAAACCGATACGTTTCATCTCTCATTCGGCGAGATGACTATAACGCCGGATGATGTCCAATCAATTCTTGGGCTGGAGGTGGAAGGTAAATCAGTGGATGGATGGGAGAAGACCGAAGCTGAATCTGAGTTTAAATTGGTCAGTGGAGATAAACCGGGGATGCCAACGAAGAAAGGTCAAGCTATGAGCAAGAAAATATTGCTAAGGTCACTAAGGGAGAAGTTTGGAGGGACCGCAAAGTTGGAAATGGCTGGGGTCGTCATAGATGACACCAGAGCTATTCGAACAGCCAGAGCTTATCTGCTATATATGCTCGGTGATAGACACATTTTAGTGTCTAAATTGCACCTTAATTTCTAGTGAGTTAGTATTCGATTTTGTGTCTATTACGTGTTTTTATGCTTTTGTAGGTACATTAGAAGAATACAGATTTGTGGAAAAATTGGCTCAAAAAGTGTTCAAGGCACCCGGGAAAATGGATCAAGGCACCCACACTTTGGATTGGGGCACCCTTGGATCGGGATGAGCTGGATCGGGTCAACCAGGCGAGTCAACCTAGCGAGCTGGATCGGGCCGAGTCACCGAGTTGACTCATCGGGGTTCAACTGTTTGAACTGGTCGTGATAATCTTAAGTGATTCGCAAGATATTTTGCTT
The DNA here is from genome assembly GCA_023531435.1 of Papaver californicum. Taxonomy (NCBI): domain Eukaryota; kingdom Viridiplantae; phylum Streptophyta; class Magnoliopsida; order Ranunculales; family Papaveraceae; genus Papaver; species Papaver californicum. The sequence goes on from JAJJMC010000896.1 coordinate 7,675,206, forward strand.
CTAGATTATTCCAACATTGATAGTCATCTCACGCAAGTCTTAAACAGCAAAAAAATCCCGTGAAATCAGCTCGGAAATCATGTATTTGGCCGGAATTGTGTTTCGATTCGGATTGAGATTTGTGGGTTGTTTTAGAGAGTTCTATTAGGTTTAGAACTCTCTCTAGGGTTTCTACTACCTATATAAACCAAGAAAAGCCAATAAAATCACAAAAAAACCTTAGAGAAGAAAATAGAAAATTCCGGTGAAGCTCCGTTAAAGTCCGGTCAACTGCTACTGCACCGGCCGGCTGTTCTTCACCCATCACTGCCGGAGAAGAAGACTCAGCAACACTTACAACTGTTGCTGATTTGAAATTTCCTGTTGTCTATTGCTTCAAACGCTGTGTTGCTTAAAACTCTCCTGTAACAGCTGAACCATCTCCTGTAACGCATATAAGCGTATCACATCAGCTGTTACAGCGTTATTCACCTTTGTAATTGATATTTTGAGCAATGAAATCAACTTTTGAGCAAGTTTTCTTCACCATGAGCTAAGTCTATTTACTGGGATGATGGATAAGGTAATTTTCTCAATTTTATATGATTTAATTATTTTCTAATAATTATTTATAATTCTTTTATTATTAGAATTGCATAGTTTTAAATAGTAAAAAAAACGGTTTTCTTTCAACAGTTGTGCTTTTACTTGATGGATTATGCTTGGTTAATTAATTTTGATAGTCCATGCTTGTGATTTACCTCTGTTTGTTAGCATAACAAAACCAATTTTGGCAATTACTTGTGCTTCAATTAATTTAAAAAGAATTATCTTATTAATCACATAGGTTGTTAGAATTACCTGGTTCCTGATTCCTGGTACTTTTAAAATTATTCAAAAATCATATTTAGGTTATTTAGTCTTTTTCTTACTCCTGGAATTTTCTAGAATTAATTAAAATCATTATTTTCTAAAATCATTACCTTTACAAGTTCGAGAATCGAACCACTTTATTTACCACTTCTAAAATTACATCAATTTTTGGCGCCGCCGACGCGGACTTGTTTTTAGGTTTAGGGTTTTAGATTTATTTTTAGGTTTTTATTTTTAGTTTTATTATTTTATTTGTTCTATTTTACGTTTCTTTTGGTATTTTTCCTTTTTACTACAGGTTCGATTTTGGATCGAAAAGAGATTACGCCCAAGTTTTGGAATTAAAGCTAAAGACTTGGAATTAAAAAAGGGAAAAGCTTAAAGAACGAAAATGAAGATCGAAGATTTTATTTTATTTTTCTTAATTAGATTTTTAGTTTATTTTAATTAGTTTTAATTAATTTAGAAAATTGTATTAGGGTTTTAATTATTTTTGTAATTTTTATTTAATTTTCGGACACTTTTGGACATTATTTTTGGACTTTGGACTTTTTATTATTTTTAAACCCTACGGAAGGGTAATTTTAAATATCAAACTG
>JAJJMC010000900.1:0-15789 GCA_023531435.1 Papaver californicum
TGTTCAACAAATCATCAGAGAAAGTCAAATCCTTGCCTCTTAATTTCTTTACAAGAGTTAAGAGTGGAACAAAACCATCTCTATAGGGTTTTACACCAATTGATTTAGAAGCTTTAGCATCTACATAAATATGACACAAAAAAAACATAAATATAACATATTGTATAGAATATGCACACTCAACATATGCATAATATGATACAGTATAGTCAATATGCACTACTAAAATAACATCCTAATGTGTTAGAAATGAAATAGAGTATATAAAATTTGCACTTTCAAATAAGAACATTGATTTTTTTAGAGTATAGTCAATCTGCACTATCAAATATACCAACTAAAACTAGCTTATGTATCCTAGTATATCATCCTAATATCGAGAAATACTTACATTATAAGTTGTATATGCTTTTTATCTTGTTTTTCACAATTGCATGTGATGAAAATATAAGGATTTACAAAAAAAATGTCATTAAAACTATCAGTATAGTTAATATTCACCTTCTCTGATATACTCATACTAACCATCAGTGTAGTTAGTGTGAGTATAGCCTATATACACTCTCAAATCCTAACACTCGATACCTAATTTTTTGCAGTATACCCTACATACACCTTCAAAATGTAAAAACCTTTCACGAAAGTGTCAATTAAACAATTATAATGAAAAGAATTTTCAGAAAAGAGTTTTCAAAAAGAAATAAACAAAAAGCTTTGGCTACTTATATTTTGGTGTTATTACTTTCTTATGTCTTAGAGCATCAAGATCTTCTGGTACCATTTTTTTTTGTTTTTTCCTCTAGTTTCAACCATTGTTCATATGCAAATTTAGAGTAGTTTTTGCTTTAAGGTTTTTCTTATTTTTATAATTTTTGTGAGAGACGCAGTTGTTGTATGTGCGTAGTATGATTTCCACTGGCTTCGATTGTTTAGGAACTGATGAAGAAAAACAGATTGACTAATATTTTAAAATACATGAAAATCAAGTTTCAATACAGTTATAACTGAAAATAAGATGATTTTGAAGACTTTGTAACGAATTAGTAGATAGTTTGTTTATAAGGTTTACTAAATTCTCTTAGAATTCAAAACTGAATTATGTTTTCATTTTGGAAGATGAGAAAGAGAGAGGAGAGTCGGAGAATTGAGATGAAAAGAAAAAAAAAATGATTAAATACGGTTTAACGGTTGTATTTGTGTTTGTTCGTGTAGGTTTCACACGTTTGGGTGGGAGGGTTTGTTTGGTCTTTTTTATTGTTTTAAAGTATTATGGACCTCCGGTTAAACTTATAATATCGATGGACCTAATAACAAATAACTATATGGATAATGGACCAGTGGATAAATTTTCCAAAAGGGTTTCATATTATGGGTAACCTATGGGTGAGACCTTAGCCTAATTTCCACAAAATTAAATAGAAATAATTGTGGATATTATAAACCCTGATCACCTTACAAAAAGGAATTTGAGAAGTTTAAGAACATGATTCGGACCAGGAAAATTGTTTCCTGGTTTTCTCAAAATACCTTACAAAATTGTTTCGGACTACGAAACTAGGGTTTTTTTAACTGTATGAACTAAATATTATTAATTTATCTCTCTCCCAACGTTTTACCTTCTCGATGATTTTTCATGTTCTATGCCACGTATAGTTCATTGTTTGATTAGTAGAAGGACTCGTTGAAACCTTGTATTAAATCATTTTATGAATATTCTTTGACTCTTTATGCCCCGTATATTTAGTACTTCGAAATTCTACTTTAGGTTGAGAACAAACAATTCTTTTCGAAAATTCTTTCTTTAGTGCTTAATTAGAAATCTTTCGTGTATTAGTAGCTAGATTTGATACTGTACATGAGTAAAATTGAGACCCTATGTGACGAACACAATTAAACCCTGACCTACAACGGATTCTCGGAACCTTAATCGCACTGTTTTTAAAACTTTATTAAATAATTTTAATTCACTAGTAATTTAATTCTTTATAGATAAAACTTAAAAAAATATATTTTTAATCTAAACTCCTCGTGGGAACGAACCGTATTTGCTAATTGTCTACATCTTTCGACATTGTGCGCTTGCGGTAAAACTAAGTCGGTTTTCCGACGCATCAAGTTTTTGGCGCCGCTGCCGGGGAGTTGTTTTTTTTTTTTCTATTAGATCTTTTTTAGGTTATATTTTCTTTTTAGATTTTTATTATTTTGTTTGATTTTACGCTTTTTGGTATTTATCTTCTGCTGCAGGTTTTGGGAACGGAAACGAAAAGAAATTGAGCCAAAGATTTTGGTAATTAAAAGACTTGGAGTAAAGTTAAAGCTGAACGAACGTAGAAGAAGACAAATAGTTAATTTTTACTTTTTAGGATTTTTATTAGTTAATTTAATTTAGAAAACTGTATTAGGAAATTTTTGATTATTTTTGTAATTTTCTTTTAGTTTTGGACATTACGGACATTATTATTATTTTTAAACCCTACGGAAGGGTAGTATTAAATATAAACTGCACAGGGAAGGACGACAATTACGATATTGTCTCGGCCCCTTGGGTTCGTACACTAACACAGGAGTCAGTGGCCTGAGTCGACTTCAACGGTTCATCCCCCGTCTGTTACGGGAGGTAAGATTCGATCAACCCACGAATCCCTTGCAAGTGGGTTTACTGTATTCCATCGTGTGCATATATGTTGAGGACCTGAATACGGATTTACTTTTCTAGTAAAGGGCAAGACTGGCCATATAAGATAAGGACTCGGATTTCATCACCGTTTCCTTCTTGCCCGCTTTAGGAACACGTTACCAAACGCGAACCTAAACCTTAAAATTTTGACTAGAAAGAGACTGATAGGGTAACGAGCTTAAAGGAAACTCATTCAAAAGGACTGTATTGGTTACTTTGTTAGCCTAACTTGAAGTTCAGGAAGATTATTTTAAGTTGATTAGAGCCGCCTTGTAACCCAGGGAAAAGTTGCCAAAGAGACAGGGTTATCAAAGCTCCTTAAATTTATCCTGTTTCTCTTCGACTTAATCTAATTCGGATCGTTCTAAGAGGTTTGCTAGAAATGTAACTAGTTGCCTTTCGAAAGAATAGAAGCTGGTCTAGAAACAATCTAAGTGGAGCCATCATGCTTTTTGTTTGCTATATTCAATAGGTGATTTGGTTGAGTCAGCCTTGCTTGTGATTGTTTAAAATTCCCTTCCAATTAGGATTTATTTTTTTTAGTATATGCCCAACACACAGGTAGGTTGGGATAGAGATCAGGATAGCCGTCTCGTTAGAAATAATCCATATTCATGGATAGAACCGATAATGAGGGTGTGGACCCTCCAGTTAAAACTTTGAGAGATTACATGTACCCGACTAGAGTCTCTCTACCGTCATGCATTGTCTTACCAACCATAAAAGCCCACTATGAAATTAAGACTAATACCATCCAGGCTTTGCCAAACTTCTATTGCAGAGAAAATGAACACCCTTACTCCCACATTAGAGACTTTGAGGAACTGTGTGGTACTTTGAAGATTAAAGACTTGACCGATGAATATTTGAAATTGAGATTGTTTCCCTTCTCTTTAAAAGATAAGGCGAAATCGTGGTTTGATGCCTTACCATCTTCATCCATCCATACTTGGGATGCGATGACTAAGTTATTTGTGCATAATTTTTTTCCTAGGCGTAGAATCACAGCCTTACGTCAAAGTCTTAATAGTTTCTCGCAGCAAGATGGAGAATCTCTCCAGGATTATTTAGGAAGGTTCCATGAACTTCTGATGCAATGTCCACACCATGGATTCGATACCTTGAAACTCACTATGATTCTCTACGAAGGGTTATATCACAAAACAATGACCATGGTGGAATCACTATGTGGTGGTAATTTCGCTGATAAAACCCCTAAGGAGGGTTATAAGTTTTTGCATGAAGTATCTGATAAAACCCAAGATTGGGGGGCTAAGGAATCCATAAGGTCAATGGCTAGTAGAAAAGGGGTGCATAGAGTTGATATCGAATTCGACTCTGAAGCTAAAATAGCTTCTTTGACAAGAAGACTAGAATCACTAGAACTCAGTACTAAATCTAGACCTTTTGTTGAGTCTGTGGACCAAATCACTCATGACTATGGTGGAGAACAAGTCCATGCTCTCTACCAAGACGATCATCGTAGATTTGACCCGTCTTCCAATACGTACCACCCAGGGTGGGCAAGACACCCTAACTTTTCCTGGTCTATAGGTCAGTATGAAGGTCAACCTATTAGTACTAGTGGTTATACGCAGAAATCATCCGGTCCTACTGATTCATTTAACCAAAGAGTACCTAGTATGGAAGAAAGTATTAAGATGTATATGCAGGCCACCCAAAAACAACTAGAGAATATGGACAGGAACACTGCAAGGTCCATAGCAACTTTAGAAAGACAAATAGGTCATCTTGCTAGCCAAATAAGTGAGAGAGACAAGGGACAGTTCCCGAGTCAAACACAGCCTAACCCAAAGGGGTCTTATGAGGTAAGCACACTTGGTGCTAATCTCTCAGATCATGTCCAGGCCGTCACTACCTTGAGAAGCGGCCGGGTCATCGATAACCATCTTAGTGATCCTAAGGAGAAGAAGACAGATAGGAACCCACCTACTATTACGCAGGAAATACCCTTAACACAAAAAGAAACCAATGAAACTGAAAGAGGTAAATCTGGAAACACTTATGTTCCTCGCGCTCCATTCCCCCAAAGGTTAGTATCCCAGAAGAAAGGAACCGGCCCTAATGATATCTTAGAAGTGTTCAAACAAGTTAAAATTAATATTCCCCTCTTAGATGCCATTAAGCAGATTCCTATGTACGCTAAGTTCTTAGGCACTGTGAAACGAAAATTAAATGTTCATAAGAGAGCTTTTCTTGCTGAACAAGTGAGCTCTATTATTACTCAGAAAACACCACCCAAATACAAAGACCCTGGTTGTCCTACTATTGCTTGCACTATAGGACAACACAAGATTGAACATGCTTTGTTAGATCTAGGGGCCAGTGTGAATCTCTTGCCATATTCTGTGTATGAGAAATTAGGACTTGGTGACTTGAAACTCACTAGTGTTACACTCCAATTGGCTGATAGGTCCATTAAAATTCCTAGAGGAGTGGTAGAAGATGTTCTTGTACAGGTTGATAATTTTGTTTATCCTGTGGACTTCGTAATTCTTAATACCCAACCTGTGACAGACCCTAGTGTTCACATTCCTATCATTTTAGGACGACCGTTCTTAGCAACTTCTAATGCAATCATAAATTGTAGGAATGGTATTATGGAAATTACTTTTGGCAGCTGGAAAATAGAGGTGAATATTTTTCATGTCGCACGTTCTCCTCCTAATCTTGACAACCATGAAACTGTTTGCATAATTGATGAAATAGTCCATGATACTTATTTGCAGAACCATATAGATGATCCATTAGAGAAATGCCTAGCCCACTTTCGATTTGATTTTGACAATGATAGTGTTATTAATGAGGTGAAAACTTTGTTCGATTATGCACCAACTGATCATAACTTAAAAGAAGCAATTGATTAGTTTCAAGAGTATGACGATCTAGAAATCAGGGAAATTATGACTAGTCTATCTAGAGACACCCAAGATTCTAAGTGTGGGGGTGATTATCAATCTCCCTGTACCTTTGACTCTTAGAAAGGTCCCTAACTTGGGACGTGACATATGCACCTCTACTATTTTGCAAGATCATCTTCAAATTATATTTCCTGAACCTAATGTCCAGAAAGCAGTTCAGTTGCTAGAAACCCATCCTCTAGTCGATGTGGTTTACCTAGGCGATAATACCAAGATTAACTTTATTTTCCCACCAAAATATTTTCTTCCTTATGTAGGAACGTATGAATTTCAAATGTGTCAGTTATTAAGTTTTGAGACTAAGCCTGACTACTTTAGGAGAGTAGAATCGACACAATTGCTTCAGAATGACCATTTTCATAGTAATCAAATGTGTGAGTCAAATCATATTGACTTTGAGGATCCACAATTATTCAGGTTATTATTATGTGCTTCTAAGTTCTTACTTGAGTTATTCCAGACTCTACAACCTGACCCTGTTGATCCTGCCTATGAGGAAATCCAGCCCATGAAAATACTTTATCTAGATCCTTTTATAGAGTCTGAACCTGAACCACAGCTAGAAGTAGTTGTCTTAAACAAAAAACTAGATAAGGGTGTGCTCGGTTTGTTCTTTTTCTTGGCTTGTTGCAGTTTCCTTTTACTGGTGATAGCACTGTTTGATCCAGATGACCCACGGTTGTTCCGTCTATTGCTATATGATACTATCATTTGCTTCATGGGAGTCAACCCATCAGATTTGTTTCCTTCACCTTATCTTTTTAGTTTTTGATTGCTTGTTTTATATCATTTTAGGATTTCCCATCTTGATTCTACATTGGATGAGTTAGTTTACATTGAGGACAATGTAAAGTTTAAGTGTGGGTGAGTGTAAGCATATAGAGTTCTTAAGTATACACTTTTTAGGTAGAAAATTTTCAACTTTTTCGAAATTATTTGCATGAAAACCTCCAACTTTTAGATATTTTAGAGTCATTTAGTATACTTCTTGCTACGTTTACATACGGAGTTCTAACCGAAATAACTGAACTTAGAACTATTGTAGAACTATATTCGGAGTGCTTAGTTGTTGAGAGGCTAGAGCTGATAAAAATGGACTTAAACTGCCGGTAGAAAATACAGTATTAGAGTTATTGATCATTCAATACCCATGAGTGAGGCACCAAACCTTAAATTTTCCGTTTAGAGTGTTTCATCTGCGCAAATTCCGGGTAGAATGATGAGCTACCTAACCTCGCACCAATTTCAGCACTACTTTTTGATCTCTTGAGTGCTATTTCTATCCATCATGAGGGTGCCATCAGAATTGCTAACTCTATCTTGTAGTCTTGTTTGCAGTTGGCACCATTCTCTCGTCAATAACAGGTCCATAGAAACATATTATCAACAAGCAGAACATCAAAAATTTGAACAAAATTTGAAGTCAGTTAAGGTTTAAAGGCAATCGTTTAAGAAAGAGCAAATTTCATATTCAAGTAAAGTAACAATAAAATTTAACATGTTAAAGACTTATGAACAAAAGCGAAAGAAACCAAAAGATGTGAGTTAGTGAAGTTCAGAATCAAGTGGTAAAGTCTTTATCCCACGGTCGTAGTAATTTCAGAATTTATTTTTCAGTTTATATTGTAAAAAAAAAAAAAAAAAAAAAACGAAAGAAAAAAAAAACGATTATCATTGCTTTAGTGTAGATTTTCTTTTGTATTCTTTCAATAAGGCCGTGGGGAAGAGGAAATCTATAGAGAAGTTTCTAATAACAAGTAACTGAGGAAATGAGTTACAAATTGTCAAGGTTCTACGAAGTTCAAGAGTTCATCATCTACATTTGAAGACCGAAGACATTTCTATTGGATGCTGTGAGAGTGGTGTTTATTGCCGATCGGATGAGAAGGTAAGTAAGTATTGCCATCCTTGCATAGTGGTTGATTTCCGTTATTAGAGGTCACTAGAAAAATAAAAAGGGGTTCTTTTTCGTCCCACTTTCTATGGGATAACATCTACATATGATTCAAAAGGTTACCTTTCCTTCCTACTTTTCAACGTGTGTAGGATTTCTATCTTCATTCCTGCCTGCATGATAGACACATTTTTGTGTCCGATTTAATCTCAATTTTATATATTGTTGGTAGTTAATTTTTGTACTTATTATGGTTTTTATTGCTTTTTAGGTATTTTTGAAGAATTGTTAAAGGCACCCAAGGATTAAGGCACCAAGTTTTCAAATGAAGAATTATGGCGGGAAAGCAAAAGGTGCTTCACATGCAGGAACAAAACACGGAAACAAGAGCACAAATTTGGAAAGTGTGTTTTTTTTGGAAAAATTGTGTTTTTGGAAAAACATTAAGTTGGGAAAGAATTGAAAAAGGAAAGATATCAATCTCTACTCTTTTTAGAATCAAATCAAGCAAAGAATCGGAAGAAATCGGGAAGAAAGCTCATGTTTTGGGAAAGCTTTTGTTCATGAATTCAAGGAATTTTTGGGAGTTTTTGGAGAGATTGGAAGCTTGAATTAGTATAAGTAGGCATGTATAGCAATTGGGTTAGGGAGAAACAATTGGGGGGAAGCTTAGAATAACGAGAATCATCACGAGATAGTACACAGTTGAAACACCGCTGCTGCGACTGCACACCGGAGCTCAAGAACACGACAGTTCTGGTGACCGTCCCAAAGGCAACGAAAACCCTCTTTCTGTCACCATTTCCTTCAAAATACATTTAGCTACAGCAGAAAGTACTCACAGCAACACTTATTTTTGTCTCATATCGATTGTGTCAAAACATATTCTCATTTGTAAGCAATTTTTGAGTTATAAAACATGATTTTTGATGATTTTTCCAATTCAATGAGAAGCTAAACTTCACCCCTGGGGCTAAGAAGGAAGCTACTTTTCCAATAATTATTTGGTATGTATTTAATTAATTTTTGCAATTTATTTATGATTAATTGCCTTGATAAAAATTGATTTAAATGATTTTTGGGAAACAATTGTGATTCCGCTAGATGGTGTATGCCTCGAATTTAGTCCCTAGATGCTCCATGCTTTTGTTATACAGTTGTTGTTTTGAAAATTTATTTTTGCAATAATTTAGAATCAAATAAAAATGTTTTAATTGCATGATTAAAATTACTATCACTTTAAAAATTGGAAAATAGTGGAATCCAAGCCTCAGATTTCTCTCAACCTTAAAAAAAATATTTAGAGTTTTCATACTTTTAGTTTTAGAAATTAAATTTAAAATCAATCTTCACAAGTCTGAGTAACGAATCTTTATTTACCACTTTAAAATTACATCAAACTTTGGCGCCGCCGAGGCGGACTTGTTTTTAGAATTGTTTTTAGATTTTTTTTAGGTTAATTAGTTTAGTTAGATTTTTTTATTATTATTATTTTTACTTTGTTCTATTTTACGTTTCTTTTGGTATTTCTCTTTTTGCTACAGGTTTTGGATTTTGGATCGAAAGGAAAGTAAGCCAAAGTTTTGGAATTAAAGTCAAAGATTTGGAATTAAAGCTAAAGACTTGGAGCTAAAAGCTAAAGCTTGAAAGAATGAAAAAGAAGACGAAGAATTTTTTAATTAGATTTTAATTAGATTTTATTTTATTTTATTTTTAGAAAACTGTATTAGGATTTTAATTGTTTCTGTATTTGTTTTTGGACACTTCGGTTTGGACTTTGGACTTTTTGGACTTTATTATTATTTTTAACCCTACAGAAGGTAGTATTAAATATAAATTGCACAGGGAAGGACGACACTTCGATATTGTCTCGGCCCCTCGGGTTCGCACACTGACACGGAGTTGGTGGCCCGAGTCGACTACAACCGATTCATCGCCCGTCGGGAACGGGAGGTAAGACTCGATCAACCCACGAATCCCCTGCAAGTGGGTTTACTGTATTCCTTCGTATGCATATATGCTGAGGAACTGAAAACGGACTTACTTTTCTAGTAAAGGGCAAGAACTGGCCATACAAGATAAGGACTCGGATTTCATCATCGTTTCCTTCTTGCCCGCCTTAGGAACACGTTACCTAACGCGAACCTAATCCTTAAAATTTGACTATAAAGAAGACCGATAGGGTATCGAGCTTATTGGAAAATCATTCAAAAGGATTGTATTGGTTGCTTTGTTAGCCTAATTCGAAGTTCGAAAAGATTATTTTAAGTTGATTAGCGCCGCCTTGTAACCCAGAGAAACGTTGCCAAAGAGGCAGGGTTATCAAAGCTCCTTAGAGCTTATCCTGTTTCTCTTCGACTTAATCTAATTCGGATCGTCCTAAGAGGTTTGCTAAAACTGTAACTAGTTGTCTTTTGAAAGAATAGAAGCTGGTCTAAAAAACAATCTAAGTGGAGCCATCATGCTTTTTGTTTGTTAGATTCAATAGGTTTGATTTGGTTGAGTCGGCCTTGTTTGTGTATGTTTAGAACCCCTTCCTGTTAGGATTTATTTTCTTAGATTTTTGTAAATTTATTAGGAACTTTTTGTTAGAAAATGTCGAATTGGTATTATGAGGACCAATACAATGAATATCAGACTGAATTTCTAAATAGACACTATCAGTACTATCAACATGGTGAGGACAGAAATCGGGACCATCATCAACCTTCTAGAGGTTATTACTCATACCAAGGTGATCCCAATTACTATTCATACATACACCCGTCTTATGAACATGAAAATGAGAAAAATTCAAGATATTTGTCTTGGAGAGATACCTTAGAAAAAATGCAACCTAGCACTCATCATGAACCTATTACACCTCTACAAAAAGCCCTCAAGCTGCTAGCTGAAAGTACAAAGCAATTCGATGAGGATAGCAAGAAGAGGAGAGAAGAGTATGAGAAAATCCGATTAAGATCGAAAGAAATGGCTGCAAAGAACCAGATTGAACTAAATAATCTTATGTCCCAATATAGTGCTACCCCTGTTAGTTATTCACCAGGTCAAGAGGACGAGGATAGAATTTGTAACACTACTTATTTAGACGAGGTTCAAACATCTTCATATTATTATGATGATGAGGATAGTATTGGTGAAGAACTTGAAATATACGGGCAGAGTGATCAAGAAATTGTCACTTCAGTTGTGTTTCACGATGAGAGTGTTACTTATAGTTCAAATTCAAATAATTTTAATGATTATTCACCTATTCAAAAGGAAGAGGATTTGACTAGAAATACCACTGGTCTAGACAATGTAGAAATTTCTTGTTTTGAAATCAATAATGGTTTAGAGGAACGGGTTTATCCTAAGACTAGTGATTTGGAGTCTGACGACTCGAAGACAATAGTATGTGATGAAGACGATAGACTCGTAGAGATTTTAAATATGAGTGAGGATGCACCAACGGATTATAACCTAGAAGAAGAAATTGACCATTTTCGGGAATCTGACGATCTAGAAATTAGGGAAATTGTGATTGGTCTATCTAGAGACACCAAAAACTTCAAGTTTGGGGGTGACTATCATTCTCCATGTGCTTTACCTTTATCTCTTAGAAAGGTCCCTAACTTGGGACTTGATATATGTACCTCTACCATTTTACAAGATAATCTTCAAACTAGATTCCCTGAATATGTTGATGTCCAGAAAGAAGTTCAGTTGATAGAAACCCATCCTCTGGTCGATGTGGTTTAACTAGGAAGTAGTACCAAGATTGAATTTGTTTTCCCATCAAAATGTTTTCGTCCATATGTGGGAACGTTAGAATTTCAAATGTGTCAGTTATTAAGTTTTGAGACTAAGCCTAATTATTTTAGGAGATTAGAATCGACACATTTGTTTAAAAATGACCACCTTCATAGTAGTCAACTGTCTGAGTCAAATTTGATTGAGTTTAAGGATCCACAATTATTCAGGTTATTATTATGTGCTTCTAAGTTCTTAGTTGAGTTATTCCAGACTCTACAACCTGATTATTTTGATCCTGTCTACGAGGAGATCCAGCCCATGAAAATATTTTATCTAGACCCTGTTATAGAGCCTGAACCTGAACCACAGCTAGAAGTAGTTGTCGTAAACAGAAAAATAAATAAGGGTGTACTCGTTTTGTTTATTTTCTTAGCTTGTTGTTGTTTCCTCTTATTTGTGATACCCCTATTTGATTCAGATGACCCACAGTTGTTCCGACTATTACTATATGATTTTATGAGGTGACTAATTCTTTCTAAGTCTGGCTGAAGACTTTAAACTTAGCACTTCCTGGGAGGTAACCCATGTTCATGCGACACGGTAATATCTTTCCTTAGCTCTTTTCCTTCGATTGGTAACAGTTTCTCCTTGTTCATGCTCTTAATCATTCATCTTTAGAAACATTGAGGACACTGTTTGATTTAAGTTTGAGGGTAAGAGAGAAACTTTTTAGTCGAATAATAAAGCTCTAGAATTTAGAAACTTGTGAACACTTCAGGGTGACACTAACCATTCTAGGTAGATGGAAACTTAGCTCTTTTTCTATAGGAATTGGTGTACCCAGTGAAAGGGTCTATTCGTAAAAGGACAGAGTACAGGTGTTAGAAATAACATGATAGTTGTCACCACATCTCGGAGTCTATCACTACCATATCACTTTCTGTTTTTACTTTTGCAAATTTATGTTTCTCTAAGTCATTTGGTAGGGCCCAGCATCAAATTGTTATCGGCGTCAGGATGAAATAGAGTGTTTTGAGATCAAGCCACATTATTATGAATATATATATGAAAAAAAAATAGTAGTAAAAAATAAAATAAAATATATATATATATATATATATTATTGTTAGAAATTTGTGTGGGTTCTCCCTGTCTCCGTCACCTAAGCAAGCGTAGAATACAGGATCCATGGGAGCTCGAGTATAGACCAGTTGAATTGATATTAGTATAAAATTTAATAATAGTGGGTGCGTATCTCAAATTCATTAGGTGTCAACCTGATAATGACCTTCAGACAGATATGGGAAACACCGTTCACCTTAGTCAACACGTCCAACCTTCATATTTTCCATGTTCATCTTCTAAATCTTTTCATGTGATTGAACTGTGATAGATTCTGGGATTTGTGGATTGAACGATTATCTGAGTAGAGCTCTGTTGTCACATATGAATTTAGTATGCTTGAGTAAAGCACTCGTATACAGCAATTGGATTCATATAGGGTAATGATTCCTATAGCCGAAGAATTGAGTAAGCCAACTAAATAGTTTGTTTAGTGGCTACCCTAAATTTTTCACAAGTCGCTAAAATCTGGAGTAAAGGTTTTGTGGGTAGACCTCTTGTAAACCCTCACGAGACTATAACTCGTCCACTAGGGACACCTAGGGGTTTAAAGGCTTAATTTTTGCAACTTATTTATGATTAATTGCCTTGATAAAAATTGATTTAAACGATTTTTGGGAAACAATTATGATTCCGCTAGATGGTGTATGCCTCGGATTTAGTCCCTAGATGCTCCATGCTTTTGTTATACAGTTGTTGTTTTGAAAATCTATTTTTACAATAATTTAGAATCAAATAAAAATGTTTTAATTGCATGATTAAAATTACTATCACTTTAAAAATTGGAAAATAGTGGAATCCAAGCCTCAGATTTCTCTCAACATTAAAAAAAGATATTTGAGTTTTCATACTTTTAGTTTTAGAAATTAAATTCAAAATCAATCTTCACAAGTCTGAGTAACGAATCTTTATTTACCACTTTAAAATTACATCACTGCACACATGTGTGAACCATAAAGTGCGTCCTTTGAGTGTCAAATTCATAAAACCCTATTGGTGAGGCAGAGATATTCGGTCACTCTCAAACCTAGATCCTTTTACATGGTGGTTTTCTCCTAACTCAAGAGTTAAGCATGAGAATAATGTTCTTTATACTTCTAACTTCTTATTGTTAGTGTTCGGAAACTTTATGTCTTCGTAGCTCTTTGGATGCAGGTGTTTTGGAATACTTAGAAGTTGGAGTAGGTTTTATGGGTAAATCTCTTGTAAACCCTCACGAGACTATAACTCGTCCACTAGGGACACCTAGGAGTTTAAAGGCTTGTTACACGTGCTAAGTGTAACCGTTTCCTCAACGAAAGGGAGTTGTATTTTAGATTAGTTTAGATTGGTAGTTTGCTCGAGGACTAGCAAAAGGCAAGTGTGGGGAATTTGATAAGTGCATAATTTATACATTTTAAGTATCATTTCCTTATTCTTATTTGCTAGATTTTGTGTGAATTACCGTGTTTTATTATTACTTTTCTAGTTTATGTGTTTTATTAGGTTACGTCTCTGAAACAAGTGAAATGGAGCTTTACAAGAGAAGAATTGCCAAATACTCAGATGGACTCAGTCTATTCCAGGATTTCTACCCTCCATCTTGTAGAGAATTTGATTACGAATCCAACGCGAAAGAACGAGGTCATTCTGACTTCGTATGAGAAAGTTATGAGCAAAACGAATACTAAGGGAAAAAAGGTCATTTCAAGAGAGACTGTTATGGACAACCTGGAACACGTTAAGGGACGACTTGAATTAAAATATTAATAGAGCACCTGCTCATTTCCTCAGGGCTGCCAATAGTTCAAATTTGGCTAAAGGCGCCAAACTCATTTCTTTCTTGCGAAGGGGATTTGGTGCTGTTACGTGAAGTTAATGGAGCTCGAGCGTGGCAGCGATGGTTGGGTCTGTGTACATGGCTGTAATTAATCATGGCGCTGTGATGATGAGAATGGTGGTGATGTTCAAGGCTCTCAATGATTCCGGTGATGCTGCTGCCACCATTTGGAGAGTAGAATGGAAGTTACTGGTTGCTGTCTGTGGTGAGAAAATTTGTGATCGAGAGGTGCAGCTAAGATGTGATCATTGAAGACAGTGAGATGGAGATGAGAGATGATAATCGATGGTTATGAGCTATAAAGAAGAATGGAGTAGATGGGTTAGGCTTGAGACTTTGTTCTCTACCACTGAGTTTGCAGATGTAGTTGAAGGTGGAGAAGTGTTGCTCGAGTCTGTGATGGTTGGATGTGATAATTTCATGATGATGAGAATGCACACTGTAATGATGGTGGACTGGTGATATAGAGTCCATGTTTTTGTTAGCAACATGAGTGACAGTTTCATGGCAGTGAACATGGTGGCTGGGAGTGTTGGTGATGTTGCTGCCAGAGACGATGATGGTTGTTGGTGTTGAACCTGTGATGGCAGAGACGCTTTGAGAAAGAATAGTGCTGTGGTCTGTGGTTAATGGATTCGAGACTCCCATGATTAATGTGTGATGAGGAAGTCTGTAAAGGATTACTCGAGCTTGGCAGTGATGGGTTATTGCAGCAATCAATAGAGGCAGATGAACTGGATGGTGTAGTTACGTAAGGTGATGTCTGGGTGCTTGGCCGAGAAGTAAGCTCGGTTCCGTGATAGATGTGATGATGGTTGAATCTGGATGGTGGCAGATGATTGAGAGCTCGAGCTGTTGTTGGATGGTGGTCGGATATGTAGCTATTGGAAAGACTTGAGAGAGAAGTCAGGGAGAAGTTTGAGTGGGTTACAGATTCAGTGGAGATGATGGTAATTGAATGGTTGGTTAGCTTGGAGTCAGCGTATTACGGATTGAGGTCGTGTTTTAGAACTTGGGATGGATTTGGAAAGTGTGTTTGGGTCGGTGAGTTTCATACGGAAACGGATTTTTTTTTTATCTTTCTCATTTACATCTTGTGCCACTTTAACTAGTCTATTATTTCATTTTCTATCAGTTGTTTTGTCATAATGTTTTCACCAAAAACTCTTTCATAAAACTCTGTCTTTCTGAATAAACCCCCACTCATAACTTATGAGTTCTTTGGTCTGTCTTTCATACTAGGCATCCCAAATATGACACCCATATCTTCTGGTGTAGAAGTTAGGATATGTTTTTCTCCTTTTCTCATAAACTCAAATTTTATCTCATTGTCATTTCCTCCCAATTTAGACACCTTATTAATCTTTTTAGTGCATCGTCTAGTTTCTCCCACTGTGCCTGATTGTAATCATTATTCCAAAACATCAAAAATAACTTTTCGTACGGAGCATCTCTTATCATGTTCAACAAATCATCAGAGAAAGTCAAATCCTTGCCTCTTAATTTCTTTACAAGAGTTAAGAGTGGAACAAAACCATCTCTATAGGGTTTTACACCAATTGATTTAGAAGCTTTAGCATCTACATAAATATGACACAAA
>JAJJMC010000901.1:0-2500 GCA_023531435.1 Papaver californicum
TGTCTAACCAAATCCAACTCTCTCTCGATACGTTCCTCAAAAAATCCGACTCGTGCAGATTCTTCCCCCAACTAACGAAGATATCTTGGCGGAATTGCCACATATGAAATTGAGCACAATTTTGCAAAGAAATACCCCACTTGTTTCTCGAGAAGAGATGGGAAACATGTTCAATCTCATTTGATTGAATAGTTGACTCAGCTCCTTGTTGTTTGAAGAAACCCTCCACTTCAATTGGTCTTTTTTCACGAAAAGCAGACATGAGATAACAAATCCAGTGTTTCACTAAGATTTCGAATAGCTGGCCCGAATTCAAGTTGATTATGTTTCGCTTCTTCCTCAGAGAAAGACGATCAAACAATTCCCAATCATGGTCCTTGCGGATCGGATCATCCGTATAGGATACAAAAAGAAACTCCAGATATTTGATATCTTTCTCTTTAAATGAGATCTCAATTCCAGCTACGGTTTCCTTAGATATCTTACAACTAGAATTCCACCTTTTTCCGATCCGGTTCCTCCACCACCGCGAACCCCAGTTAGAGTCAGGCATGATACACTTTTTCGTTATTGGGAGAACCCAAGTACTCTCTTTCGGATCCATGAAACAACTCTCAGAGATCTTTTTCCCTTTTGGAAGATAGAGGAGCGAAACAATCAACCTATTAATATTGGAAGACCAAAAAGATTCTTCCGATGTATCATTTCTGGGTCCAATGGAATTCATAGGTATAGGAAGAAGCCCCATCAAATAGAGATTTTTTTCTTTCGACCATATTTCGATTGTTAATACGATATATAAGGACCGCTACTACAAGCAGTACTACACCTTTGATCGTGAAATATCGATTGCTTGTTGAACCCTGTGAATCGCGTGAAAGGAGGATACTCCAAATTCGGGGGTCAAAGAGTTTCATAAAACGTTCTTGGTGGAAAAAAATGTGAGTGAAAGATCCCACTGAATCGAATTTGGTCCATGAATCTAAGAAATAGTGAGAATTCTTGATCTCTCTCAATATCTCTCTCAATTCGAAGATCCAGGATTTGAATTGATGTCGTTTCATTGATTCCTGTTTCATTGATTCCTCCTAAAGATTTCATTTCAATTGGAATTTGGTTATTCACGATGTACGATGATCCCTGTTAAGCATCCATGGCTGAATGGTTAAAGCGCCCAACTCATAATTGGCAAATTCGTAGGTTCAATTCCTGCTGGATGCACGCCAATGGGAACGTTCAATAAGTCTATTGGAATTGGCTCTGTATCAATGGAATCTCATCATCCATACATAACGAATTGGTATGGTATATTCATACCATAACATATGAACAGTAAGAACTAGAATTCTTATCAATACTGGAACTCATAGGGAAGAAAATGGATTTATGGATGGAATCAAATATGCAGTATTTACAGACAAAAGTATTCGGTTATTGGGGAACAATCAATATACTTCTAATGTCGAATCAGGATCAACTAGGACAGAAATAAAGCATTGGGTCGAACTCTTCTTTGGTGTCAAGGTAATAGCTATGAATAGTCATCGACTCCCGGGAAAGGGTAGAAGAATGGGACCTATGGGACATACAATGCATTACAAACGTATGATCATTACGCTTCAACCGGGTTATTCTATTCCACCTCTTAGAAAGAAAAGAACTTAAAAAAAAATACTTAATAACACGGCGATACATTTATACAAAACTTCTACTCCGAGCACACGCAATGGGGCCGTAGACAGTCAAGTGAAATCCAATTCACGAAATAATTTGATCTCTGGACAGCGTCATTGTGGTAAAGGTCGTAATGCCAGAGGCATCATTACCGCAAGGCATAGAGGGGGAGGTCATAAGCGTCTATACCGTAAAATAGATTTTCGACGGAATGAAAAAGACATATCTGGTAGAATCGTAACCATAGAATACGACCCCAACCGAAATGCATACATTTGTCTCATACACTATGGGGATGGTGAGAAGAGATATATTTTACATCCCAGAGGGGCTATAATTGGAGATACCATTGTTTCTGGTACAGAAGTTCCTATCTCAATGGGAAATGCCCTACCTTTGAGTGCGGTTTGAACCATTGATTTACGTAATTGGAAGTAACCAATTAGGTTTACGACGAAACCTAGAAATCAATCACTGATCCAATTTGAGTACCTCTACGGGATAGACCTCAACAGAAAACTGAAGAGTAACGGCAGCAAGTGATTGAGTTCAGTAGTTCCTCATATAAAATTATTGACTCTAGAGATATGGTAATATGGAGAAGACAAAATTGTTTGAAGCACCGACAGAACCGGAAGCGCCCCTTGTTTCAAAGAGAGGAGGACGGGTTATTCACATTTCATTTGATGGTCAGAGGCGAATTGAAAGCTAAGCAGTGGTAATTCTACCCCCGGGGAAAAATAGAGATGTCTCCTACGTTACCCGTAATATGTGGAAATATCGACGTAATTTCATAGAGTCATTCGGTCTGAATGCTACATGAAGA
>JAJJMC010000901.1:7500-12500 GCA_023531435.1 Papaver californicum
ATGGTGTGTAGATATGATCGAAATAAAAAAAGAAATAGATTAGATTGAACGGCCACATCAAAGGATTAAACTAGCAACAAATCGACAAAAGGTTTTTAGGACCGATTCGGAATATAAAAATGAACAAATCATATGAAAATAGAAGAAATTCCCAGATAAAAAAAGAGAGATTCTCCTTTATTTGTCTATTTTTTCATAAAAAAGGGTCCTCTTGTGTTACAGCAAATCTAACGAGCACTTTTTTTGAAGTAAAAAACAAAACTTATGGGACGTGGATAAATAGATCCATTTATCCACGATCCAATTATATTTGTTCAATACACTATTGTCAATATGAACGTTGAAAACATAAAGAAAAAAAGACAAAACCCGAATATAACAAAAGGGACAATAAGCAAGCTTAACCCCCTTTTCTTGGTGTCATCCTAACAAAAACCAAACCATATCAAGAAAAAATATTTCATTATTTCGAGAATCGATAATATTCGAGAATCGATAATATGGGATTATATGAAAGCAATCTAATAGTAAATTCGTATAAATAGAACAAAAAAAAAAGAGTGAAAAAAGAAGAAATTCCAGGAAGTTCACATTATGGAACCCTCACTTTCTTTATCTTTGTTCATTATTTAAAGTTCGTTTGATTACCGGGAAGAAGTTCCTTAAACACCTCTGCCTTCTTTGAAATATCATGAACGGTTCCTGTGGGTTGAGCGCCTTTTTCAAGGAAATAGAGAATAGCGGGAACGTTTGAATAAGTTTGATTCTTTATCGGATCGTAAAAACCCACTTTTCGAAGATCTCTTCCTTCTCTTCGGGATCGAACATCAATTGCAACGATTCGATAGATGGCTCATTGGGATAGATGTAGATGAACAACGCCCCCCCTAGAAACGTATAGGAGGTTTTCTCCTCGTACGGCTCGAGAAAGAATGATTTGAATTTATGTATATAGTTCCAAATAGATTGAGAAAATAATAAAATCCATTAGACTTTTTTTGAATTCCTTTTTTTCTTCCTTCCCGCAGAAAAGAAAAAACATTCGTACTCATAACTCAAGTTGTATAATTATCAAAGAGCTCAAAGGAAAATCCTTAAGCTTAGGCATTTTATTTATTGAGCTGTCTCTAACCCCCTTGCTTTGTCTTGTTTAGAGTCCATTTTTTATTCCTCGCCCTGACCGAACCTATTGTTGAGACAACAGAAAATGGTGTTTTCTTGTTCCGGGATCCTTTATCGTTGCTTTGAATCATTGGGTTTAGACATTACTTCGGTGATATTTAATCTTTCAAAACGGCAGCAACATACCTTTTGTGATTTCTTTCTATCGAAGAATCAGATGAAGGATTGATTCCCATGCGATACACTTTTGTTTTGATCAAAATAGTTTCGTTTTTTGACAATTCCAAGAAAAGAATTTCCTTTTTTTGAAACGTTTGCTCGAATTGGATCCTTTCTATTTCTATATTGAAGATATACTTACGAAGTTGTTCCGACTTATTGATTGACACTAACCCTAGACCCTTGCCCCTGAGAAATGAATCAATACTTTCTACTCGAGCTCCATCATGTACTATTTACAACCCAGCAAAAAGGGATTGTTCTAGTGGAACAGAACAAACTATGTCGAGCCAAGAGCACCTTCATTCCTATATAAAATGGTGGATGTAAGAATCCACAACCGATCATGTCCTTCAAGTCGCACGTTGCTTTCTACCACATCGTTTTAAACGAAGTTTTACCATAACTTTCCTCTAGTTTGGAGCCGGTATGGAATTGATTCAATATGGAATCATGAATAGTCATTAGTTCAATCGGTACATAGTAATCTATACTTTCATACTTTCTTTTTCTATATGGAAAGGTCCTTTTTTCTGGAGAAGTCTCCGCAAAGGATTCAATTTAATTAACCCTATCTTTTATTCTATGAGCAAAAGAATTAATAAAGAAAATGAAGAAAAAAACGCTTTTCTTTAATCTGCATCTTCAACAGAACAGATTGTTCAAGACCATCAATCATGAAAGATTCAACCTTTCTCGAACAACTAAGCTAAAAACAAAACACCTAACTAAAAAAAAGAAGGGTCTTTCATTATATTTCTAATACCGGAACAAAATGAATATTAAGTATTAACCAAAGAAACGAGTCCAATGAACTGGAAAGGCCAGAAATGAGTTGATAGAATTAAAGTTAACAAATCTCACATCTCTTCGAGAACCAAAGATTGATAAAACATCATGAAAAGCGTTTCGTTTTTCAAATTTTCTATTTCAATAGAATTTTGATTATTTGATCGTGAAATCAATTAAAGGATTTAGTAATCAGATCATAGCCTGTAGTTAAAAAGGTTTAATAGATATCTCATTTCCGACTCAATCACCCATCTATTTTGAATGAATCATTATCTCGGTGATGGAATGAAAATTCAATTAGTCCCAAGAGCCCCTTCTTGTTTAGTTTAGACTTCCAAGATCCACAGAGAATTAATAACTAATAACTGGACTCCACTATTTACTTTAGTGATAGGGGGGTAAGGTAGAGCTTTTTCGCATTTTCACTTTGAATGCGTTCTTTTTTTTTTTATGGATATAGACCATAAAGTCTTTCTAAGCAACTAGGAATATCGATGGAACAGGCAGACGCGGAAGAGCCCATCTCATTTTTGAATTCAACTATTGAGCTATTTCCTGGCCAGGTAGGATAGGAAATAGATCTCGCTCTATCGGCATGTCATTTGCCCTGGGTTGTTTTGCGAGAAAAAGGGTAAGATATGATTCAGAAAAGAATCAGTAGAACTCAGAAAAAAAGATTCGATTTTATTCAACATTACACTTTGAACCTAATTGGACTGCTCTGGGACGGAAGGATTCGAACCTCCGAGTCGCGGGACCAAAACCCGTTGCCTTACCGCTTGGCCACGCCCCATTTATATTTATATTTGACACCAATAAACACTAATATCCGTATTGTTTATTCGTCAATTCCCACCCAAATCTCTATGGAATAGAGTAGATTGTTGCTAGGATTTAATGCATATAGTTGTAGAATTTAACTTAATTTATTGATCATTACATAGAATTCAATTAAGATATTGTATGAAAGTATGACTCCTTCTGTTCTCGGTTGAGAATTGAAGGATTTGTGATTGAGCAAGTAAAAAAAAAGAAGAATTTGAATCTACCTTACTTTCTTCCTTTTTTTCCTTAATATCAATGACTCAATCAAAATACAATTATCTCCAAGAAGGAAATGTTTGTTATGCTTAATATCTTTAGTTTGATCTGTATCTGTCTTAATTCTGCCCTTCATTCGAGTAGTTTTTTCTTCGCCAAATTGCCCGAGGCTTATGCTTTTTTTAATCCAATTGTAGATGTTATGCCAGTAATACCTGTGCTCTTTCTTCTCTTAGCCCTTGTTTGGCAAGCTGCTGTAAGTTTTCGATGATATTTTTTTACTACTGTCCTACAAACATGTATGATTTTTTGATAAAAAAAGAGTCTAACAATTAATAAGATCAGCTAAGTCTTATATTCTGAACCCTCGATCCAAACATTTGAATTCTTGGATAATTGCGAGAAATCTTGATCACCTCCCCAACTTGACCTTCTACTTCAAGGGCCCTATTCAATTTAGGGTCCCCCACAATATAATATAGAATTGTGTCATAAAAAAGCGTTTCCGTAACGAAAGAATCTTATTACAAACGAATTTCGAAAAATTACTTTCTTTTCGAGAAACTACTTCGTTTCTTGGTGTAAAAAGAGGATATGTGGTATAAAAAAGGATAGTCTATTCCCTTTTTTTACAAAAATGATCTTGGAGATTGTGTAATGCTTACTCTCAAACTCTTTGTTTACACAGTAGTGATATTCTTTGTTTCTCTTTTTATCTTCGGATTCCTATCTAATGATCCAGGACGTAATCCTGGACGTGAGGAATAAAAAAGAGGAAAAAGCTTTTTTCTTGCTTGTTGGTTTATTCATTTTCTTTTTTTTTTTATTCCAGACATTTAACTATGAGAAAATAAGATAAAATGCAATGAAAAGGTCTCGATCTTTTTTTGAATGCAAAAAAAAGAAAGTCATCGGAGGAAACGGAAAGAGAGGGATTCGAACCCTCGGTACAAATAAATCGTACAACGGATTAGCAATCCGCCGCTTTAGTCCACTCAGCCATCTCTCCAAATTGAAAAAATTACTATGTTACGGTTACGCTTGAAGCCAAAAAGTCTTTATTTTTTCTTTCACTTTATTCTATAGATAGATAAGATAGATACAAATTGGATTAGCAATCCAACTCGAATTTCATTTCGATAATGGGTATATCTTCCATAGAAAGAAAAAAAATATCCCCCCTTTTTTAGCCGAAAGCTCCTTTTATTCCCCGGCCTGGTCAGTACCTAGCCGGGCCATTTCTTACTTTATTCCAACGCAATGAATGATGGATCAACTCATTTCTCTGATTTGAAAACAAAAATACTTGTTATTGAAACAACAACGACAGGAACACGTAAGACTATTTCCAATCTTATGGTATAGGATAGAAGTGTCTTTGCTTTTTTTATCAATTTGGAAAAAGAGGGACCTATCCTATTTCTTAATATTATAACTCTAATTTCGTTATTTCTTCAAGGGCAGTCTTTATTTGAAGACTTGAGTTGAGTCCATAAAAAAGACTCCGGGTTTTTATACTAGATCCAGTTGATTGGCTCGAATTCCTAAAATTTACCGGCGGAATATGAATAAAATAAATAGGGAAAGGGTATTTTCAAAAAATGAAAGAGTCAAACTTTCTCTCTTTTTTGAGAAAATTTTGTATTTTCTTCTAAAGGATTGGAGGGTTGAAAAAACGGAGCTACGGATTCTTACACAATTTTTTGTGACTTCAGTGGCTCTTTCTTTAAAGAACCCCCCAGCCCAGCAAAATAAAAAGATATAACCCTTTTGTTTAATAAGACTTCTTTTCCTACCTCATCAAGTTCTCCCGACAAAAAGCGTCA
>JAJJMC010000901.1:15000-25000 GCA_023531435.1 Papaver californicum
AATGCCTATTGTACCTTCTTCAAATTCTACTAATTCTCCTGCCATTACTTCATCAAGACCATGAATACGAGCTATACCGTCGCCTACTTGAAGTACGGTGCCGGTATTCACAACCTTTACTTCTCTATTATATTGTTCAATACGTTCACGGATAATAGTACTAATTTCGTCGGCTCTAATGGTTGCCATGAGTCTTTCTTAATTCTTTTTTAAAAGCAAAGGAAAAAAATAATGCCTGCAGTACAAAAGACTAATCGGTTATTTCTTTCATCGCCCCAAACATGCCAATATTAGCATTGATGGTGCGTAAATGTAACTCGCTGTTCAAACAACTATTCAGAGTTCCTAGAGCTCCTTGTAAGGCTTGTTGGAAAACTCGTTGTCGGACTTGATTAATCGCTTTTTGTTGTTCAAACTGAATGGTTTCGTTTTTGTAATTTTCTAATTGTACCAAATTCTTATAAGTTGAATTAATCAAATTTGATTTTTCTCGTTCTATCTCAGAATATCCATTCACTCGAAACTGATCGGCTTCCATTTCCACTTTTCGTAAGCGAGCCCTGGCTTTCTCCAGCTGTTCAATGGCCCCTCCACGTAATTCTTCTGAATTTCGAATAGTACTCAAGATCCTCTGTTTTCGATTATCTAATAAATCACTTAATGAAAGTAGATTCTCTTCCCATTCATTTCAAAACTTCCACGATCTCTTCCCGAACCAAACATGAATCTTTCGATTCATTTGGCTCTCACGCTCAGTTACTTATAGGGGATTCCATATTTTTTATGTAATGAGCCTATCCTCTCTTCTCTGTTCGTATTCCAAAATATCAAAACGGATCATTGATCCACGACCATAATATTTGGAGGACTCTTCCGACCAGACAAAAATCTGTAATTATCGGCAAAGTTGTTTATATTTTTTTCTGAAAATCCAAAAAATGCTTCTTACTTTAATACATAGGTCGTCGATTCGGCATTGAAAAAAGGGATCCTTCCTTTTTCCAGTAACAGGTTCAAATCGTTTTATCGATATGAGTGTTCTATATCGAATAAATTGCCAACTTTTTTTGAAACCATTTCCATACTAACATAGTGGTAGAAAGAGTACCATGTAGCGCCTAGACTTCAAACGGTTTAGCTTTAACCATGTTAATAGTTCCACATTATTGGTTGATAGAGAATCAAAGTGTATTTACTTTACCAATGAGTCGCGAAATGCTATGGTTCTTACATATGATTTCTTTACTTTTTCAGAAGTAATTCGCGAGATCGTGCACCCTTCATTTACTTAGTTTAGTTCTAAAGAAAAAAGAAAGTGCAGCTGGTTAGATCCAGCCTATTCTTGAAATAAACAACCCGCACACACTCCCTTTCCAAAAAAGATCAATACGCCAAGTACTACACTTAGATTTATTGGATTTGTTGCTAAAATATCGGTATTAAACCCGAAACTCCCGGCGGATGGCCAGTGACCCAAAGAAACGAAAGAATCGGTTACATTTTTCATATGATCTCCTCTTATAGATAGGACTAACAAAATAAAACAGAGTTTGTATCAATTCGTCCCTTTTTTTATTGTTTGATTAATTTTTGATTTCCTTTTTTTTTACATAGATTTTATTATTCCATTTTGCATTTTTTTTATTTCATTTGAGGTTCCCACTCAAAAACACACTTATTAGAATTAGGTCCAGATCTCATGTCAGTCGTGAAATACCTCATCTTTTGCAACGCTTTCTAAAAAAAAAGGGTTTCGTTGGACTAAGAACGGGAAGGAAGAAAGCGAGTAGGTCTGCTAATTCCTCATCCTCAAATCAGTCCTTCCCACGGATATTGTCTCAAAAAAAAGTGATTGTAAGAGTAAAATCTTGATAGAATTCAAAAAAGCAGGTAGGAAATCCAGGGCAATAAAATGGAGAAAAAAACTTTCAAATTCTTAGGATTAAACAAAAGGATTCGCAAATAAAAGTGCTAATGCCACAACCAAGCCATAAATTGTTAAAGCTTCCATAAAAGCCAGACTCAGCAATAAAGTACCTCGTATTTTACCCTCCGCCTCTGGTTGTCTCGCAATACCTTCTACGGCTTGTCCCGCAGCAGTACCTTGACCAACTCCAGGTCCAATAGAAGCAAGCCCTACGGCCAATCCAGCAGCAATAACGGAAGCGGCAGAAATCAGTGGATTCATGGTAAGCTCCTCGCACCAAAATAAATAAATGGTTAATGATACAATCAACCAATAAATAATGCCTTATGATTCCATTACTAACATATATCCAATTGAAGTAATTATATTATTGAATCGTCAGAACTACTTCGATTTCTCGTTTTTAGTTCCCATCCATCGAGTCTTTATCAATTAGCAATCCATAAAGCTCTTCCATTTCTTAGTTCCAAAGCATTCTTTCAATTCTTCGTTATTTTTCTCTTCTATACTATATGCTCTTGGTTTCATGTGTTTATTCATTCGTCACAGACGAAATGGAAGGACTTCTATTGGAATCCTCATCGAAATTCAGAGTGGGATCGTAAAGGAAATAAGATCTATGGATAGTTCATATATAACTAGTCAATATCTAATATCACATATACATATGTTTCTTCCATAGTGTAAACCAACTATTGAATTCTCATCCTATATGCATTCGAATTCTAGAAAAAACATACACAACAATAGGTTTATAGCCATTACATATACCTAAGTCGATCCCCTAACCTATTTTTTATGAAGCCCATTTGTCACTTCCTCTTTGCCCTTTAGTTATCATTATCCCGTATGAATCCAAATGGGCGGGTTGGTTGGTTCATTATCATTAGCCCGAATCATTACATATCAATACAATATCAGGATTTGGTTGATGAAATTGCATGGAATTAATTCGAATTTTGGACAATCCTTGAATTAAAAAAATTTAAATGCCAATCCATCGTTCTATAGAAACATCGTTTTTTGTTTAATCACAATCAAAGTTAGATAGCATAACAATTTGGATTCAAATTATGAACCCTAATATAATTCTAATATTGTAATTGAATGAACAAATAGAAGTGGGGGTATGACATCAATCGGCCAAGAATCTTAGGAAAAAGATCTTTTAGATCTCTTTCCTTTATTTTAAATTCCCGAATATCAATCAGAAAAGCTAGTTAATGATGACCCTCCATGGATTCGCCTATATAAGCCGCGGCTAAAGTTGCAAAAATAAGAGCTTGAATCCCGCTTGTAAATAATCCAAGAAACATGACAGGTATAGGAACCACTGAAGGTACTAAAGAAACAAGAACAACAACTACTAATTCATCAGCCAATATATTCCCGAAAAGCCGAAAACTTAGTGATAAGGGTTTTGTGAAATCTTCTAGGATGTTAATTGGTAAAAGGATTGGAGTTGGTTGAATGTATTTACCGAAATAACCCAACCCTTTTTTGGTAAGACCCGCATAGAAATATGCCACGGACGTGAGTAAAGCTAAAGCAACGGTAGTATTTATATCATTCGTAGGTGCGGCTAACTCCCCATGAGGTAACTGTATTATTTTCCGAGGTAAAAGAGCCCCTGACCAGTTAGAAACAAAAATAAATAGGAACATAGTTCCAATAAAGGGAACCCAAGGACCATACTCTTCTCCAATCTGAGTTTTGCTCAAGTCTCGAATGAATTCAAGGACATATTCGAAGAAATTCTGACCATTGGTCGGAATAGTTTGTGGGTTCCGAACAGCTATAGCAGCTGAACCTAATAAGATAGCAATTACGACCCATGACGTAATAAGGACTTGGGCATGGACTTGGAAACCACCTATTTGCCAATAGAAATGTTGGCCTACTTCCACACCGGATATATCGTATAGCCCTTTTAATGTGTTGACGGAACATGGTAGCACATTCATATTGTCCTCTGGCAGAAATAGAACTAAAAAAGGAATTATTTTGATTCCACTATCTCTTTCTCAACTCGTCTACTTGAATCATATTTTTCGGATATCAAGTAATCACATAATATCCCCAGCTTTTTTATCTCTTTTTTGGTATTCAGAATATAGTAACCGATTCAAAAAATCTATGGAGTTCTCGAAGTAATTGACTTATCTTATTATTAATCAACGATTTGGGATATAGCTAGAACGGCCCTCACAAATGGCGAATACTAATTTGTTAAGGATTAATCGGATTGAAGCTATAGCGTCATCATTGGCTGGAATCGAAATATCTGCGAGATCCGGGTCACAATTTGTATCGATTAAACAAATCGTTGGAATTCCCAAAGTTACACATTCTCGAAGAGCCGTATATTCTTCTTGCTGATCAACGATGATTACAATATCAGGTAACCCCGTCATATATTTGATCCCACCCAGATATGTTTGCAAGTGATATAATTGTCTCTTCAACATTGCTGCATCTCGTTTCGGAAGGCGGTTGAGTCTTCCCTTCTTTTGTTCCGCTCTCAAATCCCTGAACTTATGAAGTCTCGTTTCTGTAGTGGACCAATTCGTTGACATGCCACCGAGCCATTTTTTATTAACATAATGACACCGAGCCCTTATTGCAGCCGATGCTACTGAATCAACTGCTTTATTTTTAGTACCAACTATTAAGAATTGCTTTCCTTTACTTGCTGCATCAAAAACTAAATCACAAGCTTCTGATAAAAAGCGAGCAGTTCTAGTAAGATTTGTAATATGAATACCTTTACGCTTTGCAGAGATGTAAGGTGCCATTCTAGGATTCCATTTCCTAGTACCATGACCAAAATGAACTCCTGCTTCCATCATCTCTTCCAAATTAATGTTCCAATATCTTTTTGTCATTTCTCCCCACGCTTCCCTTTTTTTTAAGAGATGAGATACCCTAAATACTAAATAAAGAATTGTTCCGATGGAACCTTTTACCAGAGATTGGCCGTTGATACACGGGCCAAGCCATAAATTCCTTTCTATTCACTATTATCTTTAGACCAGATAGTTTAAAGTTAAGTTAAAAGGATTAATCCGCTCTTAGGAATCATTAAATCCCGTAAATAATTGTTCTGATGGATCGTGGATATTCTTTGGGATGTAAGAATCAAATAATTCTTTGTGTTGGAACAAAATATCTCTAAACCCCCCTCGGAATAGGTTATTCTTTTTTAGTTCAAAAGGGATATTGCTGTGTTGCCTTGAATGATACACTAATCCTTTGAATCCGGTACCAACAGGTATCATCCCCCCCAGAACAACGTTCTCTTTCAGACCTTTCAACCAATCGATACGACCTCGTAGAGCGGCTTTTGCTAAAACTCGAGCAGTTTCTTGAAAACTCGCCTCGGATATGAAACTTTGAGTATTCAGAGACGCCCTCGTTATTCCCAATAAGACGGCTCTATAACAGATCGCTTCTTCCAAAGCTCGTCCCGTTCGTTCCGCTCGCAACAATCCAATAAGTTCTCCGGGTGAAAAAACATTAGACATTCCATCTTCCAAAACCAAAACTTTTGATGTTATTTGACGCACAATAATCTCGATATGCCTATTGTGGATTTGCACCCCCTGGGATCGATAAACTTTTTGAATCTTATTAACCAAAGAGATACGACTTTGTGCTATGGTTAACTCTGCGCCAATCAAAAACCCCCAAGGAATTCCAAGAATTCTTGTTATACGTTCGTTCCAACCTTCAACCCTTTTTTCTAGGTTCATTGATATTGAATCAAGCGAGCGCACTTCTAAAACCTGTTCCACTTTTGGAAGACCCTGCGTTATATCACCTGATCTCGATTTTTCATAGATAAATGTAACTAATGTATCTCCTTCAGAAAGGGTTTCACCATAATGTCCATGGACGGTTGCTCCTGGCGTAGCCAAGTAGGGTTTGGCCGATCTTATTACTAAAGAGCCAACACGAATAATTAGAACCTGACCCGCTTTGAGGCGGGGTCCATATTTGGATATACATACATTTTCACAAATAAATTGTCCAAGGTTAATTATTGTCGCTGTCTCTTCACAATAATCGTGCTGGAGAAAAAACCAATTCAAATTTAATGGATTCAAAATGATGTGACTTCCTAGATTGGGATTATAAATTCTCCCAGTTTCGTCCATTAAATAATATTTAAGTCCTTGGAAAGTCTGTTTTAAATTGTCAAGTAGCAAATATTTTTTTACCAAGATCTGATTATGAGTTATTAAATGATAAGAAGAAAAATTCACAAATTTAGGCACAATCCCTAAAGGACCCAATGAATTTCGAATGGAAATTAGGGGATCCCTTTTCATTGATTCTTTTGTTGTCACACTGTCATTATATTTAACACCGTTGAATGGACCCATTCGAGAACAATTAGATGATGACAAAATGATCAAAGGTTGGGATTCCTTATTTCGATTTACCAACGCACGAATAGTTCCTTGATGTTGGGTAAATGCTTGTTGAATCCTTGCCTTGGAATAAAACGAAAATGGATTGAGGTTAGTACGATCTGATCCATTATCCGGGATCCATATTAATCCTGCCCCCCTCCGATCATTTCTTTTTCTGGTATACGAAATAGGGGACTTCACTAAGTCCATTCTTATGAAATAGCGAATCAGGTTGTTTACCCTTACTTCAACAAAAGAAGCATGAACCTCCTCTATAGACGAACCTTTTTTATCTTGGTTCCAATTCAATACTAAACAAGTTCGAACTAATTGAATACTTGTGTGATAAATCCCTCGAATTGGTTTTCCATTTCCATAAAGAATATAATTGACAACTCGAAGTTGCACATTATCTCTTTCCTGCAACAGGTCGTGGGGGAAAAGCGTTGCTAAATTTATCCCGTCCGCTATTTCATATGTGACTACGGGTCGAACCAAAACAAAAAACTTTTTCTTTATAGGTGTGATCCGTTGGACATAGATCCAATTTTTCCATTTTTTTGAATCCGCGGCATTTTTTTTTCCTGTTCCCGGTGGTATTAAGATGCCGCTATGCCAGGATATCTTATCTGTCTCTCCAGGAAAATGGATATCTCCAGAAAAGATTTTCAGTTCAATCCTTTTTTTTTTTCTCTCCACTCGGACTAATCCCCCTACACGGCTTCTTATATTTAAGGTGATTCGTGTATCGATTCCAATAATACTATTATTCCGTACCATTATGGAAGAAGATCCGGATAAGATATGCACTTCCTCAGGAATGAAAAAAAAGCGATCTACTTTCTTTTGGTATTTTTGCCTAAATTCTTTTGCTCTTCGATACTCAAAAAAATCCTCTTTCTTTACAATAGAATGCATCTCTAGAGTCTCATATTTAGTAATTCCCGAACTGTTTCTTCTGTATCGGGGATCATCGAAATAAGCAAGAATACTATTTCTACGGAAAATACCATTTATGGGTATTTCAATTGAGATACCTGAACGGGGTATTCGTTCTTTATCTCGTTCTTGATTAGATTGAAAGGGAATGATTAATCTATTTCTTCGCCTCTTTGCCAATAAATAAGAATTCTCGTGGAGAATGGGAGGATATATGAAATTACAATGACCGTTGCATATGATTCGATCAGGCCCGGAATAATCAAGAACCCGCTGCCCACTTGTACCAGAAGACTCCGAACTCAAAAATTTATGTTTCACTTGATCATTAGTCACTGAGAGGCTAGGCATATATCTTCGTTTAGCAAAAAGAGAATGAACATTCGTTTGATCTTGATCCTTGCCGAGTGAAAAAGGAACTATACTGGATCTGCACAACCCCCCCGACAATATCCATAAATGACTTGTTTTTGGTAAAAGATGAACATTACCATATGTATATTCGGGTGCATGATAGACATCGGTACTCCAATGCATTTCCCCCTCTAAGTCAGAATAAATATGTTTTCGAACCCTCTCTTTAAAATTTAAGGTGGATGTTCCCGCGCGAATCTCGGCAATTACTTGTTCTGATTCTACATATTGATCGTTTTGAACTAAAATAAAACTTTTTGGCGGAATATTCACATTATGTCGAATATCCTGACTCTCAATAGTTACAAACAGGTCTATATAACATAGAAAAGCAGGATGTCCATGACGTGTACGTGTGGGATGAACCAAATCTTCATTGAATTTTATTTTTCCGTTAGAAGGAGCTCGTACATGTTCTGCAGTACCGCCCGTGAAGACTCCACCGGTATGAAAAGTTCTTAATGTTAGCTGGGTCCCCGGTTCCCCAATAGATTGACCCGCAATAATACCTACTGCTTCTCCCAATTCGACCAGATCACCATGAGTGGAACTCCGACCATAACATAATCGGCAGATCCAAGATGTACTCCTGCAAGTAAAGGGGGTTCTAATATATATTGGTTGTGCTCGAAAAGTTATGAATCGGTTGACAAGTCCAATACCTATATCTTGATTTCGAATGGCAATGCAACGCGAACCCATATATATATCGTCTGCTAATACACGACCAATTAATGTTTGGATAAAAATACGTTCTGTCATCATCCCATTTCGAGGACTCACAGAAATACCGCGGATGGTGCCACAATCTGTTCTCCGTACAACAATGTGTTGAACTACTTCAACAAGTCTCCGCGTGAGGTATCCAGCATCTGAAGTTCGTACAGCAGTATCCACAACCCCCTTGCGGGCTCCGTAACAGGAAATTATATATTCCGTTAAAGAGAGCCCTTCGCGTAAATTGCTTTGAATGGGTAAATCAATCATTTGTCCTTGGGGATCCGACATTAATCCTCTCATACCTACTAATTGGTGTACTTGAGATGCATTTCCCCTAGCTCCTGAAAAAGACATTATATGGACTGGATTTAAAGGGTCAGTCATCCTGAAATTAGGATTCATTTCTTGTCGCAAATATTCACTTGTAGCATACCATATCTCAATGGATTGACGTAATTTTTCTACCGCGTGTACATTTCCATAATGGTGGTGTTTTTCCAAAATCAAACTTTGTTGTTCCGCATCTTGGACTAGCCATCCCTTAGAAGGTATTGTTAAAAGATCATCAATTCCTAATGAAATGGATGTAGCAGTGGCTTGATGGAAACCAAGAGTCTTTACTTGATCCAGGATGTGCGATGTATATGCCATTCCAAAGTGATCTATTAATCTGCTAATAAGTCGTTTTATGGCAGTTCCATCTATCGCTTTATTGTGAAAGACCAGATCGGCCCTTTCTGCCATAAGTACCTCCATATTCCGCTGAGTAGGATTCGACAATAGGTTTGAGTCAGTGATTCGAAGACTTCCTTTCCTCGATCTTGCGTCGTGTAGACATTCAGGAATTATGATACTAGTGGACTCGAAGAGACCCGAATTCCCGCGGGTATCATATAATTACTTAACTTAGGTACCATAGGCAGAGGCCCGACAAAACCCTTGTATGGCTTCTTCAATTTCTCGATAAAACGAAATATGGCCAACGGTGGTTCGAATGTATATACAAAGAGTTTCCTTTTTTACACTTCTGACTATTAAATAGTGTCCATAAATCTCATGATAGGTTCCAAAAGAGTCATATTGAACTTCGATGGGAACTTCTCTCGATCCACTGACGCGTTGATCTAGTCGCCACCGGAGCCACAAAGGACTATCTAAATTTATTCGTTTCTGCCGATAAGCTCCAAGTGCATCATAGGAACTACAAAAATAGGGTTCTTTTTCTTTTGTATATTTATAGTTATTATCGTCAATTTTTTCGTTTTTATAGTTTAGGTGATTACATGGATTATACCTATTTGCACAAATACCTCGACGATTTCCAATCGTTAATACATAGAGTCCCATAAGCATATCTTGAGTTGGTATGGAAATGGGATCCCCAATAGCTGGAGACAAGAGATTCATATGAGAAAACATAAGTAAGCGAGCCTCCGCTTGAGCCTCCAAAGATAAAGGTACATGAACAGCCATTTGATCCCCATCAAAGTCTGCATTGAACCCCTTACGAACTAATGGATGTAAACAAATAGCACGTCCTTCCACTAAAATGGGTTGGAATGCCTGTATGCCTAATCTGTGCAGA
>JAJJMC010000901.1:30000-35000 GCA_023531435.1 Papaver californicum
CCTACCGGTTTTCCAAATTAATCCCGCAGGTACATATAATTCAGAAGAATATGTCAATGATTCATACACAGCATCTCTTTCTTTTATCAAGGGTTCTACCAATTGATAAGTTTCCACAAATAATTGAAATTCAATTTCTTGATCTATATCTTCAATTTTTGGAAATTTATAAAGTTCTTCCATCAAGCCCTGATCAATGAACCTACAAAACCCCTCAAATTGTATCTGACTAAACCCAGGTATTGTAGACATTCCCTCATTTCCATCCCGGAGCATCTTAAGCTTCCCATTTATAGCAAAATCCCATTATTGGCTCATTCTTCATCGAACCATATGGATCGATCTAGCAATGATGGAATGTATATTCTGTTTACTGAATCACATGAAATTTTACCCAACTTCATACCATTGAGCGGAGCAATAAGGAGAATTTTCTACTCAAATTAGAATTTGCAACAGGATAAAACATTCCTGGAATCATAATTATGCCGATTATACTTTTTTTAGAGTCTTGTATAGAATATCAAAAGGAATCCAATTTCTACCTATTATTATGATATTACAATCCGGTTGGGTACCAGAAAAAGAAATGATTCAAGGTTTGATCTGTTCTCTATGAATGAGAGAAAAAAAGAAAAAAGGAAGCACGATAATTCCTTATAGACATATATGGCTAAGATACCTGATTAGGATATCTTTGTAACAATCTCTGTTCCGGGGTTTACATATATATATAATTGTTGTTATAATGTAAATTTAATTGAAAAAGATTGATTATTGAAAAGAATTGATACTGATAAGTTGTGTATCAACTTCATTTTGATGCCGTTGTTAAGGAAACGAAATTGGAGTTCCAAGAACTCTTCATGAATTCAAGTCAATAGTTAATGGTTCCTATTTGCCCTGCATTTTTCATTCTGTAACTGAAAAAGCACATTCGCTTTTGAAAGATAAAAAAAGGGGGAAGTTTTTAGGTGTTGTTTATTTTGAGATTTGAGATACCATACAATCAATCGAAGGGAATCAACTGGGTTCAAAAAAAAGGGTTTTTTAGGTTTAGGAAAGGGATAAAGACAATGAGATTCAAGAAATAATAAAGAAGAGAGCGTTCCCTCTATTTTATATCCGTTTGGCGGCATGGCCGAGTGGTAAGGCGGGGGACTGCAAATCCTTTTACCCCAGTTCAAATCCGGGTGCCGCCTCATCTACAAAAACCGAGAAATACTTTCTTTTTTTGCTCAGCAGAAGCAATAGATTCGAGAGGAAACCAAAAGGAAAAAACCCTCTTTTGAAGAGATATGGGGTAGGTAGTGATCTACCTTGATTGTATATTTTATGCTTTTTGCTTATGAAGGTCAACAAAAGAAACTAAACAATAGGCCTTACTATTCCTACATCTTCCATTAAAGAGGATTTCCTTGATAATACAAAGAAAGTCCCTGTGTATCTTGCTTGTGGTTAATCCTTCCCTTTTCTACCAGAAATCATATAGGAACTTGTTGTGGGTGGATTTTTTGGATTGTTTGATCAATAGCGTTTGGTCATAATCCCTTTTTGACTCTGCACCATAGATTCCACTATTATTAGTGATCAATAATGGACGAATTCCTTCATATTCATAGAGATAGGGGACATAATTCACATGGATATAGTAAGTCTTGCTTGGGCCGCTTTAATGGTAGTCTTTACATTTTCCCTTTCACTTGTAGTATGGGGAAGAAGTGGACTCTAAAAGCACTACTAATTGAGTTGAGTAATCAAACTGTAGCCATTTTTTCATATATCGTAAAGGGATTTTAAATATGAAATTTCCATTTGCAAATTATATTGAATTACAGTAATGGACTATATGAAAAAAAACCTTTCAATCAAACAAAAAAATAGATGCAAGGAAGAACTAGAATTGGGGTGTTATTTACATGATGTACATCACATATATGAAATTTATAGATATGTACATATATGAAAATACAAGATACATATTGTAGATTAATCTAGATGAAGCCTATCCCTCTTTATACAGTACCAGTACAACTTGAGACAATACAATAATAGAAAGTATGGTAGAAAGAAATTGATATCTTTCTACCATACTACCGGATCTCATATACTGCTGATTCTAGTCCGCCCATTTCATTTAAGACGTGGAATGAAAATACCTTTCATTTCTTCAATCATTGATAAGAATAAAGAAGTCAAGCTTCATTCGAATCAATTATTTTGACTGACTGTTTTTACGTAGATGATAAGTAAAAAAGCAGTAGGAACTAGAATGAACAGCGCAGTAGCAATAAATGCGAGAATATTTACTTCCATAATCCCATCGTTTTTTACTTCACAATAACTCGGGATCTAATCCCATAGAGATGATAAATCTTCTCCTCTAAATTCAATGAAATGAATTGCATCCCAATGTTATTTGATATTGAATCGGATCAATATCATGAATAACAATATCTGAGCTTTCAGATCGATTCATTGTCGAGAATTGAATAGTATAACATAGGAGGATCTTTTATCCATAACGAATTAAAAAAGGAATTCTTGATACAACAAAGAATCCCTTTTCGTTTTTCATTCTTTTCTATAACCTACCGTCTTCCGTATACAACCAGCTGATGAGGTATCATCTGACCCGTCTTCCATTTCAATTGGTCACAAACCCAAACAGTAGAAATGAAATGGAAAAAAGTGAAGTTCGAAACTCATTTAGTTTGTTATGATCTAAATTTCTTGGAAGACAAAGAGGTGTAATAAAGATGGATTCGGGTATAAAAGATCTCGTTTTTTTAGAAATGTACTTTTTTGGAGTTTACTCTTGCTTCGATAGGACCCCTTCATCAAAGAAAAAACAGGAGAAGAAATATTATTAATTTCTTTATTAAGCGGGGTAGGGCAGATCTTTCTTTGATCTCTCTTTTTTTAAAATAAAAGCTTCTTTCGTTGGATTGAAACCGGAACATATATCATATCCGAAATTCGGTATGGAAGTGAGATAGATAGATTGTTTCCAATTAGGAATTGCGGTTCCCAAAAATAGGAGCTAGAAAATAAGGAGGTGGTTTTAATAGAATCTGAAAAGGATTCTGGCGCGCCAACTATGTTAAGGTCAAGTTAATTTTGTATCACACAATGAAGGAATTCAATTTGTAGGTATGCTCTCGGGAACCGGGTGGGTATTATATTGAATTCCATGGATCAGAACCAATAGAAAAAGGAAAACCTGTGCGGTATCTCTTGAAATCCCGAATAGGACCCTACCACCAATTGTACCAATCTAGCTCTCCCCACGAATCAGTACTAGTCGAGAATTAATGAAAATTC
Source organism: Papaver californicum (assembly GCA_023531435.1). Lineage (NCBI taxonomy): Eukaryota > Viridiplantae > Streptophyta > Magnoliopsida > Ranunculales > Papaveraceae > Papaver > Papaver californicum. The sequence goes on from JAJJMC010000901.1 coordinate 33,325, forward strand.
TTGTATTTCTTCGATGATAAAAAAGACCTCCGGCGGAAATTAGATCTTGTTTTCAGTCCTCCCTCTTCACCGAAAATAGAGAAATGAGTTGACGGATTCATCGGATCCTAGGTCGGGACTGACGGGGCTCGAACCCGCAGCTTCCGCCTTGACAGGGCGGTGCTCTGACCAATTGAACTACAATCCCAGGGAAATAAGATGTAAAGGATACATATTCTTATTATTAAATTCATAGCATATTTCTATTTAGAATCGCTGTATTGTAACAGAGATAGAAGCGATATGTTGATATTCATATGGGTATGGGCTTTAGTGAGAACGGCACGTATTACTAGTAGTCAAATCATTTCATAATAAATAAAAAAGAAAAAGTCTTTTTTTCTTTACCCCTCCCTTAGAAATTAAGGGTACAGACCAGATCATTAGAAAGTAGAATCTATGGGAACAAAAAAATTAAGGATATAGCATAAAAAAGTCTTCGTTTCTTTGTCTGGTTTCTGGAGGCAAAATTTTTTCTATTATCTCATGATGGATCGGCGGATTTTTGGGCCGAGCTGGATTTGAACCAGCGTAGACATATAGCCAACGAATTTACAGTCCGTCCCCATTAACCACTCGGGCATCGACCCAGGAAGAATCCATTTTAGACTTATGGATAAATCCATGATCAACCTCCTTTCGTAGTACCCTACCCCCAGGGGAAGTCGAATCCCCGCTGCCTCCTTGAAAGAGAGATGTCCTGAACCGCTAGACGATGGGGGCATACCCGCCGGATCGCCTACTATACTCATAGTATGAACAGTTTTTTGTAATTGTCAATATAATGTAATGCTATGGCTAAATACGAAGAATATTTTCTGCTTTCATGATTCCATCTAATTTCTTTTTTCTATAAAAATTGCAGGGTACGTGTCGAATCTGTTCATCAATGATTCGATGAAATATCTTGGATCTACGTCGAATTGTGTCTCAATCAAATGAATCTCATTCTGATGAGGGTCAAAAAAAAACAAATCTATTATAGGGGCGGTCTTGAAAAAATGTAGTGCATTAATATTGATAAAATCAAATAAAAGGAAGCATTTTTCCTAGACTTCTCAAAAAAAAGCTGAAGTCAAAAAATTTTTGATTGGTCCTGAACGAGCCGAGATCCATATATATGATGTATATTATATATATAGGTACATACAGTAGACTCATAGTGACTGTTGGTTCATTCAACAATTGAATCAAATGAGCCCTTTTAACTCAGCGGTAGAGTAACGCCATGGTAAGGCGTAAGTCATCGGTTCAAATCCGATAAGGGGCTTTTTTCACAAAACTATAATCTAAGTCTTCAGTTTGGGGCGGAAAATAGAGATATTGTTACTTTTTGTAAACTCAATGGCAAAAAAAGGAAACATCCACATAACTATACTACTAAAAAAAAACTTATTATTATAGTAGTATAGTTATAAAGTGGAACATTTATCTTGATTATCATGATCAGTCATTCCGCTGAGTAGAAGAACTACTATGTCACTTTAGAAATCAACAAAAGAAAAAGTAAGTGGATCTGACCCATTGAATCATGACTATATGAGCTATTCTGATATTAAAATTCAATAGTAGAGAGAAAATTGTAGTAGCGTACCCCCTCCCCTTTATTTATTGTTTATTTCCTTGGGATACGGAAG
>JAJJMC010000903.1:0-7500 GCA_023531435.1 Papaver californicum
TCTGGTCTAGTCAATAAGATTATGAAACATTTCGACTTATTTATCTCTTATTTTACATATAATGGATTTAACTGGACCAATACATGATTTTCTTTTAGTTTTTTTGGGGTTGGGTCTTATAATAGGAGGTCTAGGAGTGGTATTACTTACTAATCCTATTTTTTCCGCCTTTTCATTAGGATTTGTTCTTGTTTGTATATCCTTATTTCATATTCCATCGAATTCCCATTTTGTAGCTGCTGCACAACTCCTTATTTATGTAGGAGCCATAAACGTCTTAATCATATTCGCTGTTATGTTCATGAACGACTCGGAATATTACAATGATTTCAGTCTTTGGACTGTTGGGGATGGGGTAACTTCACTGGTTTGTACAAGTATTTTTGTTTCACTAATAACTACTATCCCAGATACGGCATGGTACGGGGTTATTTGGACTACAAGATCAAACCAGATTTTGGAGCAAGATTTGATAAATAAAGGTCAACAAATCGGGATTCATTTATCAACCGATTTTTTTCTTCCTTTTGAGCTTATTTCTATAATTCTTTTAGTTTCTTTGATAGGTGCAATTGCTATGGCTCGTCAGTAAAAAATACGGAGAAAAAGAATTATTTGGTTCTGTCTTAGCCTATCCATTTTCCTTCAATTAATGGTCAGATTTTTCAGGTAGAAAATGTAAATTTTTTCTTTTAGTTCAATCTATTACCAATATGTTCCTTAGTTCTGTACTTGTTAGATTCGAGTCAACCAAATTAGTTAAGGTTGAATTGTTGTTCATATTGAAATTAAAGAAATTCAGATTGAGGGGGGTTTGGTTAATGCTGCTTGAACATGAACTTGTTTTGAGTGCCTATTTATTTTCTATTGGTATTTATGGATTGATCACAAGTCGAAATATGGTTAGAGCACTTATGTGTCTTGAGCTTATACTGAATGCAGTTAATATGAATTTCGTAACATTTTCTGATTTATTTGATAGTCGCCAATTAAAAGGGGACATTTTTTCTATTTTTGTTATAGCTATTGCAGCCGCTGAAGCAGCTATTGGGCCAGCCATTGTTTCGTCCATTTATCGTAACAAAAAATCAATTCGTATCAATCAATCGAATTTGTTGAATAAATAATGGTAATTAGATGAATGTGTTAATCATACAAATAACGAATAAAATCTTTCTCAATACAAATTAATATTATATACGACAGAAGCATATGACTCTGTGTGCTAAAGAGTAATAAATCAAAGTATCTTGGCCCTCTCTCATGACCAAATATATAAGTCAATTTTTTAGAAAACAATTTTGGTTAATTATTGATTCGTCTGGTGTCTACAATATATGATTCCATTTTTTTACTAGATCGAAAATTCATGATGTTCAAAAAGTAGATAGATCCAATGTCACATTCAGTAAAGATTTATGATACATGCATAGGGTGCACTCAATGTGTACGAGCCTGCCCCACAGATGTATTAGAAATGATACCTTGGGACGGATGTAAAGCTAAGCAAATAGCTTCTGCTCCAAGAACAGAAGACTGTGTGGGTTGTAAGAGATGTGAATCCGCTTGTCCAACAGATTTCTTGAGTGTCCGAGTTTATTTATGGCATGAGACAACTCGCAGCATGGGTCTAGCTTATTGATACGTTCCAGAAAGCTTAACTTGAATCCATTTTTTTATCTTTACCGACAAAACCCCGTGCTCGAAATCGAAATAGGCTATTTTCTCGAGTACGGGGTTTTCTGGTCAAAGTGTATCTTATCTTGTCTTTACTACGAATTATTTTCCTTGGTTAACAATAATTGTTGTTTTGCCGATATTCGCGGGTTTTTCCATTTTCTTTCTCCCCCATAGAGGAAATAAGGTCATCCGATGGTATACTATATCTATATGCCTAGTGGAACTACTTCTAACGACCTATGTATTCTGTTATCATTTCCAGTTGGACGATCCATTAATTCAATTAGAACAGGATTTTAAATGGATTAATTTTTTTGATTTTCACTGGAGACTCGGAATCGATGGAATTTCCATAGGACCTATTTTATTGACGGGATTCATCACAACTTTAGCTACTTTAGCGGCCCGGCCAGTTACTCGGGATTCACGACTGTTCCATTTCTTGATGTTAGCAATGTACAGCGGTCAAATAGGACCTTTTTCTTCTCGAGATCTTTTACTTTTTTTTATCATGTGGGAGTTAGAATTAATTCCTGTTTACCTACTTTTATCCATGTGGGGAGGGAAGAAGCGTTTGTACTCAGCTACAAAGTTTATTTTGTACACTGCAGGGGGTTCTATTTTTCTCTTAATGGGAGTTCTCGGTATGGGTTTATATGCTTCTAACGAACCAACATTGAATTTTGAAACATTAGCGAATCAATCATATCCTGTGGCATTAGAAATAATATTCTATTTTGGTTTTCTTATTGCTTATGCTGTCAAATCACCGATTATACCTCTACATACATGGTTACCAGATACCCACGGAGAAGCACATTACAGTACATGTATGCTTCTAGCCGGAATCTTATTAAAAATGGGAGCATATGGGTTGGTTCGGATCAATATGGAATTATTACCCCATGCTCATTCCTTTTTTTCTCCCTGGTTGATTATTGTAGGCACAGTGCAAATAATCTATGCAGCTTTAACATCTCCCGGGCAACGCAATTTAAAAAAGAGAATAGCCTACTCTTCTGTATCTCATATGGGTTTTACAATTATAGGAATAGCCTCCGTAACCGATCTGGGACTCAATGGGGCCATTTTGCAAATAATTTCTCATGGATTTATTGGTGCGGCGCTTTTTTTCTTGGCAGGAACGAGTTATGATAGAATACGTCTCGTTTATCTCGACGAAATGGGAGGAATAGCTATCCCAATGCCAAAAATATTTGCAATGTTCAGTAGTTTCTCGATGGCTTCTCTTGCATTGCCGGGAATGAGTGGTTTTGTTGCCGAATTGGTAATCTTTTTTGGCATAATTACCAGCCCAAAATATCTTTTAATGCCAAAAATACTAATTACTCTTGTAATGGCAATTGGAATGATATTAACTCCTATTTATTCATTATCTATGTCACGCCAGATGTTTTATGGATACAAGCAATTTAATGCCAAAAATTTTTATTTTTTTGATTCTGGACCACGAGAGCTTTTTGTTTCAATCTGTATCTTTCTGCCAGTAATAGGCATTGGTATTTATCCAGATTTCGTTCTCTCACTATCTGTTGACAAGGTAGAAGCTATTTTATCTAATTACTTTTCTCGATAGTTTGCATGAATAAGGCATAAAAAAAAAGCTGCGATAATAAAATTAGGTGGACAATAAAAGAAAAAGAAGTGAATTGTAATCAGATACGTTTGAAGTTTTAGAGAACCGGTTCAATCAAGTAGTAATTGAACCGGTTCTCTAAAACTAACACAAACTTTCATTACATATGCGATTTCTATGTATTAGGTCACGTCTTCGATTAAGATGCTAATGTGAATGAACCATAACTATGTAGGCCTATTCCTAATAGATTGACCCCAAAATAGCATACCCAAATTATAAGAAATCCCATAGAAGCTACAATTGCGGAATTTGTGCCTTTTAAATTTTGGTTGGTTCTAATATGTAAATAAATAGCAAATATAGTCCAAGTAATAAATGCCCAAGTTTCCTTGGGGTCCCAATTCCAATATGACCCCCACGCCTCATTAGCCCACACTGCGCCTGAAAGAATACCAACCGTTAAAAAGATAAACCCTAGACTAATGACACGATAACTCCAACGATCCAATTGCTGAATCAATTGATACCTGTGATAATTTCTAAATGAAAGTAAAGAATTGTTTAGTAAAGCATAGCTTCTTTCATTTACATATTGAATCTCATCAAAATCAAAGGAAAATGGCCCAATTAATGAATGCTTGTTTTTACCAAAGACCCATAGGCTTTTTCGAAATGTAATGACTAGAAGAGATACTGATAATAATGATCCACATAAAAGAGCTGCATAACTTAATATCATCATACTTACGTGCATCATTAACCACTGAGATTGGAGGGCAGGTACTAATATTGTGGATTGATGCATTTCAGTCAAAAGACCTGAAGTAGCAAATCCTTGGGTAAAAATAGTACTTGGTGCGGTTATTGCGCTTAAATCGTTTTTATTATTCCATATTTTAGGAACCATATGAATAATGGAAAAGCCCCATGAAAGGAATAGTAATGATTCATATAAATCACTTAAGGGGAAATGTTCCGAATAAATCCAACGAGTAACTAATAATCCTGTTATACAGAAAAAGGTAGCTATCATGCCCTTTTCTGACGAATCATGTAGTCCTATGGTTTCGTGGACTAATAAGGTCATCAAATAAATCGTAATTACAATTGAAACAATTGAAAAAGAGATGTGAGTTAATATATGTTCTAAAGTCGAAAATATCATAAAAAATCCTAAAAAAAAAAAGGGAGTCCTTTAACACTGGAACGGAAATGATTAATCCATTTCATTTTCATTATAAGATTTATTGTATCTCTTTTAGAAGATGCCGCCACTCGGACTCGAACCGAGATGCTCTAGCACTGCTTCCTAAGAGCAGCGTGTCTACCGATTTCACCATAGCGGCTTGCTCGAAAGCATAATAGCCCATACGCACTCAAACGTCGAGATTGTAAGGAGTCAATTCAATGTAATATTTTTTAGGAAAAATGCAAATCAAATAAAGGCCTATTCCTATTTCTATTTGAACGTTCAATAATCTCTTATAGGATGGTTTTCATTTTAACGATGGACTTTTCGAAAGGTTTCAGCTCTCCCAAAACGAACAGCTTAGTAGGAACTAGAGAGTTCTGCTCTCAATTCAGGTATAGAAGTAAAAAAAACCTTTCTTTTTTTATTCTTTTTTTATGATTTCATGGGTCCGAACAAAACGAAAAAATCTATTGTATCCATAGTCATTAATAAGAAAACCCTCAAAAGAAAAGTGAAACTTTCTATCAAGTACTATGTTTTTTCGTTTGACCAAAAAAACATAGTACCCTTTTTTTATTTAGGAAATGAAAGGCTTCCTATCCTAAATACGACAACCGATAGTGCGGCCTCATATTTATCAGTAAAAAATATGAGTTAATGGGAGTCGTTCATCTTATCAATTTTATTAGCAAATTCTTCGAGGCATATTGATTTAGATTATTCCAAGACTTGTTTATTTTTTTGTTGCACAAAAAAACTTTTTGAATTCCCGGTAGAAAGAGATTTTGCTAAGGAAAAAGCTTTTAGCGCAGCCAAATATCCTTTTCTTTTCCAAATGTTTTTACGAATACGCTTTTTTGATATAGAAGTACGTTTCTTTGGAACGGCCATTTTAAAATAAAGAGGTTACTCATTGTTTTAGTTGGATGTGAAAGACATGTATTGTTCAAAATGCGTCATTTTTTTCTTTAGCTCTATATTTATTCCCTAGATCATACTTTCTTGATAATATACAATATGGATACGTGTGAGTCCCATAGAGGATTTCTGGAGAAAAGTTGTATATCTTAATTTTTTCTTTATTTTCGGAATACTTTATTCCTTTTTTTTACGTACATTATAAAAAAAAAAAGAAGCCTTTTGATATACTAATCTTCGTTCGAATCTATATCTGTGTCACCGTCATAAAAAAAAGGGCTACGGCTCATCGTATTCTCTTTTTTTTAATAAAAAAGAGAAAAATGGAAAACGCTTACCTTAATTGAAGAGAAGAATACTGTAACCTTTTTTCTATCAATTCATCAATAGAGTACAGTACCCTTAGTTAAATGAAAATTTCAAAAAAGGAAAACCGGAATGAGACTGATATTGAATCAGTTAATATAATAAACACTTGAGAAAAAGCCATTTAACTAAGTCCTTTTTTCAATTCTACGCAAAGTGGGTATCAAAGTGCCGGATATCGTAGAGTTTTCTAGAAGTATCCGTTGTTTTGGTGGAATAGAAGCTACTCGAGAATAATTAGTAAAGTCTTCCAAATATACTAACTAGAATCACAAGATCTTTTTTGGGGGTCAAGTTTTTGCTAGATCCTATGCTCAATAAAGTTATTGATGGATCTTACATACCAGAATAAAGTACTTTTTTTACTATAATTAAATTACTTAATTGTTTTTCCTTGATCAATGAATATAATAATAAAGAAATGAAAATTTCATATTATGATTCTGTATCTTCCTAAATATCCTAGTTAATCACTAAGTGGTACCTTTTCAAAAAAACTTGATCTTTTGACCGCTTGTAACTTCTTATTTTTTTTTGGAGGGGAAAGAATTAGAAAGATTTAAGAATCCAAAATTCTATTTTAGTTCTTTCTTTTCTTTATTTTATTGCTCTTTCCGAAAGATATCAGAGCTGGTGAATTGAAAAAAAAAAAGTTTGATTTTCTTATGGAACATACATATCAATATGCATGGATCATACCTTTCGTTCCACTTCCAGTTCCTATAGCAATAGGGGTGGGGCTTCTCCTTGTTCCAACGCCAACAAAAAACCTCCGCCGTCTCTGGGCTTTTCTTAGTGTTTTATTACTAAGTATAGTTATGCTTTTTTCAATCGATCTGTCTATTCAACAAATGAATGGTAGCTCCATCTATCAATATTTATGGTCTTGGACCATAAATAATGATTTTTCTTTAGAGTTTGGCGACTTGATCGATCCACTTACTTCTATTATGTTAATATTAATCACTACTGTTGGAATTATGGTTCTTATTTATAGTGATAATTATATGTCTCATGATGAAGGATATTTGAGATTTTTTGCTTATATGAGTTTTTCCAATACTTCCATGTTGGGATTAGTTACTAGTTCAAATTTAATACAAATTTATTTTTTTTGGGAGTTAGTTGGAATGTGCTCGTATCTATTAATAGGTTTTTGGTTCACACGACCAATTGCAGCAAATGCTTGTCAAAAAGCGTTTGTAACTAATCGTGTAGGGGATTTTGGTTTATTATTAGGAATCTTAGGTCTTTATTGGATAACGGGTAGTTTCGAATTTCGAGATTTGTTTAAAATAGTCACAACCTTGATTGAGAATAATGGTTTAAATTCTTTTTTTCTTACTCTGTGTGCCGCCCTATTATTCCTTGGTGCAGTTGCTAAATCTGCACAATTCCCCCTTCATGTATGGTTACCTGATGCTATGGAAGGGCCTACCCCTATTTCAGCTCTTATACACGCTGCTACTATGGTAGCAGCGGGAATTTTTCTTGTAGCTCGACTTTACCCTCTTTTCACAGTTATACCTTACATAATGAATCTTATTTCTTTGATAGGTATTATAACCGTACTTTTAGGAGCCACTTTGGCTCTTGCACAAAGAGACATTAAGAGAAGTTTAGCGTATTCGACAATGTCGCAGTTGGGTTATATTATGTTAGCTTTAGGTATGGGATCATATCGAGCTGCTTTATTTCATTTGATCACCCATGCCTATTCAAAAGCATTATTATTTTTAGGCTC
>JAJJMC010000903.1:25000-31238 GCA_023531435.1 Papaver californicum
TTTGCTTCGGAACAAAACAATTAGAATTAGGCTCGGTCAACTGGAATGTGTATTAGCCATATAGGAGATCTTTCAATTGAGAAGATCCATCGACTTGAGACGAAGAGAAAGGTCTATCTATTTTAGTTAGTTATTCAGTTAAACCAATGAAATGATTCATTATTGGAGCAGATAGCAAGAACCATTTCATCGGACATGCGTATTTTTTCTTTTCCAATGGATTTACATGTTTCATTAATGGAAATTTTTTGATGTAGTGAGTAATAGGCTCTGGTTGTTCGCCGTTCAACAATTCTTTTTTAGGCAGTTCATACCATTCATACGTAGTGTTTTGATCTAAGATTTCAATTCTTCTATCTTTCAGCAGTAGCATATTGTTCCATGTAGCTAAGGTCAAAAATATGGAAGAAACAAGTCTTTCCACGACTCTACCACCCGGTCAATTCTGTTCCACTTAATCCCTCTTTCATGGCCACATATCTTTCCGGCTAAGGAATGGGAAATCTTTCTCCTCTTCTCTTACATGAATCAAATGTTTCATTTCATCCGGGAAAAGCCACCTCTTTCTCAACAATTTCTTTGTCATTTGATCCAATAGCGTTCCATTAGATAGGAACAGATTTGATAAATACTGATAACTCTCGGATGGAGTATTAGAACGGAAAGATCCATTAGAGAATAAACTATTGGTTCTAAGCCATCTCTGGCGATGAATCAACAATTCGAAGTGCTTTTCTTGCGTATTCTTGATGAACCAGCGTTTATATATAGATGTAGGAGGCTTTGTTTGGGAAGTAAGAAGCCCCTTTGACATCTCTTGATCTGCAAAGAATTCTCGACGTGAAAACACAGAGATAAAGGGCTGATCTTTGAATAGGAAAAAGAATGGATCTGCAGGGTCCCAAATGTATTGGCTTATTCGAAAAAAACCTTGTTCTTTGGAGGATCTATCTCGTGTCTGGTACTGCATGGTTCCACTCTGCAAGAACTCCGAATCATTCTCTTGAAGCTCAGCCTCTTTATGATAAATGATACGCTTGCCCCGAAATGACCTGGCCCAATAGGGAAATCCCAATTCATTGGACCTTTCGATACAATCAAATAGATTGCCACAAGGGCGCCATATTCTAGGAGCCCAAACTATGTGATTGAATAAATCCTCCTCTATCTGTTCCGGGTCGAGGGCTCCTTCTTCAAACTCCGACTCGTTTTTTTCATATAGAAATCTCTGATCAACAAAAGAACAAGATCCATTTTGCATCATATCTAAGGGATTTCTTGGTTCGGACCGAAGAAGCAATGTCACTCGATCATTATCAAACTGACTGCAATCTTTTTCTGTCCGTGAGGATCCCACCAGAGCGCCTTCTACTTCTAATAGGCCATGAACTAGATCAGAATCATTCTCAACGAATCCATAAGAAGTGATCCCATTTTTTTCATCGGGTCCGGGTAGAGACCAAAGATCTTGAGCGACCGATCCGGCAGAACAACTCAAAAGATAAAGAAGTATCGTTAATTTCTTCATGCTCGTTCCAAGCTCGAAGTACCATTTGTACAAAAAAGAATCCCCTTCCTTACATGATTTCTTCTTCATATAGATAGATATAGGATCTATGGGGCAATTACTTAGAAGTATATTTTGTGCCACAGCCCTTCCTATCTGATAGAAAAGGATCCCATGATCCTGAACCGATCTTACCTGGGATCGCAAATCCCAAGTTTGTCTATGAAGAGCGGATCTAATTGTATTAGTGTCTAGAATGGATTTCTTCTGTGTAATACTAATGGATAGGGCCTCATTGGTAAGTGCTACAAGATCTCGTGCATTGGAGCCCATGGTTATGGCCCCGAATCCATTAGTATGGAACATTTTCTTTTCCAAGTGAAATCCCCTAGTATATGAAAGAGTGAAAAAGTGCTTTCGTTGTTGTGGAATAAGAAGCCTCCGTATCTTAATGCATGTATTTAATTTATTCGGAGCTATTAGAGCGGGATCTACTTTTTGGGGAATATGAGTCGAAGCAATAACAAGGAGATTTCTAGTGGAGCATCTTTCACAATCCCTGGAGAGATAGTTCACTAATAGACCGAGGGATAAGTAATTCGACTCATTCACATACAGATCATGAATGTTTGGAATCCATATTATGCAAGGAGACATTGCTTTTGCTAATTCGAATTGAAGGGTGATATCAAATCGGTCTTTTTTCGGCGTCATATACATAGTTAGCGCATTCGTCATAGTTAGCAGCTCTGTATCAAGGTCATCATCGATATCGTCACTAGCATCAATCTCGATATTGTCACTACCATCAATATCATCAATAAGATAACCTTTAGGCTTGTCATCCAGGAACTTGTTCGGAAATACCGTAATGAAAGGAACATAAGAGTTTGTCGCTAGGTATTTGACCAAATAGGATCGTCCAGTTCCTATAGAACCTATCACTAAAATACCCCTAGACGGGGATAGGGCTAAGCGGAGCGAAAAGGGTTTTCCATGAGATGGGAAATGAAAACTATTAGCCCCACACGAGGTTTGTGAATAAGTGATTGTCTGATAATGAGCAAGGAATATCCGTCTTTCTGCTAAACAGGATCTATTGAACTCATAATTCATTAGATCTTTTTTATGAATGTCAACTAAGTATCGTAAGTAAATTGATCCCGGTTGTTCAACCATTTGATAACCAGAGTCATTCTTTGATAAATGATCACTATGAGTCAGACTCAATAGAATTTGATCAATCCTTTTTTTTGTCGTTAAGGTGGAGAACTGAACCAAGAATTCTCTTTCTTCATCATCAATCGAATCACTGTTCGCGACCCAGGATTCTATTTTATCATCAATCCAATCAACGTTCACGTTTTTTCTTTTTCTTATCAATGAATAGATCTCTTTACTTGTACGACTTAGATATCTCGTATTTCTCGAAAAAGTGATTCGATTGATGGGATTTGGTATGATACTTATGATATCGATGAGATTGATATTCAAATATTTCTTCTTAGAACGTATTGATTTGACCCCATAAGTGGGACCACCACCCAATAGCATGTTGCCACCAGAAGCAGAACCCCGTATTTCTTCTAGAGAATCTCCTAATTGTTCCAGAGCAACTAGAAAGAGATTCTTTAACCAGAAAGAGTTCAGTTCAGATGTAGGATACCTATCCAGAAGTTTTCGCAACTCAATCATGTATGATGGAATCATCAAAGATTTGATCTTTTCGAACTCTGTCTGTAACTCACTAGAGGCCCGGGAAACAAAGAGAAGATGTGTACGAACGAGATATCCAGCAACAAGAAGAAGGAAAAGGATTGAATAGAGGAACTCCCGAGCATTTGGTGATCTCAGATGTATCCATATCAATGGAACGGGTGACTCATTATTTCGATGAATCATTTCTTCGGACAGAAGAAGATTATGTAAACACTTACTCGAAATCTCACTTATCGGATTCCATTGTGGAAGAATCGCCCACAATTTTTTCTGAGGAATTGGCCATGATGTATCTGATCCATGCATAATATCATGAAAAACGGATACAAATTTTTGACTGCTACTTAGTATCGGCAATAGGTCTGAAAAAGTATCTAAAAGGGTGAAATTTAGATATTTGCACCCTGCCGAAGTAAGGAACCATGGCATATATGTTTGTAACAGATTCCATTTTGAGAGATTTGAAAAAGCACTATCTCGTTGAAGGGTTCTATACATCTGCCATTTCTCAACGCATTTCTTTAGACAAAGACTCTGTTTTTTCCTCTTTTCGGATGGTAAATATTTCTCAGAACATGGAGTGTGAATCAAACCCATGTTTGAATTGAAATTGAGATACTGATGCAAGTTCTTCCCTTCTGAATCAGAGAGATTCATATCTGAAAGAGGTTGACAATAAGTTCTTTCAAAATTGACTATTTGTCCCTCTGTTAGAGGTGTTCCAGAAATGTCTGGGATCGAGTAAATAGCTCTACGAACGAATGGATCGGATCGAATTGGAAAATGGAAAGATTTGTACAAGTTATACCTTTCGTCACCACTTTGTGGAAAATCGTTAGGTATGAATATGTTAGATACCTGTGACTCGATTGATGAAATAGTATCTCTCTCCAAAAAAACATGTTTTTTTGGACCGACGCACAAAGAAAAAATGTTGTTGCGAATGAACAAGATATTGAGGAATTGTCCATACGTAAGATCATAATTATTGATACGGGCCTTTTCCACATAAAAAGGGAATCTTTTGTTACAATCGAACCAGAAGTGATGTGGATTATTCAAGAATCGAAGTCGATTTGCTTTATAAAAAGAAGAGATCAATGAACTTCTATGAAATGGTTTCACGGGATTCAGCCAATTGTCTCGATCGTGGGATATCATTGAGAAATAGGAATCGGTGTTATCAAAGTCTTTCCTGCGATTATTTCTAGTATGAAATGAGTCAATCATCCACTTTGGTATCTTATTGAATAAAAACGGTGATATTGTTCCTCCATTGATCAAGAATTTCGATTTTTGGGAAGTATCACGATTATCCAATAAGAAGGGTTTCAATTTATTCAAATGAACGATTTGAACACCTATTGATTCTAACAACTGATTGCAGAGTTGATCATTCGGCCCTTTCAATTCATAGATGTGGATCTCGGACCTATGAATGGGGATATTCCCGATACTCACAAAGAAAAAAGGAAGTGACTTAGACAAAAAGAGAAGTGACTTGGACAAAAAGAGAAGTGACTTGGACAAATCTTGTTTGTCGATAACCTCGGACCAATCAATCGAATATTGATTAATACGTAATCGACCGAACACTACTTGAAAACGGCTCTTCTGCTCAGAAACGAAATGTTCCAAATGTTCCTGGAAATTATTGCTCCCGTTGGGCCATTTGTATCTATATGCATTAGGATCCCGATTCATGGATCTCTCGGTTCGAGAAATAAGAGGATCGAACCATTTCTTCTGACTCTTTTTCAAATTCGATAAATGTTGGTTGATCGTATATTTCATTATAGTTCTATGATTCAGAGTATCATTTCCTATTTGATCCCTTTGAATTCCATAAAAGAATCGATTCGATACATTTCTTATGTACCCATAGGTGCTATATTGGATTTGAATCAGATTTCGGATCAATCTATATTGATTGACTGCCTCCATTATGTTGTTGCTAGCAAATACCACTCTTTTTGGTTTTGGATCTTCCAAGTCATTCCCGCAGGAGATCCGGACCGATTTTTTTCTGATCCTTCGATAAAAAGATTCATTCTCTTCATAAAAAATAGGAGGTAGAACCAAGAAAGATTTCTTTTTCGATTCATCCCTGGAGTTGAATACCTCATTCAATAATTTTTTTTTATCCAACCCGTAGGAATCAATAGAAAAGGAAAATCCCTTATGATACACCAGATCCGGCTCGGTTATTGATAGAGTGAATAGATCTGCCATTTCTTGAAATCTCTCTTCTGATTCAAAATCGCGGTGTAACGTGTACCCCCCCCTGTTTCGGTCATGGAATAGATGAAAGAAAGAAAAAAATGGATTTTGGTTCAAGAATGAAATCTTATTGGAACTGGCCATATCCGGTTCATCCTTCGGAACCATATCACATCCCGGATCTGATGAAATAGGATGAATTGAGACGGTATTTTGTAAATACGTAATTATCTTGAATATATCAACCATTTCTTTATTTTCCGATCGTCTGGAAGGGACAAAAGAAACATCTTGTTCTTTCTTCAACAATTTATGATCTCTAGTGGACCTCTCAGTAGGATTCGAACCCAGATGAAGTTCTGACCATCTGTCAGAGAAAAAGGAACGAATTGATTTTGTAGAATTCCCAAGAATTGCTTCGATTTCTTCCGGAAGCAGATGATTATTCATCTGCTTCTCACGTTCCGTGAATAGCCGGGACATTGAGGAATATCCAGAAAGGCATTTCGGGAATCGGTCTGATTTTCTCTCTGTTCGTTCCGTTTGAAGAAAGGAAGGATCCCAAAGAATCGATCTTTCTTTTAGTTGTTGAATCTCTCTTTGATTGATCAATGTGTGATATTCCGAATCCTCATTACTAATCGAATCGAAAGGGTCTCTGGATTGATCAGAAGATCCTTTCAATTGGCTAGAATTCGTTACTTGAACGAAAATAGATCTTGTGGAATCATATTGAATATTTGACGATACATTCCGTACCTTGCTAAAAAACCGATCCTTGCTTACCAACCA
>JAJJMC010000911.1:0-22857 GCA_023531435.1 Papaver californicum
TGTATAGCTCGTTCCACTATGGAATCAGAGTTTATTGCGTTAGATAAAGCAGGAGAGGAAGCCGCTTGGCTAAGATGCTTTTTAGAAGACATTCCTCTTTGACATAGGCCTGTGTCAGCTATATCTATACATTGTGATAGTCAAGCTGCAATAACTAATGCTAAAAACAACAACTGTAATGGGAAGTCTATACACATTCGTAGAAGACACAATTCCCTAAAACAACTAATCGCAACTGGCGTTATTTCTGTTGACTTTGTGAGGTCTAAGGAGAATATCGCGGACCCTTTGACGAAAGGTTTGTCCAATGAGATAGTTAGTAATGCATCAAGGGGGATGGGGCTTAAGTTCATCAAATAAACTTTTCATGAAGGATACTCAACCTTGCTGACTGGAGATACCAAGATCAAGGCTTCGAATGAGACAACTAATTTATGGTGGGTTAAAGGAAAACACTATCAGAGAATTTCATTCTTTGTCCCTTCCCTATGGTGTAGACGTGATAGTGTGACTGCATGTGAGGATGACTTTTTATTAAGTCTTAATGAGTTTTATAATTTTAATTTAAGATTGAAGTGGGGTGTAGCAGTAAACACTCTTGATAAACTCACCTATCTGAATGAGGAAGTGGGCCGCTTCCTATGAGAATTGAGCTGATTCTCTAGAGCATTCTGAGAAATGGGATACGTCCAGGGCCAAAATGGACACAACGATACGAACTTGACATCACCTAGAGAGATATCACGCGTGGAAGTTATTGATGAACTACACCAAACGATGGCAGTTCAAGACATCCCATTCACTGTCCATCAAGTAGTTCCGGTAATTTCTCACTAAGCAAAGGTTCAAGACCTTATGGACACCTATTTCCTAAGTGGTATTTCTCGCTTTCTGATTTCTGATTTTCATCGGGTTTTCATTCATGTGGGGGATGGTTAGAGAAAAATGAACTTAAAAAATGTTTTTGGTCTTGGTGGGAATGGATCTTAGGACCTAGAAGTCACTAAGGTACACTAGCTCATTTTTCACTTCTGTGAATGAACCTTTAGTCCCACATTGGAGAAACTAAAGATGATTCATCTCCTTATTACCTAGAAAGTTGATTCTAAGGGAGGGCCCTTAGGGTTTAGAAGTTTTTGTGGTTGGGGGAGGACTAAGGCAATAGGCTAGTTGGTGCAACCATGCTTTTCACACATGTGCGGTGCTTCGTACCGAAGCACGCACGCGCGGACTTGCGTACTTGTGGACTTGCGGCTGCGGTTGCGGTTTCGGGTGTGGGTGTGGGTGTGGGTGTGGGTGTGGGTGTGGCTATTGCTGCGGGAATGAGTATGGTTGCGTTTGCGGGTGTGGGCGTAGCTAAGGCTGCGGGCCAACCAAGACTTACTTTTTTTGAACATAATATATTTTCTTAAAAGAATTTAAGACTAAATCAAATTTGTTTTAAATGTAGGGGCGTATGACCCGGTGAGATTTTAGGAGATAATTATTCTTAACCGTTTTAAATCCGTTTTAACCATTAACTCCGTGCTTCATGCGTAGAATTGAATTTCAACCATAATGTCCGTGATTTATGCACGGAATTGATTGCCATACTCTCTTCTTCTACCTATAAAAGAAAACGAATTTCTTCGTTAGAACTCACTCCAGAGCAGGCTTCTATCCCTAGCTCTTTTCCCCTCTTCTTGTTTTGTTTTGCGCACATTGCTTGTTTATTTCCCTTCCTTTTATCTTGTTGTTAAGTTCGTTTGAGGGTGATTTGTATTGTGCTTATACAAATCATAACGGGCAGTTCTATCCTGGACACATCTCCTCTGTTGGGGTATAACATCTCTCATTCTTGAGGAATACCCTAGGACTATTGTGTTAAGGACAATTTGCTGAGCAGGTGGCTCTGTCCATTGTGTGTATCAATCAGAGATTTCTTAACCTTAACAATTTTCTCCTTTTTAGTGCTTTCCATTGTTGCAGATCCAACACTTTTCTAACCGAAAACAACATATAACTCAAAAATTTAGATGCATAATATTTGAATTTGAAAAATATAAATTTTCAAAACCTAAATTGAACAATATACAAAATTCAAACCAATCGGTGGATCCAGTCGGATCTTCTACCTTAAAGCGAACCAAAAAACAGTGATGGAAACAAATTCAAACAAATAAGCGAATAAGTTAAATGTTACCGTATTTACAATGTGATTGCATTACCAAAGATAGAATTATGGGTTATTACCGTGCAATTGGCATTTCCACCTTGCCCTCACATTTGGTACACCAAAGCTCATCATCTTCCCCAAGTACTTTCTTGCTACACCTAGGACAGGCGAGGTAGGGCCATCCGCGGTCCTTGAGCACATCGGTAGCGACGGCTGTATAAAATATGACATTAACAGCATGAAAAGATATATTCTGATATAATTCCAAATAACTTGGAAAATAAATTCACTCTAAAACCAAACACATACACACGTATAGGGACCTTAATAGGTAACCAATAGTATATATGTTTATACATGTTTCAGGATATGATTGCGCATCAAGTTTATCTATGTATCATATATGGATACATCATGATTAAGACCAAAGCAAAATATATGAATCCAATAGCTCGATTTCTTTATTAACTAGACAAATTTTTACAAAAGCTTATCATGTTGTTTATATATTTTTTGTTGGGAAAAAGTCAAAAAATAAGATGTAATGGGATTAAATTAACCTGACAGGATGGCATATCTTAACTAACTTCCAACATATGGCAAATGATATAGGAGTATTGTTGGTTTCAAAATTGATTTGCTCAGCAGCAATATAGTCAGTGGAAGAACCTAACAAAACATTTTCCAATTTGGAACCCTTGAAATCCGATTTCGGGGTTTCATAAGACACATGAATAAACTAAATTTTTTTTAAACAAAAAAATAATTGGAATCAATAACTAAATAAGAGCCTTGCGCACCTGATGTTCTCAAGGATTAGCTCTCGTTTTTTTTTTTTGATAAGCCACCCGGCCGTTTCACATTCTGAACATCGATAATGTTACTGAGGAATCCAGAGACATATGAAAGTAAAAATGACCAAGAAGATGGCCACAAAATTACAAATGTCATAAAGGGCAGAATTCTCAATTTTAGCGCAGGTTTTGTAAGGTACCTGTAAGATAGAGGTTATCAACGTTCGACTCTAGTGATTCAAACATGAAGGTGTTATGAATGATGACAACATGATAATCTTCCAAAGCAACGACGGAGGTGGCACCAACAAATAGTCCCTTCTTTTCGTTATAGGCAGGACGAAATTTAGATCTGGCGCAGGTGAGATGCAATTTGTCAATGGAATACAAACATCCTTCTAGAATCTCAGCATCAAACCTATGGATTAAATTGTGCGGGATCACAGAATGCAACGAACGACCCTGGATACAAAAATGGGGTGCAAATGAAGAACATTCCAAAGCATCTATAAACAAAAGGACGATACAAAAGCAAGTGTGTTGCTGAAGCAATTATCTGTGCATCAACAATAACCAAATCAACACTAGTAACGTCGTGTGTGAACATAAAATCAAACTCTTTCCATTTCCTTGTAACCCGAACCATAACTCTTTCACTTATACCTTCGTACAGGGAGCGGAAACAATCTAACCTAGATTGTCACCATATGTGCGGGCTTTAGAAATGTCGAATGTGATCTGGGATGCCATTCTGGAGGTAGACTGTGACATGCAAATCGATATCATGTTAAAAAAACTAACTTTTGTATAACAAATAAATATTTATAAGAAAAATACAAAAAACAATTAACACAATTGACTTTGCAGCAAACTGAACAATGATTAATCAAGGTAACAAAACGAAAATAAGAAATTGAGAATTCCAAAAAAAAAATACAAAGTTAATAATTTATCTTAGGAGAAAGATAGGATATATTTCATTCTTAATCCAGATACAAAAGGGAACAACCCATGACAACAACAACAAGAACAGACAATTAACGTAAACCTAAATCGAAGAACCCCTGAGAGTAACCAAAAGAATTAAAAATATAACCCCAAATTGCAAAGCCAAATTCATAATTGTATCAAAAGAACATGAAGCGAAGGAGAGTACTCCGAAGGGAGGAAAAAAATATCAAAACATACCTATGTAACAGGTCAGACCGATGCTGATTCACATAGGAAGAAGAAGAAGGTGATACGAGGGGAATCGAAGATCTATAATTCAGGCCTAGGGTTTTAAGCGAGGAAGGGGGGGAACTTATGGGATTCATAATAGATCAAACCTAGCCTAAAATGCATATAAGGGGGTAATGGACAGACATCTACCCCTGGTCGTTGGATGAGAGAAAATTCATAGGGAACAATGAGATGTGAAGGAGGGAAATCCTTACCACCACTACCAAGTGGAAGATATATCCTGGTCGATGGGTCTAATAGAATCCACTTGTGTCTTGTAGTATAGATTATTCATTGTTTACAATCATTAGTCCCTCAAGGGCCTCAACTATAAATTTACTGCTTTTTAGGTGTTAATTACAAGGAAAAAAAATTGTATAAGATATAAGAAGATAAGAGCACAACTTTAAATACTTAATTAAGTATATTTTGGTGTTAATCAAGTATAATTGAAATACCTCCATTCTGGTAATTGTAACAGAAATCAACCTTATTCGCATCAAACTTTAAGAACGTCTTAGTAATTTAATAGAAAACAAATTAATAAAAAAAAAATTAATAATATATGGGATTTTCATAATAGAAGAGAGAGAAATGGGACGAGCAGCAAGTACCAACAATGCATGGATGAAGGTTTTTTAGATGATCTACTAGAGACAATATCTTCAGCTTCATAACACAAAGTTCATAGGCGGCGTTATAAGATAATCCCATTCTGTTTACATACAAGTTTGTCACTGCTGATAGAAAAAACCGATGTACCAACCACGCCACATCCATGGGAAGAGTAAGTAAATACAATGTTGTATTTTGCCTCCATGTCCTGAAAACAGAAGACCATGCATGTTCATTGAATCAAAATTTATGGTCAAGTTATGAGCCGATACTAATAGCACATAGTCTTACACCTTTATTACACCAATTTTATGTGTTGTCTGTTAGTGTAGGTTAGCCGCTACAGGCTGCTTATATGTGTATGTTAGCCATGTCCTATTTTAGTGTGTCATATAAAAACACTTTATCTTTTCTTTCTGTCTGTAAGTTCTGAGTAAGAGAAATTCATTCTCTATAATACAATTCTCACTTTCCAATCCTTATTCTTTTATCATTGTATCAGACCCAGAAATCAGGAATTTCTAAGGGTTGTGATTCATTCTATATTTCCGCTGATTCAATCTTCATTTCTTCTTTATTTTCTCATCTTCCACGTTTCATGATTCGAGAATTTATAGAATCTTCATCTAATTCAATGGAAAATCCAACTTCAAACTCAATTTATAGGGTTTCTTTAAATCATATGACTAATTTCGTTACAATGAAGCTCAAAGAAGACAATTACATCATTTGGAAGAATCTTATGCTTCCTGTTATTAGAAAATTCAAAATACAAAAGTTTCTTGATGGATCTTTCATTTGTCATGTTCAATATACTACCAGACGTAATCAAGAAAATGGAATTCAAAATCCATTATGCACTAATTTCTTGATGAGAATGCCACAATCATGATGTGGATACATTCCACAATCTCAGATATTGTCATTGCATATTTCTCCAGATCTACTTCTTCTCATCATTTGTGGACTAGTATTGAAGAAAGATTTGCAAGATCATCTTCTACTCACTCAATTTAGTTGTGTACCAAGATACTTGCACTCAAACAAGGTGATACATTGATTCCTAATCTGATTAATGAACTAAAATCTCTTTCTGATCAACTTGCTTCCGCCGGTGAGATTATTTCTTACCAAGAACTAGTTGTTATTGCATTAGATGCCTTAAATCCTAATTACATACCTTTTGCAACTGCTATGAGATATATAAATCCACCTATATCGTGTATTGAACTTCATAACAACTTACTCATTGAAGAAGCGGTTGTTAGTGAAAGAAACAAATCTTTACTCAATGAATCTGCAAATAGAGCATTTGTTGCACATATTCCTAGTTTCAGATCTTATAATTATAGTTATGGTGGAAGATTTCCTAATTATAATCCAAGTTTTATGAGATCTAGTAGGCCTATCAATTTTCTATATGGTAGAACCAATTATCATATGCCATCTAGTGGCAGTTCAGTTAACTCTCAGAGTAGTTAAATTAGGCCTACTGCAAGTGTTCAATCACCATATGCTTCTACTTTGGTATGTCAAATTTGTGGAAAATCTGGTCATGGTGCTCTTGAGTGCAGAAACATACTCAATTTTGCTTATTAAAATAATCACACTCCGCAATGTTTAATTGCAATGTTAGCCTCTGTAAATATTATGGGTGAAAATCATGGTATGCTGACACTGGTGCCAACAACTATATCACACCTGATGAATCTGAGATGCAAGTTATTTCTACTTATGATGGTGCAGATGAGATTCAGGCATCCAATGGAGAAGGTATGCATATTGGCTACTCTTTAAAGTCAACATTGTATCACTCTTTGACTCTTAATGATATTCATTTAGTGCCAAAATCTGCTCAAAATCTTCTATCTGTTCATAAATTTACTTCAGATAATCATTGTTCCAAAACTTTTGATTCATCTGGATTCTTTGTGAAGGATTTGTCAACTGGGAAAAAAAACTTTAAAAGGGCCTCATAGGAATGGACTTTATTCCATCAACTTCATTCATCCATCATCCAATAAAGCTCTCTCTGGTGTCATAACTAATGTTACTTCAGAAGTTTGGCATAAGAGGCTTACTCATCCATCATTCCAGGCACTTCAACATGTTTGAAAACTTCTTTCTTTAAATAATGTAATCAATATTTTGTAATGATTGTCATTTAGGAAGCAGTCACAAATTAATCTGTATCAGTTCATTCTAGTTCTACACCTTTAGAACTTCTACATCTTGATCTTTAGGGTCCATGTCCTGTAACATCCTTCTCTGGATACAAGTATTATGTGAATATAGTGGATGATTTCTCTAAATTTTGTTGGATTTTCCCTTTTTATGACAAACCTGAATTGAAGAAAATATTTTACCAATTCAAAACTCAAGTAGAACTTCAGCTAAATTGTCAAATTAAGATTGTTAGAACTGATGGTTGTGGTGAAGTTCTTAATAAGGAACTCTCCTCTATTCTTGTTGATAGTAGAATTATTCATGAGATTTCTTGCCACGTACACAAAATGGTGTGGCAGAATCTAAGCATAGGCATTTAGTATATGTCGGGAGAAAATTTCTTATACAAGCAGGCATCTATGAAGTTTATTGGATGGAAGCTATTAGCACTGTAAACTATATTATTAATAGGTTACCTACAAGATCCTTGGGATTGAAATCTCCATATAAGGTCTTATTTCATAGAAAACCAAGCTATGGCTTTCTTAGATCTTTTGGGTGTCTCTATTGTCTTTGGCTAAGACCTTACTCAGATCATAAGTTATCTCCAAGAAGTATCTCATGCATCTTTCTAGGCTACAACAATAATCACAAGGAATACAGATGCTTGGACTATGCCACTGGCAGGATCTATGTTTCAAGACATGTTGTCTTTAATGAAACTGTTTTTCCTCTTAAATCTTCTATTACATTTGTTATTTCATCTGCTACTTCTGAGCCTATCTTTGTTATGCATGCTACTGTTGCACCAGATCTTACTCAAGCTACCATTCTTGCAACTTCTACTGTTGCATCTGAACATATTTGTGATATGCCTACTACTGCTGCTCCAGGTATTTTCACAACTACTAATAATTCTACTCATGATAATCCTCCTGCATCTGAACATACTACTTGTGATAATCCCACTCTTGTATCATCAGAACCAATTGTTAATAAGCATCCCATGACCACAAAAGGGAAGCATGGCATTTTCAAGAAAAAGGTGTATTCTACAAAGCATTCCCTATTTCCACTACTACTGATAATTCTACTTTTGACAATCCTCCTGCATCTGAACATACTACTTGTGATAATCCCACTCTTGTATCATCAAAACCAATTTTTAATAAGCATCACATGACTACAAAAGGGAAGCATGGTATTTTCAAGAAAAAGGTGTATTCTACAAAGCATTCCCGATCTGTTGCTTTACTTGCTTTAACACCACCTCAAATTCCCACTTACGTTCATTCAAGCTAAGAAAGATCCAAAATGGAATTCTTCCTTGGTTGATGAATACAATGCACTTCAAGCAGCTGGTACCTAGTCTATTGTTCCTTATGATCCATCTCAGAATCTTGTTGGTTGTAAATGGGTTTTTAGGATAAAATAAAGCTAGATGGTTCCATTGAAAGATATAAGGCTAGACTAGTTTCTAAAGGGTTTTATAAACAAGGGGGTCTTGACTACACTGAAACCTTTAGTACAGTAGCAAAACCAACAACAATTAGAATCATCTTAGGCCTGGTAGTAAACTACAAATGGACCATTACTCAACTTGATGTAAGCAATGCTTTCCTTCATGGAGATTTGGTGGAAGATGTTTACATGTCTCAACCTCCAGGTTTTGAAGACCCATATCATCCATCTTATGTTTGTAAACTACATAAGTCACTGTATGGGCTCAAACAAGCACCAAGGGATTGGTATGACAAGTTGCTTCATGTTCTTGTCTATTATGATTTCAAAATCTCATATGTTGATTCATCTTTTTGTGCAAAAGGTTGGTTCAAGAATTACTGTTCTTCTAGTTTATGTTGATGATATTTTGCTAACTGGTAACTCCAAGGCTTATTGCACTGAGATAATCTCTCAACTTCATAGTCATTTTCCAATTAAGAATTTGGACGATCTTTAATACTTCTTAGGTCTTGAAGTCAAAAGAAGTAAAGATGGTCTATTTCTTTCACAAACCAAGTATGCACTTGATTTCCTGGACAAGTTTGATATGGATGGCGCTAAGTGTTGTTCTTCTCCAGTTCATGTTAGTTGCAAACTAAGCGAAGATTTTAGTAGATTCTTAGCTGATCTTTGTTCTTACAGATCTCTTGTCTGTGCACTACAATACCTAACTTGGACTAGACCTGAGATTGGTTATGCAGAATCAGGTCTGCCAACACATGCAAAATCCAACAAATGATCATCTTGTTGCTGCTAAAAGGATTTAAGGTATATTAAAGGTACTATTGACTATGGAATCTTATTTAGCAAAGATATGTGTGTTTTATATGGTTTTAGTGATGCTGACTGGGATAACGGTCCAGATTCAAAAAGGAGCAATGGTGGTTACTGCATCTTCTTTGGTTGAAATCCTATTTCTTGGTCTAGCAAAAGACAATCTACAGTGGCAAGGTCCTCTACAGAAGCTGAGTTCAGGAGTCTTGATAATTCTGTATTTGAGGTTCTTTGGATTTCCAAACTGCTGAAGGATCTTCACATTTTCTTACCTTCTTCTCCTTCTATGTTGTGTGACAATCTGAGTGCTATATCATTCTGTTCTAATCATGTGTTTCATTCTTGAATGAAACACAGTGCTATTGACTATAAATTTTGTCAGGGAATTGGTTCAATCCAAGGAGTTGCTGATTTCATATATCTCTACAATTGATCAAGCTGCATATATCTTTACAAAAGGGTTGGCAGGACCAAGATTTGCTTTACTGAAGAACAAGTTATAAGTGCTTCCTAAATCTGCACTGTTTAACTTGAGGGGGACTAATAGCACATAGTCTTACACCTTTATTACACCAATTCTATGTGTTGTCTGTTAGTGTAGGTTAGCCGTTACATGCCGTTATATGTGTACGCTAGCCTTGTCCTGTTTTAGAGTGTTATATAAAAACACTTTATCTTTTCTTTTTTGTCTGTAAAGTTCTGAGTAAGAGAAATTCATTCTCTGTAATACAATTCTCATTTTTCAATCGTTCCTCTTCTATCAGATACAATATTGATATGGGGCCATAATTCACATATATATGCAACTGAACCAACATATTTTATATGCATAATTAGGCCATGCATGTTCTCAGGTCAGCCCGAGCGCACCTGTAATATTGTTTGCTCTAAGTGAGTTGCATTCGTTTCCTTGAGATGGCTACTTGGGTGTGAGACTGATTCAATTGTTGAATCTCGATTCTAAGTTTCAAGTATTAATCCAGCTACTCCCAGGTGATGAGTTTACAGCTCTCCCTTTCATATCTCTCCTAACTCTCTCTGCTTCATCTAATCTCCCTACAGCAGAATAAACACTAGCCAACAACACATGATTTCCGGCATTTTCAGGTTCTATATCAAACAAAACTTTCCCAGCAATCTCTGCTAGTTCAACTTCACCATAACTCCTATAAGCCCCAAGTAAAGCTCCCCAGGCTTTTACATTTTCCCTTGCTGGCATCTCTTTGATAACTTGATAAGCTTCATATAACTTTCCTGCATCGACCAAACACGCATAGTGTTTACTTCCTGGAACCAAACCGTAACCTCTCCTCATCTTCGACACATATTTCTTCGCTTCATCAGCCAAACCTGAATGACTGCAAGCCTTCAAAACCCCAAGAAAAGTGATCCCATCTGGTCGAACTTTCGCTAACTCCGATTGTTCAAACATCTCTAAGGCTTTCTCAGCTTCGCCATGTAATGCATAAGCTGATATCATACTGCTCCATGCAACTACATCTCTTCCATGCATTGTCAAAAACATAACATGAACCGAGGGGATACCCGCATCGCCCATAAGCTTCTATAAGGTTAGAACTCAAATGGGTATCGGAATCTATCAAAATCCGGATTGAATATCCATGAATGTCTCTCACAAGATTCAGTGATGTTATGCCTACACATACTGATAAAAGAGCAAGCGTTGTAATTAAATTTGGTTTGACATTACAATTTTGCATGCGCCTATAAAAATCTATTGCTTTGGAAGATCCATCGCTCTGTTCAGACATTGCAGCCATGATTGAATTGAAAGAAGATGGATTAGGTTCAACATACATCAGATCAAACATTTCAATAGCAGTTGAAAGATTACTCGAACGACAGTAAAGAGAAATCATGGAATTCCACATTACAACATTTCATTGAGGAATTTCATCGAACATTTGACGAGCGGAAGAGATTGATACACATTTACCATACATGTCAATTATGGCACATGCAACAAAGGGATTGAAGATCAGAGACTACTTGGTGGTGTAAGCATGGATTGATTTACCAAAAAATGATAAGTTAAGAGCTGTACAGGATTTGAGAGCAAGCGGGAAGACAAATGGGTCCAGAGATAAGTCAGGGTTTGAGTGAAGAAAGTTAAAGCTTTTTCATGACGAGCTTGATTTACGTGAGCAGCCAATAGCTTAGTGCAGGATAATAATCGCTTGTTTTCCTTCAATAAGGACAACTGAATTACTTCCGTCAAAAATGGCCTCGGGGGCTGCTGGAACTGATTGGAGTCGCGTACTCCCGTTTATACTTGAAAAACTTCAAAAACCAACCGAACTGCTAAGAAAATCAAATACCAATAAACATAGTTTATACAATCCCAACCTTATTTTGACAACCCTTATATTGCAATGTTCAACACGGGTTATTGTAACAAGGCGTACTAAATAATTAGTATACTTTTATTTCACTTTGGCACCTTATCAATGTTCTCTGAGGAATGGCAGATGTCTAATACAACTGCAGTTTTTTAATGTTTTTTTATTGTTATCTCTAAGAAATGGGTTGTTGCTTAATATTTAGGGAAACTTCTGTAAACGGATTCTTTTCATGGACGAAGCTCGTTCAGCTGCAAAGGGTTTTTCACATATGGGTCGTCCTTGTAGGTTGCATACGAGGGGAGATCGAGAGCTTCCTCTGATATTTTCCCATCCTCTTGAATCTTTGATATTAAGCTCTCTAGGGAAGAAAAATTGGCCTGTGCATAGGAACCAAAGAACCAAAAAAAAAGGACCGACTGTTAATGAGCAAACGAGCCTTTAAATTGATAAAATACTTTGGCTTGAAGAGAACATAAAGAAAACCAAGTTTGGCTGTTCATATATTTCATTATCAAGACCTTTAGGAGCTAAAATGTTAGTACTATAATTAGGTCAGATTTTGGATGGTAAGATGTGTTAACCATGGTCAGCAAACTGGATGAAACCCAGACTATTGACTACAATTCCAGGTAGTACAGTAACCGAAATGGACTGACCTATTACACTCCTAATAATTTTATATGTACTACAATACCTCTGGTCGTATATAGCCAACAATGGCTAGACGTAGTTCTTCCCCATAGAAATCCTCATTGAATTCATGAAGTAGCCACGGCTCCTGCAGGAATAACATATCATGCTACGTCAGGATCCAACAAGGACAAACAGAACTACTCGTTAATTGTAATACACTTACAATAGTCTTTTCAGTGTTATTGAAGTATGGATTCCAACCAATACTATGACCATCTTATAGACTCCTCGAGTTGATAATCCAGCCCAACCAAAGTATACCCCAGAGGGTTGGTATGAGAGGATATCTGACCAGCCCTCCGTTGATAAATTTGCTGAAAGAATTGAAATTTATTATTACAAAATTATGGCATAAGATCAAATTATAGCTCCTCCTAAGTTAGACATTGCATAAATCAACAGGAGATACATTCCCTAAAATCAGAATGTCAGAAAGTAGCAAGATGACCAAATCAATTAATAGGCATCCTCATACCTGTAGGTATCCCAAGTACCTTTGAGCCACGCCCATAACCTTTAATAACAGGGCCTCCTATATACCATGGTTCAATAGGCAAAGTACCATTGATCCCTGAAAGATGAAACAACAGCTTTCATGCCACCATCTAAGAGGTACACACTAGAATAAAGAAGAAAATAAAAGAATTGAAAGAAGTTTAAATCAAAGATAGCGAAGAGATGCAGAATATACAGTCTTGAAAAGGAGGCAAGCCCCAGATTTCAGGTCGCAGATCTAGCAGAGAGTTGACCACCTCATCAGCTGAAGCATAAAGATGGGATTGTTTTGAAAGTGATGGTACGGCAACCACTTCCATTCCAGCAGCCTTAGCACCTTCAACCCCGGGCCTGTTAAGGTGAAGATACTCTTGCATTAGTAATAGCAATGGTACATGACATAGTTAATCAGCTATGCATCTCACCATCCAACTCTGTCATGGGGAAACAACAGAACCTCAGAACTTTCAACCTTTAAGGTCAGTTACAACATAACTGACCTGGAACCACCCTCGTAACTTAGATTAGGTGTGATCTCGTACTCTCATGGCCAATTTGCAGTAAGCATGAATCATATCAGTAAAAATTTAAAAGTGACTCGATTTGTAACTTGTGAAAAAGAAAAAAAAAATCATCAACTCCATATCTAAGTGAATGTCCAACAAGGCAAGAAGTATTTCATCTGAAAGACATATCTGGCATACTGTTTCAACAATTTCTACGTTAAGAACTTAAGTATGTACAGAAAAAGAAAACCACTTACTGAATAGCTTAGCTGCCTCAAGGAATCTTCAGGAGAAAATCAAGCAACAAACACAGATTAGATGCATATACAGAATTTATCCATGGTTAAGCATAAAAGTAAATATGCAAAAACATCTCACATTTCAGGAGATGGCTTCCCCATTCTCACCTCATCACCGCCGATGATAGCAGAGAAGGATTCTTTCCAGCCTTAACATACACATTGAGATGGTAAGATCAAACATGAAAAAAATATTAATCTGGATGTATTAAATGAATCTTTTATCTAGTATCGGGTTGTTCTGGATAGGATAGATCTTAAGCGGAACCAGACCTTGGTGGTAGGATAGTTTAGTTTCTATGCTTTCCCTAGGAGAATTTGAAGCCAATGCCATGGGTACACCATGTCCCTTCAAATGTTTAATTAATCGGTTGGCACCAGGAAGAGCTTTAATATTGCACCACCTACAGTAAACAAAATAACAACCCATCTTAAAAACACTAATAGTTTGTACAGGTTCGAAGTTATTGAACTCTGTCTCAGTCGCATGTAAGAAAGTTTCAGGCATATTTTACATGAGTAGCATGCCATGCAAACTCCCAGTAAACCAGCTTCAAATATATTCAATCGATTAACCATGATGCACATTAAGAAAAAAAATACACATAGTTAGTTACCGTTCATAAAACATTGGGGTAATTTCCGACATGAATTCATCAGTTGTGCAAGGGAGCTTATAATCATCTAAAATAGCAGTTGCAGATTCAATAGGTGTCTTCCCTAAAATCCGGTGAGCCATTTTGCATCCCATTGTTTCCCATACTTCACAAGAAGCACTTTTAAGATATCACCGACAATGCCATCTGTCATGAAACTGAAAGCAAGTTATGCCCAAATATAACAAATCAGAAGCCACAAAATTAAAGAGGGCTTCACATAAAACTAGTAACAGTTTTTATTGAACACATAGTCTTTCCCGACTACCCTATATTACTCAGATAAACTAGACGTTTGTGCTGTACACAAAACTTACTTAAACACTGACTAAGATTACTTCAAAATATTGGGTATTTATATGTGGTGCAAGTGAGGCACTTAGAATGATTCTCCTAACTACAAACTTGTTGCAAAAGATTATTAGAACCCACCTGTGCTAAGAAGAGTACCATCTAAATCTAGGATGACACATGACAACAACCTCCTCAAAGGTGTGGCTGCTGCCATTCTTGACACCTTTTGGTGATGAATTCCAGGCGAAGTTTATATCTTTTACTCAGAAGTGCCTGTGAAAAGGAAACCGAAATTTGAACAACAGACTAAAAATGGTTTAAGTAACAGTAATAAATAAGAATAAGTCAAGTGTACAGTATGCATAAATAAATTCTATTAAGTTAAGCATTTATAGTCAAAACTGAATGAAACCAACTGAATATAGGAACTCAGTAATACACGTACCAGCTTTTTTACTTTTAACAAACAGTTCATTAGTAAATAGAAATAGAGTACTAAAAACAACCCATTAATTATACAGTATGTTTTAACTTTCTTTGTTGTCAGTTGTGTAAGTTGAGAGAGATGGATGCAGGAACTTAATCTAAAGTCGCTGTAAAACTGCTAGCGATGAACTCATTATGCATCAATCAAAACTAACTAAATAAACGAGCTCTAAGTTCTAACTAGTCCATATACAGAACTGGTAGTGTCCAAGCTGAAATCAAGCTGGCTTTTTAGAACTTAGAAGTTTCCCATTAACACAGTATCAGACACTTTCTCAATCAGACCTTACGAACAAATCCCAGTCCCCCTGAGACTCAAAAAATTAGCATTTCATTCACTTACTCACAAAAGGGTACTACAAACAACTTAGCTAAAATAAAGTCTAAGCACTGATAGTGATAAGGTTCTCTTACTAGATCCTAATCAAACTTCATAAAGCTTCATGGTAACCAATCTGGTAAACCTGGAGAGGACAAAAGACAATCATATAATATTTTATTTGAATCACAACCAAACATTCTTAAGTAGTTGTCTGTGGGTCTTCTTGAGCCTACATTCTAAAATCTACGGATACTAATTATACAGAAGTTTATCTGAACTCTCAAAAGGATGGGTGGGCGAAGCCCCGCCTCAATGGACATAAGAAAACAGTGTAAACCAGATGGGAGGCCTAACTGATTTTGGTACCAAAATGACCTAACAAATTAGTGCCTACAATGTGTACATCACCACCAGCATCACATGATACGCATAAAGTTTGGACCCTTCCATTGGCAGCTATGAATTAATATAGCATTATACGATTTTATATTATCACATTCAGCTCCAATATTCAAACACTACTACTAATTGAACACATTTCAAAAAATGGCAATCAAGTTCCACTAAGAACGGGGCAAATGGTGTTCAAATTTCTTTCTCATTATGAAATTAAGATTTTAAACAATCCACTGCCTAATATAAACATTTGCATTATTCTTTAACCTTCATGCGATTTTCACAATTACACCCCAACTGAAGATGGTTCAATTTCGTGGTGTTGGTGGCGCAGCTGATGCTGCTGCTAGTGGCGTTATATTACCTAGGTAGAAGAAAAATATGCTTCTCTTTCTTCAAAACTCCAAAACATGTGAAGCAATTGGCTGTACCACCTAACTATCAACACAGCCACCTTTCAAAATCTTTCTTTTCACAAATTTTAGGGTTACAAATCTGATTCAATGAGTATTCATACTAACTGGGATAATTATAATAATAAGAATAAGAATGAAACAAAATCAAAATTCGGGATTGCTCAACACCATCATACCTTCAAAATTCGAGCATCATAAGTTTCTACTGCTGACTTAATTCTTTGTTGTTGAAGAAGAACTTGAAGGAGAGAAATTGCTTAGAAGAATATCCAGAAGCCAAAAGAAAAGGAGAAAACAGTAGGTAAAAGCATACCAATAGTAAGAGCTAGTTTAGCAGTGTGTCCCCAAAAGGTACGTGTTTTACACGCTTGCAATTAAAAGATTTCTTTAACTTATTTATAGGATTTTTTTTTTTCTAATTGAAAAACTTAGGCACGTCTAAAAAGAGATTATAATGTTATTGTCAAACATAGTTCTAGAGGGAGTACTGTGTTGGGAGATAACATTGTTCTTATAAAAGGTTGCTAAATGAAAAGACTCTGAGTTATCCATTCTACGAATGATCTGGAGACTGTTCAGGACAAAAGTAATTAAGACTGAATCTTCCTCCTCATTTTTCCTGAGAGAAGTACAATAACAGCGATTAAATCTCCTTTGGACGGCTTTGTTGTAGAGAAGATTGAAACGAACCAAAATATCCATACTTTCTGCCATAATCTCCAGATTTGAGCAATTCATCTCTTGGCCCAGTTGAAAGCTAGATATGCTCCTCATGTAGCTCCATATTGTCCATTGTATCCTGGATGTCCTCGAGTCCTAATGCAGTTTCCTACAAAATCAGAAGATGTAAGAGCAGTGTAATAATAATTTGATTCAGGATGCTGTAAAGTGCAGATTTTTATCCTGGTTCCAAAGTCTCCTTCTGATGGACATGAGAGGGGATTTCCTCTGGACAAATCTCTCCAGTTGTGAAATCATTTAGAATATGATCATGCATATGATGAATTCTGTTACGATCACAAAAATGTTGTTTAATCTCCTGCACAGTTTTGTTAGTATTTGCTTTTAACTTCTTGAATATAAAATCACATCTAGCTTTCCAGATGAACCAGCATACTGTCGCAAGAATGTTTGGTTCAGTGGATAAACTGTTATGTGGCTCAAACCAGTAAGAGAACCAGTCATCAAATAGAGTATTGCTTGTGAATAACCTATGATCCTGGCCAAATATAGTATTCCAGATAGAAATTGTTGCAGGACATCCTATGAACAGATGTATTATAGTTTCCTCCCCACTTTTTCATAACTGGCATATGGGATCAATATAGTGCAGAATACTTACAGTTTTAGCATTGGTGTGAAGGATGTTATGCCCATATTTTCAAAGGAAGATGTGAATGAGTGGAGCAATGTCCATATTCCACAGTTTGTCCCAAATAAGGTTTGGGGCTTTATTTCTGTATTTTTGATCAATTTTGGCCTTGTACAGGGACTTCACTGAGAATTTACCATTTTGAGTCAGGTTCCACCTTATGTGATCTTCTTCCCCTGGTTGGATAGGGGTGTTTTGGATTGCAGAGGAAATTTCTTGAGTGAACCAGCTTGAAATTTTAGGGATATTCCAACTACCATCCTCTTTAATAAGATGCTCTACCCTTTGTAACTTTGATGGGAAGTTGATAGGTCTGGTGAGAGTAATAGGTGTGTCTGCAAGCCAATTATCATCCTATATGCTAGTCCTCTTGCCATTCCCTATGCACCAGTTGTTATGCTCCTGAATGTTACCAATGCTTTCTAGAATACCTTTCTAAATCCAAGAATCACCCACTTTGGAATTTATGTCTATGTTCAGAATGTTTCTACCCTCTAAATACTTGGCATCCATTATCTGACCCCATAGAGAGTCTTTATCAGTTTCAAGCCTCCAGCCAATTTTTGAAATCATGGCACTGTTAAACATTTCAATATTCATAAATCCCAGACCACCTAAGTTTTGGGGTTTGTTAATAGAATCACAGGCTTTAGGATAATAACTTTTGGGTTCCTCTGTGTCTTTACCCCGGAAGAAATCCCTCTACAGCTTGTTAATGTCTTGACATGTCTGTTTGGGCAGTTTGAAACAATTCATTTGATATATACTAGAATTAGAGGTAACTGAGCTTATCAGAGTGGATCTTCCAGCTTGATTTAGAGTGCTATTTTTCCAACCAGCCAACCTGAATTTAAGTTTTTCAACACACGGTTTGAAAGAAGTAATCTTGCTTCTGTGAGTAAACAGAGGAGAACCCATATATTTGTCAGTTAAATCAATCATTTGAACCCCCATGCCATTGTTGATTTGAAGACCAATTTGTTCATCAGTGTTGTTACTAAAGAAGACCCCTGACTTGGAAAAATTAATAGGCTGGCCAGAAGTATGACGGAACAATTTGAAGATATCAACTAAGTTTTGGCTCTTCAGTTTGTTAGCTTTGCATAAGATCATACAGTCATCATCAAATAGTAGATGATTAATAGAAGGAGCTGGTTTACAAATCTTGATGCCAGAGATGAGACCCAAACTTTCAGAGTGCATAAGAGTTCTAGAAAGAGTTTCCATGCAAAATAAGAAGAGATATGGAGAAAGATGGTCACCTTGTCTGAGCCCCCTTGAGGGTTTGAAGAACTCACCAGGAGAGCCATTGACAAAAACAGCAGCAGTAGAGGTTGATATGCATTGAAATTTTTTATTACACCAATAATCATCAAACCCCATTTGTTTCATCACTGCCATGAGGAATTCCAACTTCACCCTATCAAAAGCTTTGGCCATTTCAATCTTTATGCCCGTAGTACCATTTTTATTTTTTTTACCTCTTTTAGATCTCATGTGATGAATCATTTCATGAGCTATGTCAATGTTATCAACAATCTGTCTCTCAGGAATGAAAGCAAATTGGTAAGGGAAATGATTTTATTCAGGAAAGGTTTAATTCTTTGGGCTATGAGTTTGGATATGACTTTATAAGTGGTGTTACAGAGGCTAATAGGCCTGAAATGGCCATGGGAAAAGGGATTGTCAGTTTTTGGGATTAAGGAGATAAAAGTAACATTCATTTCTTTGAGGATATGTTCTGAAGAAAAGAAATGATGAACCATTCTGACAACATGTAATCCCCCATGATTTCCCAATTGGCTTGGAAAATTTTTGGTGGGAATCCATCAGGGCCTGGAACTTTGTCACCACACAGGTTGAAAAGGACATCCTGAATTTCCTGCATATCAGGCATTCTATTTAAAGTAGAATTGTCCTGGAGAGTGATGGTAGTGGGGATGAGATTGATGATTTCTTGATCAATTGTAATGAGTTCAGCAGAAGCCATTTTTAAAAAAATGGTTGGTGAAGCACTGCATAACCTGTTTGGGAGTAGTAGGGCATATATTATTTTTATTTTTTTGAAGTATGAAAAATTTTAATTTGTTAAAGGTGTATTACAAGAAAGTATGTGATACTCATAGGTTCAAATACAGTTGGACCGGTATGCTAAGAAATTACAGTAACATGGCATTAAAGTGAGATACGAGTAACATTCTTCGAATTTGAATTACATCGGGGGGTAGTTGTTCAAATTCGCGAGGTGAGTCGGGATGATATTGCCAAGGATCTTGCTCAGACCAATAAAAAGATCGAGACCTATGATAGGATTTGGGAATACCCTATTTATAATAACCGGAATCGCACAATGTCTAACTAGTAGACAATGGCAAATAGATGTCGAACCCGCAGGGAGCGGGAAAATACTGCAATCAATATTCTTAATAAACTAACCATAAACAATATTTTTGGATTTTAATAGGAATGAAATAATAAAATGAACTAAATATAAAATTATATAAGAATGGAGTTGGTAACTAGGGTATCTGGTTTCCACTAATTTTCAATCATGTAAACTAAATTAATCTCCAAAATAATCTCATGCATTACTCGAGATTCTATTGAAATTAATCTCATGTCTCGGAAGATATCTCATTACAAATCATATTAAGATTGTTTCACCGATGCAATTCCATTCGCTTCTAAGTTGACAGTTCTAAAGAATTATTTATCAGTCGAAAAGTATATCCCATCAAATGTTACTAAGCATGGAATATCAATTTAGAAACCCAAATAAGAAATTGAACTATCTAACCAATATATAGTTTCAAAGAATCACATATCAATCTATAAGCACACACCGTCAAAGAACCTAATCCAAGCACGACGTATGAAATGGAAAGCATATTGAATCAATTATATTATTTATGCAACAAATTACCAAGCAAATATTGAATAAAATTACTAAACATTTAAATCATTATTTGAAATATTATTATGGAGAATTAACATATGAGTCTACATAATCAAATTAGTTTCCACCAAAAACCATAGTCACAAAATCAACAAGACATAACTATGGATTTCTTAAAATCCATAATTTTTTTTTAACAAAAACAGAGAGTAAAGATAAAACCCTTCTCTTGTCTCGTATTTCGTACCAGAACTGATCTTCCTCTCTCCGGGCGTCAGAAACTATCTGCCTCACTCCCTCGTTCAATCCCTTTCTCCGTCTCAAAAACCCCAGAAAAGAATCTCCCATTTTCTGCGTTAGACCCCTTTTTCTCTTTTCAATCAAAACCTCATCAAACCTCTTCATGCCATGTCACCTTCCCAAACAAAACTCACGTGCTATCTTTCTCCACTTTCTTCCTTTATTTTCTTTTGTCTCATCACTTCACCCTTTTAGCAAACAGCCCGACCCCATTTTCCAAAGTCCACCAGTCCGATCAACTAAACCCATTTACTTTTCCTTCTTAACTCTGACTTTTCTTATTGTTTCAACCAAGCCACAATCTTAATAGCCTACAAATTCTCTGCTCGTTTATGTCCCACTAACGTGTTGTTCTCTATCTAACTGACCGCCACTTGGCCTCGTTTCCATCCCTCTTTACAATCCAATTTTCCACGCCATCCTGTCAAGTTTAGTACGGAACCAAAAAGATATATAGTTGGGATGATGTATTGTTATCAATTATTATCATTTAGTCGTGCTTTGATTATAACTGCGAGTTTCACGTGTACGACCTAAAATAACACGAAACACTAAAATTAGTACAAAAACGATAATAAGAAAATATAAAAAAGATGGTACAATTGTAAAAATTAAGTGTTTATCAACCTATCACAAGTTTTTTTTTGTGGAGGGCCCCTTTACCATGCAGGGCTTCGACGATGCCTTCCACAAGAAAAGATGTACTTTTGATGGATACGGATGTGTCCATATGAACTTGGTTGTTAGTGACGTAGTTCATTGCAATTGATCCAGATGCTAGTTAGGCCTTTGTCTGCAGATATTGTGGAGTACTGCTCAAACGACTTCTGTCTACCTTCTTGTTTTACGGCTTTATCCATAGCTTCAAGCTGAGTCTTTAGCTTTTACTGTGGTTTGAAGTAGAATCCAATTTATGCCCTCGAAGGATATAGCTAATAATCACTACTATTACTAAAGTTACTACGAACTAAAACTGAAAAATACAAGATGGAGTACAGACTAGACTAATTTAAACTAAGGTAAATAGAAGAGAACAACTTTGATTGAAACACAACTGAAAATCAAGAATACTTAAGTAAAATAAATTTTTCGAGGGCTAAGAACTAAATAATACTAATTAGGACTAGACTACCTGTCCTTGGAGAACTATACTTAGGTTATACTGTTTAGTAATGTGATACATTTGGGAATTTTCATGGGATTATCTTCACTGCGGTGATGCTGATTTGTTGCTTGTTGATGCTGCATTATGGTGATAATGTTCGACTATAATATTATGATTAGGTTTCATATCTGTTATGGCTTTAGAAAAACCTGACAACAATGGTGTTGTTGTCTGTGACGAAGCTTAAGTAATGCTGCTGAATGTGTGGAAATTGAGATATGTTGATGATGTTGTAGAGCTAATATGGAGATTTCTTACATTTGTATCCATTACCAGTCCCATATGTTGCATGAATACCAAAGAGAAAGGAGGTTAGAGAACTAATTGGTCGATGCTGAAATCCGAATAAAAGTAGTCCAAAATGTCTGACACAAGGTGGACAATAAGCACCAATTGTCACTGTCGAGCTCTGGATTTGCTAGGGTAAATCCTAATATTTTTTCAATAACAACATCATCCCTAAAAGAGATGATCTAAACGGGACCCCATATCAACAATAAAAAAAAATCTTCAACACCTCTGATAAACTTCGAAATACTTGAATCAACACAGGAAAAATCAAACACAGAAAAGAGTATAGACACAAGATCAAAACTACTTGCAAAAAAAATTCCCCTAAACATCAAATGGAACAACAAGTACTAAAAACAGGAGTGTGTACCAAGAACGAACATACATGTTCAGATAGGAAGAGATCCTAGAACCTACATCCATCCAACCATAGGCCATGGAGATGGAGCAGCTTAACAAACCGATAACTAGCATCCATAGGCATGAAAACGGGCTTGATATTGAACCAAGGAGTAACTAGGTGCAATAGGTGAGGAATAAAAGATCAAATGATGATTTCCTGGTCCCAAATAGGAATGAAAGTACTGGTATGAGTAGCAGCAAACAATCAGAGAAGGTATGGGAAGTGATGGAGATTTGTTTTGAAATAAAGTTTGGTTGACAAATATTCAATATCAAT
>JAJJMC010000911.1:23257-42773 GCA_023531435.1 Papaver californicum
TTCAAAACAAATCTAAACCCATACAAGAGCAAATTAGCAGCATGGAATAGATATCTCAATCTTCAAAAAAAAATCTAATCCTTAAATAAGAGCAATCTAGCATCATGGAGAAGCATAGATACCTCAACCTAAAAATCAGCAGAATAATTAAGAAGTAGAGAAAATAATTGCATCAGTTGGCAATCCTGTAGAAGTTCAATGAATCAAGGAAGTATCAGAATTTGTCCCCCCCCCCCCCCAAGAGAGCAGAATAATAACGAATCGAGCAGAGGGGGGTAGCAACATCAAAAATAATTGAAGTTCATATTGCATCTTGGCCGAATCAAAGAAGGAGATAACAAATTTCAATCTTGAACAACAGCAATAATAGAAATCTTTGTTGCAACATCAATGAACCAAAAACCCAACAAAGATTGGAGGTAATAGAAAACACCTTACCCACAAAACCAATTGAGAGAAAGAGTATATTTCCGTGAAATAGATTTGCATCACATAGATCTAAATATTGACAACCCTAGGTGAGTCTCTAGGGCTGGTAATTTGAGGCTAAACGATATTAATTTGAGAACGTATGAATTATTTTAGGGTTTCAGGGAGAAAAACTCAGGGGGGGGAGGGGAACCGTGGGAAAGCTTTTTGTGTTTTTGTTTTGAGACTATATATATATTTATGTTGGAATGTATTCCTAACCTTACTTTAGTATTATTTTTTTATAGAATTAAATTATATGGAAGTTAAAAGTACATCCTCCTCCTAAACTTTGGGGCATAGGTTTTTACTACCTATTGCAGCCAAATTCAAAAGATCCGAATTGTTTTTGGATGTGAGAGTTTATAAAAAACATTATCAAAAGAGTTCATCTTGGCTAAGATAGTGTCCAGATGGTTATTGTTTCCCCATCCAGTAGCTCTTCTTTTGCCTTGCATGGTCCTGGTGAGGCGAGCATTGGATCCCAAAGAACAAAATTCATTAGATGTCATCCCAGCATAGGGCCTTCAAGGCTGCAGCACAGTCACCTTCTTCTCTCCCGTGGACTCGTCCACCTGAGGCTTTTCTTCCAATAGTTTCTTCTGTTGTGTCAAAGATTACAACATCAAAACCATCTTGTTTGAATATTAAAATGAGAAGTATAGGTGAGAGTTAACATGTAGTTGGTGTTGGCTCTGTGATCAGGTTCCCTATTATGGGGGTTTCTTAAGACAGATGTTTCTTTTATGACTTGTATTTGCCTTGATGAGAGTTGAGTATTGAGATAACTGAGGATGAGTTTGGTCGTGTTTCTAGGATTTGGTGTAGTCTTCTGGAAAACAATTTCATATCTGGCCTTCCATATATACCAACATATGGTGGAGACTACTTCATTCTAAGAGCCAATGTGGGATTAGGAGTGGAAATTGCTGAACCAGGAAGTACACACCAGGTATAGATGGTTTGAAAGGAGGTAGTAGAATCTTATGACGGAGAGAACAGCTTGCCAAAACTTCCCTGCTGAAGTCACAATGCATAAGAAGGTGTTCACCAGTTTCAATACATCCACTGCATATTACGCACTTTGGGTCTATGTTGATGGAGTTAACCGATCAAGGACCTTTAAAGGGAATACTCCTAGTCTTGAGCTTCCGCACAAAATATGGTATTGTTGGCATAACTGGTATTTTCCATTTATTTTTGTTGCCACAACATCATCAATCTAGATAGCTTTTTTATCTAAAAGGTTGTAGAGGGACTTACTAGAGAAACTTCCCTGCCTATCATCTTCCCATCTTAAGGTGTCTTCATTACCTCTCTTGGGCTTTAGTGTAAGGATTTTACCCACCATGTCAGCATCAAAAAGTCCATAAAGGACCTGGAAATTCTATCATGAGCCTGTAAGGAGGTCTGAGACCATCATATATTGGAATCCTACCTGAGTAGCTCTAATAGGGGTTGTGTCTTGGTTAGGTATCCACTTATCTAACCATATATTGATATTTTTGCCATTACCTACTTCCCAGATGTTGTACTCCTTATGAGAGCATTAAGCCTTGGTGAACGCCCTTCCAAGCCCAAGAAGAAGATGAATTATAGACATCATGGAAAGGATTTGATCTGGGGAAATATTTACCTTTCATTGTTTGGGACCAGATAGAATTAGGTTGATGAAACAACCTCCAACCATTTTTTGCAATTAGAGACAGGTTAAGGGTACATAAATCTTTCAACTTATTTCCACATTTTCCTTACTTTTGCAAAGACACTTCCAACCTTTTTTATAAATACCTTTTCCTGGTTCAAATTCCTCCCCACCAGAAATCTCTTATTATACTTGTGATTCTCTTGGTAACAATTTTAGGGATAATGAAAGAAGACATGGAGTATATAGGAACAACTTTTATAGTGGTTTTTACTAAGACTCCATCCTTTGAGTTTGTTATCCAACCTTTCCAAGGTTTTGCTGGAATAAAATGCCAGACTTAAAGAAGTTAATCATTTTACATGATATTTTTCCACAGTCAGTAAGAACTTTGAGGAGACTGGAACTTTAGATGGAAGTGGCTTTTGTGAAGATCAGGCATTCATCTGCAAAAAGCAGATCACTGATAAAGGGACAATTTTTGTTAATTTTAATACCAGAGATAAGACCAAGATGTTCAACATTGGATATGGTCCTAGAAAAGGATTCAATGCGGATATTGAAGAGGTAGGGTGAGAGTGGGTTACCTTATCTTAAACCTATAGTAGGTTTGAAGAAGGTAATATGTGAACCATTGATAAGGATGGCATAGGTTCTTGTGATGATACATTGGTGAATATAATTGCACTAAGAGTCTCGAAAACCCATTCTTTTTAGGATAACAATGAAAAAGTCCCATTCAACTCGATCAAAGGCTTTAGACATATCGATTTTTAAACCCATAAGTTTTCCCTTTCCTTTATGTTTTTTCATAGTATGAATGATTTCATGTGCAACAAGAATATTATCATAGATAAGCCTATTTTTGATAAAGGCAGACTGATAGGGAGAAATTAGTTTATCAAGTAGGGGCTTGATCCTATTAGCCAACACTTTTGAGATTATTTTGAAGGATATATCGTAGAGGTTTATGGGACAGTAATCAGATGGGGTAGAAGGGTGAAGAACTTTAGGGATTAGGGTAATGAAGGTTTGGCTTATTTGGGTGAGCATGTGACCACTTGAGAAAAAAGCTTGAACTGTTCTAATGATATCATGACCAACCAAATACCAATTTTTTGGTAAAAACAAGCTGGAAACCCATCAGGACCTGGCCTTTAATTATGTGTCATACCAAATATAGATTCTTATATTTTAGGTGTGGGTGGTGGCATAGAGATCCTAGAATTTTCTTCAGGGGTTACCATGGGGTGGGGGTAGGGGGTGAGATTGATTATATCAAAGTTTAGGATAGGGCAGGAGGTAGTGTTTTTTTGCTTAATAATAAAGATTTTATTAATCACCAAATAAGTACAAGGGGACTCACAATAAAAAATCACACGAAAAAGATAAAGAATTCCACACAGTACACTCTTATAGCATGAGTACACCCAAATACAAAATTAAAAAGACAACAAAAAAAAGGAAAGGCGAGGCCAAACTAACTAAGGAAATTACACAAAGGGAAAATAAGGATTGTCACGGAATTCCAATCTTGGCAGGAAATCAGGTCTTGCAGAGTATCTGACTATCTGGTTTCTGCCAAGTAAAACAGCCTTATTTGCTAAAACATCACTAGAAAAGTTAATCTCCCTAAAACATGACAAATATGAATTTGCTCCAATGAATAACATGTGTAATTCCATCGAGACCAAAAATCCAAGGAAGTTTACCATTTAGAAAAGCAACAGTACAAGCTTTGGAATCAGTTTGAACCAAAATTCTTATCTTGTTATCTTCAATGGCCCATTCCAAAGCCGAAAGAACGACCATTATTTCAGCTACAAAGTTAGTAGCAATCCCCAGACTACCAATCTCAGCAAAAATAAAACCTCCCACATGATCTCTACTAATAAAACCATAACCAGCAGGATTACCCCTTGAAGCTCCATCACAACAACACAAGGTAATATTCTCGGCAGTTAAATGGAAGAAACATTTTATAGCTCTTATAGTTTTAATTTTCCTGCAAGCCATTCCAAAATGCTTAAAAAAATTGAGATCATAAACATCATTCCACATAGCACCCTGCATCCTAACTTCACAATCATGGGTATTATTAATAATTCTCCGCTTCACCTTCTCAAGATTAAGCAGAAGCTAGTGAGAAGAGTCCCAAAGTGAAGATTTAAGCATTAAGCTATATTGGTTGTTCCTTTTATCCATTGGTTATTTTCATCAAAGAGGCCTTTAATGTGATTTCTCCTTTTGACGAATAACAGCATTTTGATGGGAAA
Source organism: Papaver californicum (assembly GCA_023531435.1). Classification (NCBI taxonomy): domain Eukaryota; kingdom Viridiplantae; phylum Streptophyta; class Magnoliopsida; order Ranunculales; family Papaveraceae; genus Papaver; species Papaver californicum. The sequence continues at coordinate 27,647 of JAJJMC010000911.1, forward strand.
AAATAGTGTTATTATCTCCAAGGCGGAAGGTTTTATCATTGCCTTTATTTTTTTCAAAGTTCTTCTTCATAGTCGCAGAGTTTGCTAATTTCATCCTTGGTTTGAAGAAAATTCGTGTTATCTAGTCTGGTGGTCGGGTTAAAAAGAATAATATTGAGTTTGGAATTGAGGGAGGAGAGGTTTTTTTAAATTGATTTGATTTGAAGTGTGTTTTGTCCAGTTGTTCACTTCAGCTCTCACAACCTATAACTTATGCACTAGTTTAAAAGCCTGGGATATTTGGAAATTGAGATTCCAAGTGGAGTTGATGATATCTTTGCATTTAGTCTTTTTTTGGAAGAACTCAAAGAATTTGAAAGGCTTTTTGTTGGTTTGAAGTTGGATCTCAGTGGAGAGGAAGAAAGGGGAATGGTATGACTCAATGCTGGGTAGATGCCTGAGTTTGGAGTTTGGAAAGATAGTGAGCCAGCTGGCAGAGGCAGGCCTTTGTCTAATCTTTCCTCCACAAGGTGTAAACCTTTTTGTTGGTTGGACCAAGTGAAGGGAAATCCAATAAAATCCAATGTCCTTAATACCTAAGTTGTTGAAGAGAGTGTTGTACTCCTTGATAACGAGGCCAATGGCCTGAGTCCCACATTTATTTTCTTAGCAGGAGGGAATGACATTCATGTCTCCTAAGATCGTACAAGGGAGAGAGATGGGGGAACCGAATTTTTTCCTCCATGGGTCGAAATCTCCTGGTTAGTCTGTCACAAGCATCTCATGTGCCTGTATTAAATTGATGGGGCATAAATTTTGTCTTTCAGTCACTTTATTTTAGAGTTTAGCGAAATAGATAAGAAAATCGAGTGGCAGATGATAATGAGATTTTTTGGGAGGCTTTGTTTATTTTTATATGAATTCAAATTTTTACAAGAACTGGTCCACTGAAAACTGTATCTTTTTTTTATATAGAAAAAAAATATTATTAAGAGGAGAAGTTAGTTATATTCGATACGAAGGGTTCCTATCTACTTTCTATTTTAGCAAAAAAAAAGGATAGATGTTCGGTAGAAAAAAGCAACATTTCTAAATTTCCTAGCTTCCTTAGCTAATTTATCTACTACATACAAACTAAAAACTGTATCAGCAGGCAGGCGTAGAAAATAATAACTTTGTTCATCCGAAGATTGTGCCAGACTCTAGGCTTCAATAGACCGATGAAATTCCCAAAGGATTCCTGATGAAGCCACCTCGATATCATAGCCATGATACGCATCTTTTCTCTATAAATCTGGACACGTCGAGCACAACAGGTCCATGAAAAAGAAACAATATCATGATTCCAAATTCTATGGCTTGAATTAGGCAACCGACAAATTGAGTTGTGGTGAATCAAGTGAAAAGAATAAAACTCAAAATGAAGTTGATCAAAGCGTAAAGATGAAAATAGTTCAAAATAGATAATCAAACGAAAATAATAAGACTATCTAGGAAACAGTTCAACTTTATAACGATGGAAAGTACTTCATCTCTTGAGTTCACACCTATCAACATCTGTCCCGTATTACAATAGAATGATAGAGAGTACTCGCTCGTTCAATATTTCTAGACAACCTCGTGTTACATTTAAAGACCTTTATGATAGACAACAACCTATCGGTGGTTTGCTTACTATAGGTAGTTAGAAATTTAAATTTGAAAGAACTTGTGAATGGTTGTGTCCATTCATATGAAACTTTTCATTCGAATTTGAACCTTTTGATCCCAAGAGATATAACTCTTCATGAAAGGATTCCTCCAAAAAATATGACTCTTCGTGAAAGGATTTCTCCAGGAGATGTGTGACCCTTCATGAAAGGATTTCTCTAAGAGTCACCTTTGAACCTATATAAACACCACTCACTCCCCATTGTAAAAAACAATAAGAAAAAAAATGAAGAAAACACGAGAAGAGAATAGAAAAATTAGAGAAAATTAATTGTATTTTCTGCTAATTTTGAGAGTCTGTAAAAGAGAGTTGTACTACATCAATTCGCGTTCGTTTTTGGTGTTCATCAAAGTATTGTAGAAGAACATCAAAGTTATTTTTGAATGCTTAAGACATATGCCATTACATATATCAGCCTCTAGGGAAGGACATTAAATGTCCTAAGCAAAGAGATTACTCGCCTCAATACACCCAAGTAAGTTTGTTTAATAATTATAGAATGTTCTTCTCTTTCTATACTTCTTCTTTTCTTGTTTTGGTCTTGGTGACCAAGTATTAACAGAGTTTTAATACATGTACGAAGACCAATGTTACAAATTTATAAGAATTGGCAGAAATAATACACGAGTCGTATTATTGTCGAAATCGGTAACGAAGATTTTCCAACAATCTTAAGATATTTAACCATTACTAATCTTTGTTAACGATTTTAGTGCTTTTTTGAAAGCAATTGAAGCCTTACTTGATTGGTGTGTACACTTGTGTTCTACAATGTATGCATGTGATCTTTGATATTAGAGAACGTCAATGATGGAGGATATTACCATTCAAGTTTTGTGGAAAGCAAAGATTATGGTCAAATTTTGTTCGGGCAAAGAAAACTTTTTAACTTGGTGTTCCACCACTGCAAAGGCATTAATTTAAGTGTCGGGTATTCATACATGTTAATATGAACAAGGTGGTGCATGGATGAAAATAAATCTTAACCGAAAGGTTGAGTTATGTACCCATGTTAGAGAAATGGGTGTATCTCCCAATTGAAAAAGATTTTGGGTTAATCCTTTAACAGTGTATAAAAGACACACTGATTATACTCTTCGCAAAATTTTAGAATTTTTGGATTAGTGAAAGTATTTTTTAGAAATTTTAGAAAGTGAAGTTTGGTCCTGCAAAAATTATGAAGAGCGCGAGAATCATCCCTAGTCCAGAGTGATTTACCAATTTTTTTATTGCTCTTTTGATATTACGGTAAAAATAAAACTTGTAGATCAGGAACTTATTATGAATTTCCATTTAGAAATTTTCTATTTGGAATTACTATGTGTGAGGTATAGTGATCCGAAAATCGGTGCGCATGTCTTTCTAAAAAATGATAAATGCGTTAAAACGGTGTCTTACTATGTATATTTACAATTTATTTCCTTGATAATATATCAATTATATGGTTTTTTTGAAACTCTCTAGTGATTTATATCATGTATAAACCAGTCTATCATGATTAAAGTGATTGATACACATGACACTTGCATACATAAATGTATGGATTGTGATTTCATAAAAATTGGTAATAGCCGTGAAATGTGGGGGAAAGAATAGATGATCTATTATCACATAGTAAAAAAATCCATATATTTTGGATGTTATATATATGAATTATGGTTTGTATGTTAGTGGAACGCCGATTGATTGACGTATGACAAATTAGATAATTTGTAAACCACGGTTAGAATCCTAAGATATCAAATAGTGTAATTTTGGAAATTAATCTATGCGGCTTATCAAGAAGTGCTTGAATGCTATCTTAAGGTTGATTCAAATCAAAGAAAACTATGTGTTTGTTGTAAAAGAAATATAATGGCAAGGAAATCATTCAAATGAAGGTTGATAGCGAGATCAACTGTGGACTCTGAAGCTTTGGACGCAAATTCGGAGATGAAATAGAAGTGAATTTGAAATTTCCTTAAATATATATACTCGTGCGGATAGAGTATATGCATTTCAAGATAAATATTATCCTGGTCAAACAATTATTTGGGAAGAACACATACTTTGGGATATTGTGGTGCGTGTCGACAAATGCATCGACGGTATAGCACAATAAAGCAATTGCTCTCAAATGCGCGCATCAAAAAGAAATATTGTTTGGGAATTGTATCAAGTCGATAGAGGATACATATTCCAGAGAGCATGAATTGCATCATCAAGAGGAATGGGATTATAGCCCACTAAAAGAGTAAGTTGCAGCGGCAATCCAACCTAGCGATTGGAGATCCCTGGGTCTAGGTTCAAAAGGGACAACTAAGTTGTGGATTACTCGCTAGAAGACACTGAAGGAGATCTGTTCTCTTTGTCATTCCTAGGATGAGTGTCAATGTTGCTTGTCACGGATGAGGATACGAATTTCTTTTAATGATTCACATAGATTAGTTTGACTAATTAAAGTATGGCAGGATACTTTCAATAGGAGATCACCTATATGAGTGAGAAGTGGGGTCGCTTCTACAAAAGCTATAAGGCTAAGTTACTCTAAAGCACTCATAGAATTCTAGTATCGTTCATGGCCGGAAAGAACACAACCGAGAACCGAATATGTAAGAAAATAATTTGTGTGATATCTATTTCACCAGATTACATCATAGGGTTGAATAGTTCAAGACATCACGTTCACTAATCAACCAGTAATCCCGGTAGGTATTCACTATGAAAGATTCAAAACCACAAGCTATCTATCCCGATGCAGTGATGTTCCGCGCACAAACTCTTTTTAGTATCTGCATTAAATTTGCATGAATTTCTATTCAATATGGGGGATTTTGGAATTTTTGAATAGAAATTATTTGGTAGTTAGAAATTTAAATTTGAATGAACTTGTGAAAAGTTGTGTCCATTTATATGAAACTTTTCATTCGAATTTGAGCATTTTCATCCCAAGAGAGGTGACTCTTCATGAAATGATTTCTCCAAGAGATACAACTCTTCATTAAAGCATTTCTCCAAGAGTCACCTTTAAACCTATATAAACCCCACTCACTCTCCATTGCAATAACAAAACAGAAAAAATATGGAGAAAACACTAGAAAAGAAGAGAAAAATTAGAGCAATTAATTGTATTTTCTTGTAATTTTGAGAGTCTGTAAAAGAGAGTTATGCTACATCAATTCGTGTTCGTTTTTGGTGCCCATCAAAGTGTTGTAGAAGAACATCAAAGGTATTGTTGAATGCAGTAGACATATGCCATTATCCGTATCAGCATGTAGAAAGGGCATTGAATGTATTAAGTAAGGAGATTACTCGCCTCAATACACCCAAGTAAGTTTGTTAAGAATTATAGAATGTTCTTATCTTTCTATTCTTCTTCTTTTCTTGTTTTGGTCCCGGTAACCAAGTATTACGGGAGTTGTAATACATGTACAAAGACAAATGTTACAAAGTTGTAACGAATTGGCAGAAATAATACATAAGTCGTATTATTGTCGTAATCGGTAACGAAGATTTTTCAACAATCAGCAAAAATAATATATTATTAGTCAATGAGGAATAATATGCAAGATATTGCAGAGCCCAGAAGATACAAACGAAAAACAAAGCAAACTAGAATACCAGAAAACAGGAAAAGATACTACACCAGGAAAATGAGAACATGAAGAAGAGAATTTTTAGCTTGCTTCCAGATGATGTTTGTGTGGAAATTCTAAAGAATCAATGACCATTTTTTGATATTGCAACTTTAGCGAGCTGGTAGGGAAATGGTTAGGAGGTATGTTTTCTTTTCTTAATCCTCACTCCTATGAAGATTTGCTAGTTTTTACTATACATAAGAGCTATTAAAGAAGTTTGGCTAGTGGATGCTTGTATTACCATGGTGGAATTTTTTTCTTCAAGAAATAGAGTCTGGTTTGAAAACGAAAAGCCCAATAATATTGTTATTAGGAAAAGAATATGGCAATTCAATGATAAATGTGGGTCAGGATGTCAGGAGGTATGTGGAATGCGGCATATGATTTTCAAGTTCTTAAAGTTTGGGAATGACAAGCAGGCCAGTCCATAGGGTTCAAACTGTGGAATATTTCTTTGATTATCCAAGTCCTCATCAACTTTTAGTTTGTTGTGATGTGCTTCAAAGGGAACCTTGGAATTACAGGATTTGGCTATGTTGGTAGAAGTCATGATGGAGCTTTTGTTATTGCTTGTTCTGATGGATTAGGAATTGTATCAAATTATATAACAGAGATTGCAGTTGTGACTTGTGTAGGAGAACAGGTTGTGCATAATGGGTTTAGTAATGTATGCTTTAGAACTGATTCACAGGCAGTCATTACTAGGGGTGAGCATATGAACCCAAACCCGTCAATCCAACCCTATCCATCCGCAGTTTGACGGGTGGACATCCAACCCATTTATAGGCAGGTTAGACATGGATGCATTTTTAAATCCACTAAATAATGGATTGGGTGCGGGTGAAAGTCTAGAAATCCATTGGATACGCGCACCCGCTAGGTTTAAGAGTAAATAGAAAATTTATAAAATACAAAGGGACATTTTTATATTTTGAACTATATAACTTTTAATGTTTTCATTCTAACCTAGTTATGCCGATAAATCAGATTTGCAAGCAAACATCACTGAATATACTCTTTAAATTTTACTTTTGTTGTTGGGATGATATTATTATAATTTTATCATTGTTATGTTGTAATAACTTAATATACTCTTTAAATTTCAGTAATCTAAGTTTTAAAGTTAGTTTTTTTATTAACATGTTAATTATTTCTATTTTTTCAAATAAAAAAAATGAAATTCATAGATTTACCCACATCCAGTTAGCCCATCTGCTCATCCATGGGTATTAAATCCGCGGGTGATAGATTGGACACCGATGTAAATCTAGCACCAGCCATTTAAATGGACTGGATTTGGATTCCACCCGTTGCTCATTCCTAGTCATTACAGTATTTGAAGCTAACAAGATTCCCTAGTTCTTCTTTCTAGATGGAGAGTTGGAGACAAATTAGAGAGAGAATGGATTATCTAGGTTTTAGACATAGTTATCCTGGCCAATTTGAGGACTACCCAAAACTAATTTGGGGCGACTATTTTAACCCCATCCAATAGATGTGGCTATAGGATAACCTAGTTATATGTAAAAATACTTAAATACCCTCTCAGTAATCAAACAATTACCATTAACCCTTTCACTAATAAAAGATTAAAAACCTAAACCTAAACCTTTATCATTTCTATTCCAACCGATTCTCACTGTTTTCTCTTCTTCTTCTCTTGTTTTCAAATTACCGATTGTGGCACAATCCAATTCATCGTAAACCAATTCATCGTATAATCGTAAACCAATTCATCGTCGTAATTACAATCTAAAGATGGCAAGAAAAAAGCAAACAACCCGTCAACCTGCTAATACTAATTGGCCTAATTTTTCCGAGAGAATAAGAAATAGAAAGATCGTTGAAGAACATAGCGAAGAACACGAAGATGATGACCTAGGAACGGAGACTGATTTCGACAATCAGCCTCTCCATAAATTTATAATGGCTCCAATAAGGTAAGGGTTTACCATTATTTGTGTTTATTTTACTTCAATCGAATGAAATCATCAATTGAATATCTAGGGTGTTAGGTTATTTGTCATAATCGGTAGTTTCGTGTTTGTATAACTATCGATTATGTTAGTGTTCTTCATTGCTCATGAACATCGACCATAATCGGTAGTTATATTTAGTCATTAACTAACGATTATATTCCTAGACCAAAATTTAGGCATAATCTGTAGTTTCGTATAGGGTTCAAACTCCCGATTATGAAAGTTAGTGATTCCTCAAAACATACTACATAATCGGTAGTTATATTTAGTCATTAACTACCGATTATATTCCTGGACCCAAATTTACACATAATCGGTAGTTAATTTTTTTATGTAACTACCGATTGTATGTGTGTTCATAGCCTAGACTTTTATGTTCCATTTTTTATGCACAATCGATAGATAATGTAGAGCCCGAGCTACCGATTATGCACAATCGGTAGTTACTTTGTTTTTTTGACTACCGATTATGAACAATCGGTTGAGTTTAATGTACTTTGTATACCGATTATGAACAATCGGTTGAGTTTAATGTACTTTGTCTACCGATTATGTAGTGATTAAACGATGTCTTGTTGGAAATAATTGTTCTTTCTTTTGTTTTTTTAGGGAAAGGCGATCTAAGCATTCCCACGATACAATTCTTTCGGGGCCTCGTCATGAAGGGGGTAAGAAAGTAACTGCTAGTGCAAGAAGACAAAAGAGCGCTAGCGGAATTGTTATCACCGAAGGAACTCAACCAAGTGTTCCAAGAAGTAGAAACCAAGAAGAGGGAGAACCAAGTGCTCCACAAGATAGATACCAGGATGAAGGAGAACCAAGTGGTAGACAAGGAGAAGGACAAGGTACAAAGAATCTATTTAAGAAGAAAGGAGGACACAAGGTCCCCGCCTCTTTGAAGATGAAGGGTATTCAAGAAGGCCAAATCCCTGGGTTACCAAGAGATGGAGGAGATATATTATTTGGGTACAAAGACTCTTGGGCGAAAGAAATTTACTCAACTGAGGTAATAATTATAAAACACCATTCTTAACATATTATCTTTTTATTCGTAGAAGTTTTAACTGTTATTCTAATTGTTTTTTAATTCGCCGTGTATTTAGGACCATTCTGATGCGGTTCGTCTACTCAAACCTACGGTTGCACCAACAAAGATGAAATATTGGCCGTCAGAAGATGAGTGTGAACGGTTCAAGCTAATTATACTGAACTCGGGGTTATCTACGGCTGCCAAGAATTCAATGTTACATCATGACCGGGTGTCGATGTCAGCCTTCATGGAAATGATGTATCCGGAGACCGATACCTTCCACATGCCGTGAGGAGAGATGACGATCACCCCCGATGATGTGGTGCAAATTCTAAGTCTCGCTGACCATGGTACGGCGGTCAAGTTTGATTATGTGAAGCAGTTAAGCTGGGAACAACTTTATTTTTTCACTCATAAGTGCCTTGGTTGGGATCGAGCGACATCCGACGATAAGTTCAAACGGTGCTTTCCTTACAAAACCAGACAGTTCAGCATGGTTCAACTGATGGAAATGTTCAAAGGCACCAAGGCTAAAGAAGAAATGAATCCATAGTTTAGCGATGACGAAGTCAATGCTGCAGCCACTGCATATCTTCTCTGTGTTTTGGGATGTGTCATTTTCCCCAATGCTAGTGGCAACCAGGTTGACGCCAACCTTCTACAACTTTTGCATCCTCTCAACAAAGTTCGTGACTATTCGTGGGGCATCGCATGTCATGCGTTCTTGATGGAAGAGTTGAGAAAGGCATCCATGGAAGTAACTAGCCAAATTGCCGGGAACGTGAGCCTACTATAGGTATTTTGGTAACTCTATTGATGGCTTGATTATTATTTATTTTTTCCTCTTTTAAGAATCAATTTTCTCATACTTGGTTTGATATGTACACTAGACATGGATCTATGACCACTTCCCGTCCCTCGAGTTGGCGAAAGAGAATCCGGCATGGGAGAAAGGAACACCACGAGGAACAAAATACATCTTTGACAACAACCATTCAATGTCTAAGGAGAAGGAGTTGATTTCTTTGAGGAGGAAATTAGACTCGATAGCGTCCAAAGATGTATGCTTTGATCCATACAGGGAAGACCGAACTAGTGGTCATATAGCGGGAATGTCTGAGTTGTCGTTTTACTATGGACCCTTGTGGCATCCCACTGGATATGTCATGTACAATGCCTCTAGGGTGATGCGTCAACTCGGTTATGTCCAAGAAGAACCTATGACTCACATGCGCGGCAGGTTCAAATTGGACGTCGAGAAATCTACTTGTGGTAAGGACTCTATCACAGTAGTTTACTCTGATAACCCATCCGTTAAAGATTGGAATAACATGATGTAATATATGATCAACAAGGGGACACGTGTCAACCGAGGTGATGAAGTAGATCCACGCTATATGGTATGGTACCGACAGCATTCTCATCTTCATGTGATCCGTGAAGATAAAGGAAATACCACCAAGGTGTCCGAATATACTTGCATCATCAAAGACAAACCCTATGGTTACGAAAGGCTGGTACGTAATGTTATTTCCTTTTGATTTTAGTATTACGGCTCAATATTTTAGATAATAATTGTTTGATTGTCATTGCCTAAAAAGAGAAAAAAAAAAAAAAAAAGTTTGCATTTTTCTCAAAGGAGATAGCTGGGTGCATAAATGCGGGAGTGCCTCCATCAATTGAGAAGATGATGAGAGAGCATAAAGACCTCATTGACAACATTGATAATGAAGCATATGCTAGCAAGTTTAGGGAGAAATCTCCGAATAAGCCGAAGAGGCTAACAACAAAGCCGACCAAAAGATCTCGTGGTTCATCGAGTGCTGATGCTGAAGCAAATGTCCCCGAGGGTGAAGCCAATGTCGCTGATGCTGAAAGATTGTTAGCCCCTGGTGCTCGTCGTCCTCGTACCAAAACCAAAATGCCTAGAAATTAGATTGTGGTTGTTTACTTTATGGATATGTCTCTGGTGTTTAACATTACTGGTGTTTAATTGTCTAACATTTGAAAGGATTTTATGTTCTTTTGGGAAGTTATCAATTGATTTGCAAGAGATTTATTTTTAACAAGTTATTTTGTTCAAATTTTACATTATAATCGATAGATAAGTGGTTTGCATCACCTACCGATTAAGTATGTTCATCAACAATCAGTAGATAACAATCTACTGATTATTTTAGTGTTATACAATCGGTAGATAAATATCTACCGATTACACTTACCGATGGAACTGCCTGTTCCTGGATAATTTTTGGACTATAATCGGTAGTTTAAAAAATTCTTAGCCTACCGATTATTAATGTTCAAAATGTTGGAATTTTGATAATTTTTTCGATTTTCAATTTGGGGAAACACATTATAATCAGTAGTTTAAAAATTCTTAGCCTACCGATTATGCATTTTCAAAATGTTAGAATTTTGATAATTTTTGCGATTTTCGATTTAGGGCAACATACATGATCGGTAGCTTAAAAAATTCTTAGACTACCGATTATGTATTTTCAAAAAGTTGGAATTTTGATAATTTTTTCGATTTTCAATTTGGGGCAACATACATAATCCGTAGTTTAAAAATTCTTAAACTATCGATTATGCATTTTCAAAATGTTGAAATTTTGATAATTTTTTTGATTTCCAATTTTGGGCAACATACATAATCGGTAGTTTAAAAATTCTTAAACTACCGATTATGCATTTTCAAAATGTTGGAATTTTGATAATTTTTTCGATTTTTAATTTGGGGCAACATACATAATCGGTATTTTAAAAAATTCTTAAACTACCGATTATGCATTTTCAAAATGTTGGAATTTCGATAATTTTTGCGATTTTCAATTTGCGGCAACATACATAATCGGTAGTTTAAAAAATTCTTACACTACCGATTATGCATTTTCAAAATGTTGGAATTTTGATAATTTTTGTGATTTTCAATTTGGGGCAACATACATAATCATTAGTTTAAAATATTCTTAAACTACCGATTATGCATTTTCAAAATGTTGGAATATTCGTACGAACTCAGTGTACATATTTTCTGTACACTCTTGTTACACCAGGCTTCAACGGCTCTTTTTTTTTTAAAAGAAGAGCCGTTAAGACTCCAATCTATATAAGGAGGGTGACCTCTTCTCATTTATGCACATCCAATACATTTTAACTCTCCAACATCGAAGAAATCATCGTATAGATTAATGGATCAACCGTTCACGATAAAGGAAGATTTATCGTTATGTAGGCGATATGTGCAATTCTATCTGAGGCGAGGAGAAGAACGTAGGCCAAATGGTGTAATGAGTATGAGTTATTTGGAGAGTGTTCACGAACATTTTTGTGTTGACACCGGGAACCCCAATAACCGTAATAGAGCTGATCTTTTTTGTCGATTTCATTCTATAGGCAGAGAAGTTGATCCATTTGTGAATTTAACTTATCTTGTAAGTCGATATGCTGATCTTTTTTGTCGATTTCATTCTATAGGCAGAGAAGTTGATCCATTTGTGAATTTAACTTATCTTGTAAGTCGATATCGTTTGAGGGGTGAAACTAATGATGAAGTTATAGCGATCTCGAGGAATGGCGACGATGGAAACGATCAAATTACCGTTACGAAGCTCATTTCAATATCATTAAGGTGATGGTCGGATTCAACCCGTTTAAGGTTCGTCCACGCCGCTTAAGCTGAAGGGAATTCTCCAAGACTGTATAAAATAATAATTAATATAATAATAGTGTAAAACGCCAGTTTTATAAACAGAAACCAAAACCTAATTCTTCTTCTTCTCTACCTATTCACGCCTCTTTTTCTTCTCATTTCCTTCTCTACCTCTACCTTTACCTATTCACGACTACAACAGCCTCCTTTTCCATTTCTTCTTCTCTACCGATTCTTCTACTCCCTTTACTCTCATTCTCCATTGAAAATGAATCCAAAAACTTTACCTAAACAATCAAAGAAGGGAAAGGAAAAGATGGTGATCGAGGAGTCCAAAATCATTGAAATCAATTCGTCAACTGATTCCGACGATATGATCCTCCGACCAAAAAAATTCCTACACATCGAACTTATATGTTTTTAGTCATTACTTTGAAGAAATCATGATAATTCTTTTTTATAATTTTCTGAAATAACGCATAATCGGTAGAAATATGGCGAACTTTATCTACCGATTATGCCCCGAGTTCATCATTCCTGAAGAACATCATGCACAATCGGTAGATATTGCATAATTTTATCTACCGATCATATAATCGGACATATACTGAAAACACGCCCTACCGATTGTGTGTAATCGGTTGATATTTTATAATTTTAACTACCGATTATGTGCTTTTGTTTGTTTTTATAATAGCTATTGTGTAGTTAGTTAATAATCAATGTTTGGGTATGTTCATTAGGGTTACGGATGAAGATGAAGGTCTTTCTCCGGCTCGAAAGGATGAATTGCTTTCTCGTCCTCTTTTCAATTTTCTGAAAGGAGTTTCTGATGTACAAATATATCAAATGATGCTGGATGATCCGGATTTTTCACAGATGATGAACGATCCTGATTGTTGGTTCAATAGTACTAACAATCCCCTCAGCTTCGATCTTCCATCTTCGGATGAAGGATCTGATGCAAAAATGATTCGAAGGATGGAGGCCGATCCGGATTTTGATCCTCGACTCTTTTTCAGGGAAAGGGACTTCTCCTTCAACCCATACTACAACGAAGTTGGAGAGTACATAGGTCCAGTTGAGGATGATGAAGTTGTTGCTGATCCTAAGGGGAAGAGAAGAAGAAGAAGAAGAAGCGAGTTGAAACTAGGACGAAGTCGAGAGTAACAAGGAGTGAAGAATTTCACGAGATCTATGATGTGTTTTGTTTCATTTTTTTCGGATGTTTTTAGTTTTTATGAACAATATGTAGTAAGTTTTTTTTAACAAGTTTTTTTTCGGATGTTAAAATAGTATTATGAAGTTAGATATTAAGTACAATCTATATAATCGGCAGATAACTATGTTTTTAAACTACCGATTAAATACAATCTGTAGTTATTAATTTCCCGCGTTACCGATTAACCACAATCGGTAGTTATTTATGTTCACTCACTACCAATTATGGCAAGAAAAGTCCTGGACAAAAAAACCAATATAATCAGTAGATAAATTTGATCTTTAAACTACCGATTACAAAGTTTAAAATTTTAAAGTTTAAGTCAATTCTGGCTACAATCGGTAGATATAAATTTTCAATTTCTACCGATTATGAAAGAACGATAGTTAGAAATTTTGTAAGTTTTGAGAAATTCATTTTTGGGGCGACACCTATAATCGGTAGTTATGGTACTCCATTAAACTACCGATTATGAAATCAAAATCCAAAAAAAATCAATCTGGGAATTTTGTATAATCGGTAGGAATAAAAATCACGAGACTACCGATTGTACAAAACTATAACTCAAATAAATCAATCTAAAACACTCTTAATTTTTATTCCAAAACTATAACTCAAATTCATCATCTAACACTAACTATAACCAAATTAATTAACTAATTAATCAACATTACCACTAATTGAGTAAAGATAGATTAGTTATTAAAGAAAATATATGGATAAGGGATGTATTGATATTACTTTATAATGACTTTATTTTGTTTTATTAGTCACCCCAAATTGATTTTGGGTAGCCCTCAAAATGACCAGGATAGTTATAGAGAGACTAATCATTCTGCAAATAAACTGGCAAAGAGAGGAGGGGGACTAGATAAAGGTATTGTAATTATGTATAGTGAGAGACCTGATTTTTTGTAGGTCTTGAGAACCCAATTCTACTATAGGTTCCAGTAAATGTTTTTATCTGAACAGGCCTGCTTATAGGCTATTTTTTGTGTTCTGGTGATTCCTTTGGTGATAAATGAAACAAAACCAGTCTCTCCCTTCAGAATACAAATAATGGTTAATGAATCACCTTTAAAAACGCAATGACTACAACTTAGTTTCACAGATAATTTTCAAGCATGAATAATCCATTTTCTTCAGCAACCAGTGAGTTAATTAACTTAATTGATAAATCGCATATTCAGCACAACCATAAATCTAGATAGACTGATTTCAAGCAACTGCTGCACACGATGAGATTGTAAAAGAAGTAGCAGCATCAGCAATCGCTTAAAAATATAGTTCATAAGAGGTGGAGTCAACTGGATGGTTTCGTAGATCAGATCTTCAATCACATAGTTGTACCTGCCCTCATTTCCTTAACCGAAATAATAGTACTCCTTGGAAAACCAAAAGACTTCACTAGTTACTAGTTGGGATCGAGAAGGCACAAACGACAAAGCACAGCAGCTCACAGCACTTCAGCCGAGCCTGCAATCTAAATGAGATGCAAAGAGGATGGATTGGAGAACTGCCAGTTAATATACAAGTGGCCAATGCTTTGTGCTGCCACATGACACAGATAACAGTAGGATTATCAACAAAACTTACCAATTTTCTCTAGAACTACTCCACAATTTCGTATTATTCTCCAAACGTCAATGAAAAGTTCTATTGAATCAACTAAGCATACAAATACAAAAGGAATTTAAGTACAAATTTAGAACATATATATGACGAAACACTGCACGTGTTAAACAGATCAGCGAAGGTAATGTCATCTACAAATTACAAATTATTCGAGCTAAAACTGACAATGTGCACTTTGGGTCTATCACGGGAAAACTATGTCCATATTATATATATAATCAGGTAATAACTCATCAGCATTATCATTCTTGTATGCTGAAAAGTACTCACCAATGTTGAAAAGTACTCACAACGTGCAC
>JAJJMC010000912.1:3601-16042 GCA_023531435.1 Papaver californicum
TGGTATGTTTGACACGTAGCTATTTAAAGTGATTCGTCATGCTTTAATTCTTTGCGTTCCGGTGCTTGTAGAGTCGATACGTGTCAGTCATGCATCGATACTCATTATTACTCTTTATTGTGCCAGGCTTCCCCGCAACCTATTGTCAGTCAAGCAATTAAAGTTGTCTGTTTTGGTCAGTACACTTTACTTTCCCGCTACTTACGTGTTGGTCAGGTAGCAAGACTATCTGTTTTGTGCAGTGTGCCTTACTTTTCCGCAACCCACGTGTTGGTCATACACTAATGCTGTCAGGATCAATCTTTTAAGATTTTGCAGTTGTCAGTTCGATGCTTTCAAAAGACTTTATTCCAGTGTTTCTCGTCTCATCATAGCTCGTTACTTCTCCAATAGTTTTAACCCACGTGTACTTCAGATTTTATTCTCTCACAGCAATAATGGCAAACTTCTTCACAACTCACTTCAGCAAGTCACAATGGCAACAGGCAAGAGAGTTTTCACATGCGAGATATGCGTAGAAATAGTTCCAATGGAACGTAATTTTAAGAGCATGGGGATCATTGGATGCTTGCATCCTTACTGTACCGACAGTGTTGACAAATACATCACCTGAAATGTCCACGACACACAAGTAATGGTTATCCTAAAAGCAAGGAAACAAATCTTACAGGATTCTCAACATAAATGAATGGTGATCGAATGGATGCTGTAATCTTAGGTGTATATATATATATATACACTGTAACTCTGTATCTCCTCCTGTATACGAAAAACCTTCACTTCCGTATTTTATAAAATGGGGTATGGCAATATAAGCTTGTTGTTGCTGTTTTCAGTTGTGCTGCTAGTTTCCAAATGTTCTTCGACGATAGTGCATATACAGAATGATATCGATGTTTATGAAGCTACGTTGGATATGCATTGCATGTCAAATGACGACGATCTAGGTCAACGTTCGCTCCATAAAGGCGACGAGTGGCACTGGGAATTTAAAACATCTGTATTTACCACACACTTTTGGTGTGATTTTCGTTGGTACGATAATGCACAATATCATTGGAATACCGGTACTTTTGTTGTTTTCGATAAAGATTTGTTCAACCACAAGTTCTTTAGTTTTTGCAAAGGGGACTGCCAGTGGTCTGCTCGTAGAGATGGATTTTATTTATATCGCCGAGATAAAAAGGTGTGGCAGAAAAGAGGTGATTGGCATGTTGAAAAAAGTTTTATTCGATTCATCTAAATGTGTTTTTATTCTAAATTGCTACCTCACTATTCAATAAGTCTTAAATTATTAATGATGAAAATTAAATAAATGATTATTATTCTTGAAATTGGTACTAGATTTGGTTTTTTATTTTTCATTGAAAAATGCTATCTAGATATATGCTTTTTTGTAAGTACAATTCAGCTTATCTTATGTAGGTTTTCCGTAATTGCCTTGTCATGTTTCTTACTGCTGATTAAACATCTGTTTATTATGTATTTTGAGTGTTTGGTTCCCTAATTCTAATAAACGTGACTTGATCTAGACTGTTGATTCCATAAATCGCTGCATCCCAAATTTTTAAATCAGTGACAGATTAGTTTCATCACAAGGGATTTCACATAAATATTCTGCACGGAATGAAGGTCCAATAACAATTTAAATAGGCCCAAATTGCTGTTATATTCTAATTAGACTTTTCATCAAAGAAATCTCCCACCAAGAACATGGAAGAAATGCATTAATGGCAAAACTCATAAACAACTCACTTCAGCAAGTCACAATGGGAACAGGCAAGAGAGTTTTCACATGCGAGATATGCCTAGAAATAGTTCCAATGGGACAGAATTTTAAGAGCATGGAGATCATTGGATGCTTGCATCCTTACTGTACCGACTGTGTTGCCAAATACATCACCTGAAATGTCCACGACCCATAAGTATAAACAGGAGCCGGACAACTATATCATACAAGATGAAACACTTTCACATGAGTGTTTCTGCGAGTGTGCGGAATGAATTCCCAGTTACCATTTTATCTGGGCCCAACTTGTCGTATAAGCCATAGCTTGATTTTAATTTGTATTTTTATTTAGCCTATATAAAATGATGTCTGCTACCTGCAAGCCCAGGTAGGTAGGTAAAAAAAGGAAAAGTCATCCTACCTGGATGTTAATGAGTTTTAAACTTAGGTTACTATTGTAGTGTTTTAGTTTGATGCATGCATTGACCTCACAATTGATTCTCGAATTCCAAATATATTATATGTATATATATCCAAAACGACGATTTGGTTGATGAAATGAATGTTAAGTTAATGTTGCTTTGGAAATAAATTGGGCTGAATGGAAAGTTAGTACTTTGACTCCATTCCTATGCAAGTAGTGAAAAAGGTCCTTTTATTATAGTAAAATAATACTACTTCCGTTTCTAGAAAAATGTTACTATTATTTTTTAATTTGGTTTGTTTTTAGATCAAATTGAAAAAGTGATAGTAACTCTTTTCCATAAACGGAAAGAGTATATATATCATTTCTCATTACAACGACGAAAATAAAATAAAAGATAAAAATATAAAGACAAAATATATATATTTCTTTAAAATGATAATTTTGTTAATGAAAGGAAAATGTTAAATTTGGATATAATGTTGTAATATTACAATTTTCTACAAAAATAAAGAGAATTAATGATAAAATATATGGAAATTTATTTTTTCTAAATTTTAATTTTTATACTGCCTTATAGATAAATAGCCCTTGTGTGTGTACAGGCTATGAAAGCAGGAAACCAATGTTTATTTCCTTATTAGAGCGCCTATTTTAGGATATGAAATACATGCTGAGGATCAACCATATATGAATGGGTTGTAATCTTAGGTATATATATATATACTCATTCTGTATCTCCTCCTGTATAGGAGAAATTAAATCTTCACTTCCATATATTAAAAAATGGGTAGCAGTAGGTATGGCAATACAAGTCTGTTGTTGTTGCTATTATTTTCAGTTCTGCTGCTAGTTTCCAAATGTTCATCAACGAAAGTGCAAATACAGAATGATATCGAAGGTTATGAAGTTTCGTTGGATATGCATTGCATGTCCTACGATGACGATCTAGGCCAACGTTCGCTCCATCAAGGTGACGAGTGGCACTGGGAATTTACAACAGCTTTGTTTAGTACACATTTTTCGTGTGATTTTCGCTGGTACGATAATCGGGATCAACGTTGGTATGCTGGGACTTTTGAGGTTTATAATTATGAAATATTCAAAAACAAATACTGGGATTTTTGCGAAGGAAGTTGCCAGTGGTCTGCTCGTCGAGATGGATTTTATTTATATAATCATAAAGAAAAAGGGTGGCAGAGAAGAGATGAATGGCATGTTGAATGAAATTTTACTAAATTCGGTTGATAGAAACGTCTAAATTTTTTTTTTATAGATTTAATGAAAATAAAATAAATGACTAATATTCTTGAAATATTGGTATTATATTTGATTTTTATAATTAGTAGAGCCAAGCACGTTTCAGTATTTCTCGTATCTTCCTGACTTCTTGTTTGGATAATAATGGAATGGTTTTCTTATATCTTACTGATCATAAGCAATGTTCCTAACCTATAGCGTACAGAATGGGGCATGAGTACTGCGGAATGAAGGCCCAATGCAAGCTCCTGCTGCCAATGCAATACTCTTCGACATTTTCTTCCACCAAACACAGGAAAGAGATGAAACAGACACTACAAGAAAAACGGGCTTAAGCGTCTAAAAAGTTAGCAATAGCGCGAAAAACTAGTCGCTTAAAAGCTTTCAGCGTCTAAAATTGCAACTGCCACAAATATTGGTGGCAATAAATATATGTTCACTAAAATTTAGCAGCGAAAATATATACTTAATCGCTATATCCTTTGTTCAAGTAATTTATAGCCACTAAAATAGTGATAATGTAGGTATTTACTTTGAGGCACCGACTTGTAGCAACAAGAGAAAGAAGTGGTTGGTCAAACCTCTCTCAGCAACTATGTTTGAGCCACAACCAAATATGTTTAAATGCTAGATCCGTTATTCAAGTAATTTATAGTAGCTAAAAGTTGATCATGCAGCTATTCAGTTTGAGGCACCGACTTGTAGCAACCACAAAATAAATTGGTTTCTCAAACCTCTTTCAGCAAGTAAGTTTGAGCCACAACCAAATATGTCTAATTGGTAGATCCTTTGTTCAAGTAATTTAAAGCAACTAAGAAAGTGGTATGTAGCTATGTACTTTGAGGCACCGACTAGTAGCAACAACGAAATAAATTGGTTGCTCAAACCTGTCTCAGCAACTAAATTTGAGCCACAACCAAATATATATAATTGCTAGATCCTTTTTTCAAGTAATTTATAGCATCTAAAAGTTGATCATGTAGCTACTCATTTTGAGGCACCGACTTGTAGCAACAACTAAATAAATTGTTACCCAAACTTCTCCCAGCAACAAAATTTGAGCCACGACCAAATATGTTTGATTGTTATATCCTTTTTCCAAGGAGTATGTAACATCTAAAATAGTGGTCATTTAGCTCTTTACTTTGAGCCCCATACTCGTAGCAACAGAAAATTAATTGGCTGCTCAAACAGGGGTCAGCAACCAAGTTTAAGCCACCGGCACCATTTTAAAAAAGAAATCAATTTTTGAAGTAGAAATTTAAGATCTTAATATTAATCCAATAGTGTTAGAAGAGTTGTTTTCATCCTTTGTTGCTTTCCTGAGTTCAACACCAAAGCTTGCATATTATTGTTGCTTTGGGTTTCAGGATGAATAAAGAGGAAAAAAACAAAAGAAAATAATATGGACTTGACGTGAATCGAACACACAACCTTCTAATCTAGAGTCAAACACGCTCGCATTGCGGCACAAATCCTATAGTTGACAACTTACCTTACATAAACGAATTACTAAGAATGAATTGTTCAACCTTGTAACTACAACAATTACAAATTTAACATTTACAATCATCCATGAGAAGAGAAGATAAGGATCCATTTACATGGTTAGAATGACATTATATTGAAATTTTAGTACCATTTTTCGTATAAAATCCAAACGCAAATGAATTTTAAGTTAACAATTCGTAGGCAAAAGAATATGTGTGGAATCATCTTCACACAAATCTATACAAGCAAGGGCAATTTTAGACCAACGTTAACAGAAATGTTGTTTGCCAAATATGATTTTGAACTGCTCCAATTAGAATGTTGTACAGGGTTGAGCATACTGAATCCTTGTTATGGTTTCCTGCAAAAAATGCAGGTTGTGAAGGAAATGCTGGAGTGATTGAGTAGCTAATGAGCATGAAAACAACAGAAGACATGGTGGGTCTATCTTCGATATTATGTTGCACACATAACAATCCAATATGTATACATCAGCTCGAAGGGTGTACCTTCTCTTCAATTTTTCCATGCCTGCATTTAGGAAGTGTGAAGAGGTTAGTTGCATATTGACAGGGGTATTTCATGAATGACAGGTTCCTACTTACCATGCTAGGTTTGGTCAACCACTATCCATAACATGCATTTGCAACTTTAGGGAGTTATTTTAGTAGTTGCTGGTTTCCCACTGCCGCCATTTCCAATGTATAGCTACAAAACACCTAGATCAACTACCAAAACATCAATGACCCCAAATATCACAGATCTTTAGAGCATTATACATTGTTAGCCTACACTTAATTTATAATTGACGTCAGATGCATTGAAAGCAGATTTTGACGAAGTAATGTGCAGCTTAATGGGACGGTTGACCAAATCATAATAAAGTCTGAGGCTCGGCTATGTGTCTGAATACTGGTCTAGAACCACTGAACGTATTTAGGAAAAATAAGCTATGAAGTAAAAATCTAGATGATAACTTGAATCCTAAAGTTAAGGAAGTAACACAATTTATTAACCTGAAGGGTATAGTATACCTTGTAGGCTTGAAATGGTGTAAGTACATAAAGCTTGCATCTCCAGCTCTTCTTCTTTTGGATACGTAGTAGAAGAAGTTGTGACTTCTGACGTTCGATGGAAAGGGTGCCATAAGAAAGCTACAATGCAAATCAACTTATTAAAAGATATAGCTACACTGGCTATTAGCATGAATCAAGTCTAAGTACAAATGGGGCTCTAGGTAGTGATGAAGAGTGGCTTTTAGGCAGAGAACTTATCATTTATCATTGAGCTTTTTTCTGCTTCTGTAGACAATTCTCACTGCTTCTTCCGATAATTTTTCTACAACAGCACCTATGTGGTATTAGTAAACATAACAAGAGCGTACATAAGAAACCAAAACCTGGGGAACTTTAACGAGTTTATTTTTTCACTCTACATGGAAGAAAAAGGAAAGGACATGAGATACCTCCAATTCTGCAGTATATATTGCAAGGTGCCAATTATGAAGTATCAGCAGTGAAAACATTGTCGAGGTTATAATACCTGATTTTGACAGATATCTGTTTTATATCATGATTATAATACCTGACGACAAAAGAAAAGATAAACTCCAATTGTCCGTGCCCAAATATGATAGATTTATATTTATGTATCATTACCTTCCCATCAACAACTGCTTTCCTAATTACAACTACACAAACACAACTTTAAGAAAGATCAACAGAACATGACGGATTCAAAACCAAAATCCACAAAATAAAATTCACGCCACATTCCTCGCCCAAAATCTGGAAAACCATTCCTACTCCTTCGTTTCCATAAAGGCAGCCTTCTCTTCATACTTGACTCCAACAACAAACCTGATGCTAACCTGTACAATATCACCATGCAGATACGCAAATGAAGTTCATGAATATCATCGCCATCAGAATTGACTAAATCAGTTTACATACACCTCAACCCAAGCAATACTTGTTTCAGATCATAAGCAGCATATTCATTAAACTCTAGTGGGGTGTGTTTGTGCTTAAAATGAGAAAAATATGGAAAATTGTAGGAAATGCAAAAATTTGGTACCTTAGGATTTACGATGGTTGCATTCTGATGTGTTAATCACAGTCCATCTCGTCGTTAGACTCTTCAAATTCCATCAAATCATCGTCATCACTAGTAGTATACACACTATCAATATCAGCCTCCTCTAGATCGACAACAGACACACGACCTTGTTCTGGCGCAATATAATTGATGGTTTCATCAGGAACATCAGTCCTACCCCAACGAAAATTATCATCATCATCCTGCTGCGGTTCACGTTGGACATCTTCCATTGAATAAGTCGAGTACAGATCCTGGGCTGCTTCACTCGGACTCATATCTGTATTAATATCACGCACCGGCATATCATAATAGTTCCGCGGTTTTTGTTTTATCACGGTTTGCCACTGGGACCCTTTTTCTTCGTTCACATACATTACCTGTGATACTTGAGATGGTAACACATATGGGTCATCTTGCCAACAACTTATGGTTTTATTAACAGCCGTAACAACCCCATTATAATCTTTCCTGCATCCCCTATCACTATCTACATCCCGCCATTCACATTTGAAAAGAACAACACGGAAGCTACCCACATACCTCAGCTCTACTATATCTGTTAGCACTCCAAAATAATCCTTCTCGATGGTTACACATACTCCAGCATTTTGTGTAGCTCTTCGATGCTCCCAACGTTTTGTATGAAAGCGGTACCCGTTGACTGTGTAAATGTTGAAAGCCAAAGCTTCTTGACAAGGACCTCCAGCCAATGATAATAGTTCTTCAGACACCTGACCGGTCTCTTTGTGCAGTTGGGTAATCTGTTCATTACAAAAAAAGTCTCACCAACGTCAGAAATTTGATTTTTTAGCGAAATAAACTTGTTAATAGTATTGAAATGAGACTCACTTTCCGCTCAAACCATCTAGGAAATTCTTCAATGTGTTTTTTAAGTGCGTTTCTAGTTCCTTCGAGCAGAGATTTATGTTCACTGTATATAATGTCGTAACAAAATTATTCAAATCACATGTGCATGAGAACATTCTCAGATTGTAGGATTTTTAGAACTGTACATAAGGAAAAATAGGAAGTAGAAAATACGTACTCCTCATATTGGTGCACTTCAACACAATTCTTGAGAACAACGAATTTCATTTTGTGGAAATCTTCCTTTGAAATTGACGCCACATGCTTCTTACCTTGAAATACACCGGCTTGTCTAAAAACAGATAACTTATTAACTGCTGATTCATATCGAGTGTTATCCTCGTTTCTACTAAGTTGATTAAACTGCGTAGGTACACTATTCAAATGGCGCTCAACAAAAACGAGAGCTTCTTCTATTATTTGCCCTTCCGCCATCGAGCCTTCGGGATGGGCTTTATTCCGCACATATCTCTTTAACTTCCGCAAGTACCTGATACATAGGATAGAGAGAACTGTATGTGTTCACAAACATACACAGATCACAGAATTGCAACTGCGACTAGTATATATGTGTTCAGAAATAAGGTAAAGTTTGTAAGGAAAATGACAATGATAAATCTTACCTCTCAATCGGATACATCCAACGATACTGAACTGGACCACCAACCTTTGCTTGTTCTGGTACATGAATCGGCAAGTGCATCATCACGACAAAAAAAGATGGGGGGAATATCCTTTCTAACTTGCACAATGTGATTGCAATATTGTGTTGCAGTGCCTCTAAATCAGCCATATTAAGGACCGTAGCACACAACACTTTGAAAAACAAACATAACTCAGTCACTGCTTCACACACATCATCTGGCAAATTTCCACGAATTGCTATCGGCAACAAATGTTCCAATAGAACATGGCAATCGTGACTTTTTAGACCTATAAGCCTCCGCTCTTTAAGGTTCACACAACGAGAAATGTTAGATGCATACCCGTCTGGAACCTTAATATCCTTCAAAAGTCTACAAAATGAATCCTTCTCAGTATTCGACATCACGTATGAGGCGTTTGGCACCTTATATTTATCCCCTATTCTCGTCGCCCATAAGTCCTTCCGTATACCCAGCCTCTGTAGGTCAAATTGGGCTTTTATATTGTCTTTTGTCTTCCCATTGACCTTCAATATAGTCCCCATCAGAATGTCACAAACATTCTTCTCGATATGCATCACATCAAGACTATGGAACAATAAAATCGAGCTCACGTAAGGTAATTCCAGCTGGAAAATGCTTACCTTCTTCCAATTGTGATCAAAGGGTATCTTTTCTAATATCTTTTGTTGATTCCCATTCTTACCAAACTCAACTTGCTCTAACTGATTCAATTGCTCAAGTATTTCAGCCCCCTTTAATAGCTTTGGTGGTAGGCGATTCTCTTTTTCTCCATTGAAGGCCGCCCTGTGATTGCGCCATTTATGATTCATTGGCAAGAAACGGCGGTGAAACATGTAACACCACTTACCTAAATATCACATTTCGACAAAATTATAAGAGTTTGGCATAAAAGGAAAGCAAGGAAAAATAAGTACAAGTTTAGCAGTTACCTCCGTTGCTTAACCGAAGTGAACATGTGTCACTATTGCAGCACGGACATGCATATTGCCCCTTGGTACTCCATCCAGAAAGCATGGCTAGGGCAGGGAAATCGCTAATAGTACCCAATAATGCTGCACGACATACAAAGAAATCTTTCTTTGAAGCATCATAAGTAAGAATACCATACTCCCATAAATCCTTCAACTCCTCTATTAATAATTCCAGATACACATCAATATCATTTCCAGGTGACTTGGGTCCTGAAATTATCATAGACAAAAGGAAATTGGAATCTTTCATACACATCCATGGTGGGAAGTTGTTGTTGATTAAAACAACTGGCCATGTACTATGAGGATTTGTCATATTTCCAAAAGGATTCATCCCGTCAGTTGCTAATGTAAGTCTCAGATTGCGAGCCTCGGATGCAAATATTGGGTGCATCTTATCAAAGGTCTTCCAGTTTTCTGAATCGGCCGGGTGCCTCAAAATTCCATCATCAATACGTTCCTTTTCATGCCATATCATTTGAGAAGCGGTCTTAGGACACATAAACCACCTCTTAATTCTGGCCTTTAAAGGAAAATACCGTACTATCTTTTCAGCAAGTTTCTTATTAGGTTTTCTTGTCGCACTAATAAATGACTCATCGTCTACCCGCAACCCATCATTTTTCCATCTGGCAGTATCACACACTGGGCACTTATCCAACAGTGAATAGTCTTTCCTAAACAATATGCAATCGTTTGGGCAAGCATCAATCTTTTGGTAGGTAAGACCCAAGTCCCTTATGGTTTTTAGAGCCTCATAACAGTTCTTTGGTATTAGGGCAGTTGGAAATGCCTTGATCAGAAGAATCAACAGCTCGTCAAACCATTTGTTAGCCAATCCACCACGGGTCTTAATACGAAGTATGTGCACAGTAAATGATAACCTTGAATAGTTCTTACAATGTGGATAAAGGGGTACCTCTGCCTCCTCCAATAACCGGTAAAACTCTGCAGCATCGGAGTTCGAAGCTGCTCCCATACCACCTAGCAACTCATCCCAATTTCAAACCAAAAAAAAAAACCCCCTTTTAGCAAATTAATCGAAGTACACAGAATTTAATCAAATACAACAAAACTAAAAAACCTACCGATGGTGGAGAAACATCAGAATCTGTGGAACACGGTTTAAGAGAAAGCGTCAGTAAGAGAAGTTGTAAGAGAACTCCAACTGATTTCTGTACCGATCACAGTCCAACTGATTTCAGAACTCCAACTGATTCTTGTACCTGAACACGGTTTAATCAAAGTCCAACTGATTTCTGTACCGATGTTGGATAAAGCGTCGGGAAGAGAAGTTGATGAGAATTAATGTGCGGTTAATGTTTGGGTTTTTTGTCTGCAACTTGGACACTTTAAAGTTAGTGAAGTCAATGTTTGGATCCATCAATGGAACCCTGTCTTTCATTAATATTGTCGGGGAACCCTGTTTTTAATGTTTCAGAGTGGAACCCTGTATGGAACCCTGTTGTTAGTGGAACCCTGTTTTAGTTGAACCCTGTTTTCATGTGTTTGTTGAAACCTGTTGTTAGTGGAACCCTGTTGTAGTTGAACCCTGTTGTAGTTGAACCCTGTTTTAGTTGAACCCTGTTTTCATGTGTTTTAGTGGAACCCTTTGTTTTTTATGTTTAAGTGGAACCCTGTTTCAGTGGAACCCTCATTGTGTGTTACTTTCCATCAATGACAATCTTTAAGAGTTTACATTTGTTATAAATCATTTAGTCCACAATTTATTTTGTAAAGTGTGGGGTAACATGTGTATTTTATAAAACGAACTCTGAACCTTTAACCCTTAATGTTGTACCCTGAATAACCTTCTTTCTTAAGTCGGATCTTTATCGGTACCCCGAACCGTGAACTCTGCAATATTGTGTTAATAACCTTAAACCCTAAGTCGGGTCTTCATCAGAACCCCGAACTCGTTAAATTTATCGGACAAGCAAAATCGAATGTCGCATGTGTGCAAAAACTTAAGAGTCGCAACATTAACTCTAAACTACGCGACATAAACCTTTGCGTCCCAATTCCTTTCAATTGAGATTATCATATATTTTTTGCTATTAGATAAAGCTGAATTTTATATAAGAAATTAAGCTACATCTCATTTCCTTTCAATTGAACATCTGTTGGGGTTCAACCCAAATCATCAATTCTGAATTTGTTGTATACCAATTCTGAATTTGTTGTAACTTGTACTCAAAATATCATAGCCTTTCCGGAGAAGACATTATTAATCCATAACAAAAAAGTTACTGTTGGTTCCAATGGTTGCCTTAGTTTCTTACCGACATCCAATATTTACTATATTGCTAACACACACAATGATAATTTTTTTTTTTTTTGATGAATCCTATTTTCCAAAAATGGTAACTAACACATGTACACAATGGTAACAAACATCAGAAATTTTCGTTATAGTAACATGGTAACTAACACATGTACACAATGGTAACTAACACACTAACACAAAATTGTAAGAAACACAAAATCCGTATGACCATCCAACATCTAATCTGGACCATCAAAATGTTTTCACGATCCGTATGAGGAACCATCACCACCGTTAATAGTTTTTTATCAAAACCCTAAACAAATTTTCCTCTTTCATTTTCGGTTTTTGCTTTTCTCTCTCCATCAGTTTGAGGCGCCTCTTGCGAAAATAGGGTTCCAATTCAACATCATCATCACCACCATCACCGCCGACCGTGAACTCCATTCAACAGCATCACGAACACCTCCTCTCTCGGTAAGGTCTCTCTCTGATGTTCCTGTTCTCATTATGTTTTGTTTTTCTGATTCATTTCATGATATTGTTGAGTTATTGTGTGTTGAAAAAATCTATTAGTCCTGTTCATTACTGCTTGTTTCATGATACTGTTGAGTTATAATTAGTGGGTTTAGGTTAGTGTTTGTGGTTCTGATATTTGATGAATG
>JAJJMC010000912.1:22588-35457 GCA_023531435.1 Papaver californicum
AATTTTTGTTACTTTAATTAGCTTGATGGGTGCTAGGATCACTAGTCTAAACTTGGGTGGAATTAAAGCCATCCATTTTCACTTCTTAGTGAATGAGAAACCTTTGATTATCCCACATTGGGCAAACCAAGGAGGAAGTTCATGCATATTACCACATATGTTCTATATAAGGAAAAGAACTAGTGGATTGGATATGGACTTGGGAAATGGACTAGTGGGCAAATGCATACATGTACGGTGCTTCGCACCGGAGCACCGCAGGCCGCGGGCTTGCGGGCTTGCGGTGCTTGCGTGTGCTTTTGCGTGTGTCTTTGGCGTGAGCCTTGGCACGAGCCTTGGCGCGATCCTTGGTGCGACCCTTGGTGCGACCCTTGGTGCGACCATTGGTGCGACCATTGGTGCGACCTTGGTGCGAGCATTGGTGCGAGCATTGGTGCGACCTTGGTGTGAGCCTTGGTGTGAGCCTTGGTGTGACCATTGGTGCGAGCCTTGGTGCGAGCCTTGGTGCGAGCCTTGGTGCGAGCCTTGGCGCTCAAAGGTTTACTTCTCCTATAAAAGAACAACATTGCTAAGGTTTTCGTTTACCCCAGTCGCAGCCACTGTCCTGACGACTTTTCACCATCTTCTTGCTTTGTTTTGCGCACTAGTTTTACATTCTTATTTTCATCTTCTGTTAAGTTCACAACGGGCCAACGAGCTTTGCTAGCTGGGTTGGTATCAGGTGATTTTATCCTGAATTCAAGTTTGTCACTGAAAGGGTATAGCAGCATCTTCCTGAAGGTGTACCTGGCAAATATTGAGTTAAGGGCAGTCTGTTGAACAGGCGACTTCACCTCTCTGTGTTTGAGTGTGTGTGCATTTTAATTCTAACCCTCCCTTAATCATCTTCAAGTTCTCTGTGTTTGTTTCTCTCTGTTACAGGAATTATATTATCCAACATATGTCAGCTTATTTCCTCCTCTACACTTGTCTTCTTTTTCTTGGATGTGATCTTTCTGAAACTAGTTTCTATCCGTCTTGCCAACTTTTTCGATTTGTATTACAGGTGTAATCGATATTTTTGTCACAACTGTGGCAGCAATGTCATTCCCTGTGTGTGCGACAACGTAGATTTCTGTTCAATTTTGGGTGCTATAGTTTTTATAACGGCGTTAATTTCTTGTATTTCTTTATGGTATAGCGAGGACAAAGCTGCTTGATAAATATCAACAGATACACATCAAAGGTAAAATACCATAGATAATAGTTATCGAGACTTTTTTTTTTTGAAGCATGTTATTTGTTAGTAAATTAAAGAAGCATGACACGTGGAAGAAGATCAAGTTAAGAAGCAACCAGATTAAAAAAGACGAGAAACACAGGATCACTATTAAAGATATCAAATTTCAAAAAGACACGAGACGTTTCCTGACATCTGAGCGATGAATTGCATGAATGACACATAAGATCGAGAAAGCTGAACAGCATCGAATAAAACAAACAGCATTAAATGATAGCTGATCGGGAAAGTAAAAAGTTATTATTATATTATTTTATGATCGAGAAAGCAAAATGTAATAATTATTTTATGATCGAGAAAGTGAATTGTAATAATTACTCTATTATTTTAATGATCGAGATCACACAAGTCTTCGAAGATAAGGAAACACGTGTCGGACATATAAAGCATCGAATCAAGAAGTAATTAGGAGCAATCTGTCATCTATATGATCGCACCAAGTAAAAGACAAAATACAAGAACGATAGATACATCGAAACAAGATGGATCGACCCAAAGAAGAATTGATCCAGAAAGATGACCAGGCAGTAAAAAATGACACGTTGCATAAAGAGCGACCCAGAAAAATAGATCTATAAATAGAAGAGATCAAACAACAAAGAAGGGGGGGGGAAAAAAGAGATAGGAGGAGAGTTAGAGAAAGAGAGAGAAAATATTTTTAGGTATGAATCTATGGAATATAGTAGTATTATGTAAGGATTTATGTATTTAAATTGAAAAGTGTAAGGATTATAAACCCAAAAATTGCAAAACCTGGGTGATGAATGGTATTGTTCATAAACAATTTTAATGAATAAAAGGATTTTTCTTTATTACTCGATCTTAGTTATGTAAATTGTATTCAAGAATTTGATTGGTTGTTTAGTCGAAAGGATTTTTTGGCATAAACAATTTTAATGAATAAAAGGATTTTTCTTTATTAGTCGATCTTAGTTATGTAAATTGTATTCAAGAATTTGATTGGTTGTTTAGTCGAAAGGATTTTTTGGCATAAACAATTTGGCACTAGAAACAGGGGCTGAAAAAAGGATTTATCCTACCTGATAAATGAAAAAGAGATTTAATGAAAAAACTAAATCATCCAGGAAAGAAAAATTTTTGGTAAGAAAAGATGGGAAAATTTAATTTTGCAAGATGTGAAAAGTAAGGGTAAAGCTTATTTACATAAGTATATTTTATTAACATGAAAAATACCTTGTGAGGAATAAAATAGATAAAAATATGAAACAAAAATTTTATGAAGAAGGAAAAGCTGGACTTGTGATAGGGAAAGTTTACAGTTAAAATAATAATTAGAATCTCTTATGATTTAATAGAGAAGAGTTCATTTGACTAATTTTCTAAGAAAATATTTTTAGATATCGAGGAAGGAAAACGATCGAGAAGGCAAAAGATAGTGAAGAAACAGCAAATTCTAGAAAATATGTCTCAAGACGCGAATTCTGGGAACCAAAATAGTAATGAAGGCTTGGAAAATAGACAAGAAGAAGGGAGTGATTCAGGACAACAACAAAGTATTGAGGGAAATCATACCCCAAGTCAAGAATTAATGTCAAATACTGTGGTTCAGAATTTCTCTTCAGATCATGAGAGTTCTCGAAGAAAGACACGACAAATACAGGACCTATTAGAAGAAATAAAGGAAATAAGAAAGGAACAAAGAGCAAGCAACCATCGAATTGAGTTACTAGCAACTGAAAATCAAGTTTTAAAAGATGTAATTCAGCGAGAACAAAGACCAACTGTGACTAGAGTACGAAATCAGGAGCCAATGTCGAGTAGACAAATATCAAGAAATGAACAGCGGAATCCAGATCAAAGAATAGTGTTAGCAGGATCGACATCTCGGGTAAGAAGACAACAGGAAAATGAGATTCAACGAACCCAATGGGAAACATGTTTAGAAGCGATGGCACAAATGAAGGAAGAGATTAAAGGATTAAAGAATAAAGAAGGGGGAAGGATAGAAGAGGTATTGAAAGAAGCAAAGCGAACACCGTTAGCGCAACACTTAACGTGTGTATCGTTACCAAGAGAATATAATATTCCAGTGTTCGAATGTTATGATGGTACCAAGGATCCAACATCGCACTTAAAGTATTATAACCGAGTGATGTCACGATGGGACGATCATGAAGCGATCATGTGCAGATGTTTTCCGTCAAGTTTAACAAAAATAGCATTATTGTGGTACGACAGATTACCGGAAAATTCTATCAATAATTATGCACAATTGGTCAGGAAATTTTTAGAAGCATACATGTATAACAGACCAATTGATTTAGGGGAGGACAGACTTTATTCTTTAACGTCATGGCCAGAAGAATCGATCCGATCATATACAGCTAGATGGCATTCAATATGTCAAGCAATAGGTGAATTAGACCCAATGACAGCTATAAACCATTATAAATGGGGGATTGTAGATCGGAAGAGTCTGCTCTTTGTTGAAATCCATCGAAATAATCCAAAAACTGAAGGCAAACTGAGAGAAATAATAGAAACATGTGCAAGACTCCAAGATATACAGGAGCAAGGATCAAGAATTAATTCCAGAAGTCAAGGAAATACAAGAAGAACAAATACAGTTGAAGAATCACCAGAACAGAAAAGAAAATTTCTTCCAAGATTTGAATCAAAAGAATTAAAACATCCTCGACAAGGGAATGGAAAAAATTTTGCTCAACAATTTCGAGAAAGAACTTTTACCAAGCTTAATGTTTCATATTTCAGGTTATTCAACATTTTGAAGAATCGACCAGATTTTCAATGGCCAATAACAAAGGGAAATCAACCGGAACTTACACAACATTCCAAAGACTATTGCGAGTACCATAACTACAAAGGGAATACAACAAACAACTGTAGAAATTTTATAGCATTGGTACAAAGAATGGTCGATGCTGGAGAATTGAAGGAATTTGTTCAAAAAATTGAACCATCAAAGAAATATGATGAAGACAAAGCAATACATATTCCATATAACAAACAGACAATTAATATGATTTCATGTGTGGAAAAGTGTGATACAGATTTGAATGTAGCAATCAACAAGAAATTGTGCAAGAGAATTCGGAACCACGAGGCCTTTAGAGTTCAAGGAAGGCAAGTAGAATTATGGGAGGATTGGATGGCACATCCATTAACATTTTCTGCACAAGAAGTAAATCAAGAAATTGAAATGCATAATGACCCTCTTGTGTTGACGTTATTGATATCTGGTTGGAATGTCACGAAAATACTTTTGGATGGGGGCAGTTCATTAAATGTGATGTTCTACAATACATTTTGTAAAATGGGTTTCAAAGAAGATCAACTCATCACTTCACGATTTGTCATTTATGGATTTAATGGAATATCGTCCAAGCCAAAGGGAGAAATTGATCTTGAAGTTTCAGCCGGACCGATCAACATTCTGACAAAATTTAGT
Source organism: Papaver californicum (assembly GCA_023531435.1). Classification (NCBI taxonomy): domain Eukaryota; kingdom Viridiplantae; phylum Streptophyta; class Magnoliopsida; order Ranunculales; family Papaveraceae; genus Papaver; species Papaver californicum. The sequence continues at coordinate 27,298 of JAJJMC010000912.1, forward strand.
GTTGTGGATGCACCATCCCCGTACAATGCTATAATTGGAAGACGATGGGTTCATCAATTAAAGGGTGTAGTATCAACTTATCATCAGTATCTACGATTTCCAACACCACGAGGAGAGATGGAGATAAAGGGTGATCAAGAAGATGCTAAACTTTGTATAATGGCAGAGACAAGAATAAATGAAGAACGGGAGCATTTACAATGTAAAAAGAAAAAAGAGTCAAGAATTAAAGCAAAGGAAGAAGAAATAAACCAATACCTAGAAAAAAATGCAAAAAATAAAATAAAGTGAAAAAGGAGAGAACAACAAAAATCAAGAAAATTTGGAAAACCAGCCGCAAAAAGGGGCGATGTAGCAATTAAAGGGAACCCCAACTCCAATTGGGATTCCAAAACCATTTTTCACCCCAGTAGAGCAAACAAAAATCATAAACATTGGCACCGCAGAATGCCCCAAGCAAGTGCGAATTGGGACATTAATAAAATCAGATGTGGAACAACAGATAGTCAAATTGCTTTGTGAATATACAGATGTGTTCGCTTGGAGAATAGAAGACATGCCGGGGATCGATCCCAGCATCGTCCAGCATGAGTTAAAAATACATCCTGATGCAATTCCTTTTCGCCAACGGATACGAAAAGTCGCACCAGAATATCATGAACCAGTGGAAAAAGAATTAACAAAACTTTTAGATGCAGGGTTTATTCGAGAGGTACGATACCCTACATGGATTTCTAATATGGTAATTGTCCCGAAGAAGAACGGTGGAGTAAGAATTTGTATAGATTTTACCAATCTAAATAAGGCATGTCCAAAAGATAGTTATCCACTCCCAAACATTGACCAGTTAGTAGATGCTGTTGAGGGACATGAGATGTTATCATTTATGGACGGACAATCTGGGTACAACCAGATAGCATTAGCAGAAGCAGATCAGGAACACACATCGTTCTTTACTCCGCGAGGATTGTATTGTTACACTAGAATGCCATTTGGACTACGGAATGCAGGAGCGACATATCAACGCCTAGTGGATGCAATATTCAAACCATGGATCGGAAAAACTTTGGAAGTTTATGTGGATGACATGTTAGTAAAAAGCAAGTTATCTGGTGATCATTTGCGGAACCTGGCTGAAATTTTTGATGCACTACGAAAGTATAAGATGAAAATAAATCCAGAAAAGTGTATTTTTGGTGTTACATCAGGGCGATTTTTAGGATATCTGGTTACAAAAGATGGAATTCAAGTTGATCCAGCAAAAATACAAGCAATAACGGATATGCCATCACCAAACAGTATAAAGAGTGTACAGAAGTTAAATGGGTGTTTGGCTGCACTAAGTAGATTTATTGCAAGATCATCAGAACGATGTAAACCCTTTTTTGATGTACTTAAGAAGAAAAATAAGTTTGAATGGAACGATCGTTGTGAGCAAGCATTTCAAAGTATAAAATTACATCTTGCCACGTTGCCAGCATTACAAAAACCAGAACCAGAAGAAATGTTAACTTTGTACATAGCAGCAACAGAAAATGCAATCAGTGGAGTAATGGTGCGAACAAATGAGAAAATCGAGAAACCTGTATACTACATCAGCAAGACTTTGAATTCAGCAGAAAGAAATTATACTAAGATTGAACAATTAATTTTGTCAGTGGTATTTGCTACTCAGAAGTTACGCACTTATTTTCTCACTCATTATGTTCGTATATTAACCAAAGCTCCATTGGAATCAGTTTTAAAGAATACAGGGAAGGTAGGAAGAATAGCAAAATGGAACGCTCAGCTAGAACAATACAACATTGTTTATGAAATACAAACTGCGCAGAAATCCCAAGTTCTAGCTGATTTTTTGGCAGATTTTCCAATCGAGGAAGAGTATGAAATTCAAGGACTTCCGGGGTGTGAAGAAGAAGAACCAGTAGATATCCTAGATTCAAATAGTTCACAACGATGGGATGTTTTTGTTGATGGGTCGCGAAATAAAGAAGGAGCAGGAATATGTATTGTGATTACAGCACCAAAGGGAGAACGTATGGTACACTCATTTCGACTTGAGTTCGAAGAACATACGAATAACATAGTAGAATATGAAGCAGTGGTCCATGCTCTCAAACTCATTATTGAACTAGGAGTAAGTGATGTAAGACTCACAAGTGACTCGCAGCTGGTGATTAAACAGATCGAGTTAAAATATCAAACGGTCGATGAGGACTTGGAACGATACAAAAATCTTGTACAAAGTTTAACAGTTTGTATTCCAAATATTATTTTTCGACATTTGTCTCGTGAAAAGAATCGACATGCAGATGCACTGGCGTATATCTCGTCCATGATAAATGACCCAAATATTAAAGCGCTAAAAATTGGGAGAATATACGAGCCATCCATAAGAGCACAAGTATTAAATAACATAGAGGAAGATGGTATCGATGACTCAGCCATACAAAGTGCCACATCTACATCGCAACAAGAAGATGATCAACCAAGTGAGCCAGATTGGAGAGCCCCGATACATCAATATTTACAAAATAAAGTGTTACCAACAGATTCTAAAGAAGCAAGGAAAATTCAACTTAAGTCAAACAGTTACCAACTTAGAGATGGAATTCTTTATCGACATTCTTTTCTTGGACCATTATTTCGATGTTTATCACGAAAAGAAGGATTACAAATTCTCAAAGAAATACATTATGGAGATGCAGGAAACCATAGTGGAAGACGATCGCTAGCGTTAAAAGCCAAAATGCAGGGTTATTATTGGATTTCCATGTTGAAAGATTTGGAAGAAATGGTTCGAAGGTGCGAAGAATGTCAACGATTCGGTAAGAAAATCAAAGCACCAGCTACGGAATTAAATTCAATACTTAGTCCATGGCCATTTGCGAAATGGGGAGTTGATATAGTCGGACCATTAGCTGAAGGCACAAAGAAAAGAAAATACTTAATTGTGGCCACTGATTATTTCACCAAGTGGGTAGAAGCAAAAGCACTAGCACGAATCAGAGATACTGATGTTTTTACATTTCTATTCGAGAATATCATTTGTAGGTTTGGGATTCCAGCAGCGATAGTTTCTGATAATGGAAAACAATTCCAGGGGAAGAATATCGATATGTTATTTGAAACATATAATATTCAAAAACATAAGTCTACACCTTTTTACCCACAAAGTAATGGGCAAGCAGAATCCACAAATAAAACAATCGCAACAAATCTGAAGAAAACATTGGATGGATATTATAATAAGTGGTGCGAACAATTACATAATACATTATGGGCATATAGAACCACGAGAAAAGCTTCAACTGGAGAATCACCATATCTTCTTACTTATGGAACAGAAGCAGTAATACCAACAGAGGTTATTTTGCCTACGACCAGAACAGAAGCATGGGAGAAAAACCTAAATTCAGATCTCATGTTACAAAAATTGGATGACTTGGAAGAAAAAAGAGAAGTGGCACTCCAAAAGATGGAGAATTATCAAAGGGGATTAGCTCGAGAATACCATAAGCGTGTAAAATCCCGAAATTTCGTCCAAGGTCAATATGTCCTCCGACAAATAACAGAACACCAAAGGGACAAAAGAGCAGGAAAATTCGCACCAACATGGGATGGACCATACGTGATTCAAGCGTCGGCAGGACAAGGGTCGTACTATCTTCAGAATTTGCAAGGAGAAATTTTAAAGCATCCGTGGAATGCACAATATTTAAAGCTTTGCTATCTGTGAATAACAATGCAATGTTACCACAAAAAGCAGGTACATAGACAATTAATTCATCAATTTCTTTTATAATCACTCCAGGAACATCGTACCATGGAGAATATTATAATTCCACTAATCCCGGAATGTCATATACTTTGAATCCAGGAACATCATATCTTGGAGATTGTCATGATTATTAATATAATCAAAATTCCATTAATCCAGGAATTTCATATACTTTGAGCGCTCAAAATTATTCCAGGAACATCATATTCTGGATATCGTTGCGATTGACGACATAATCAAAGTCAAAAGGTAAACATCCTTATAGAGTTTCGTTAACAATGAAATTCTTAATCAAGAAGGAGTTCCTAATTATTGGTTTATCAATTTTCAAAGTACAGTTCGGGACCAACCCTGTATCTTACCCCTGGCCCGGGTTTGTTTCGTATGTGTGGGATCTCGAACAACATGATTTGAGGTAAAAAGTACTTCAATTTATGGTACTCGGAAAATTATATGATAGCCAAAAGAATTACTTAATCATATTTTCTTGTGCAGGAAACAACATTAAAGACATATCAAAAGGATGCAAAAGAAAATCAATGAAAGATAAACAAAGTACAAGATAGTGGAGTTAACAGTAAATGAAATTACAAAGGACATAATCAGATATCGGGAAGACCGGATCGAGATGGTGGAGGAGGACCTGAAGGCACAGAAGCGCGCTTACTAAGCACTGAAGGATCGGATTGTGCACGATCTAAAGCAGTATTGAAGGACATTGCAATTTTCGCTTTAGCATCCTGCCTGACCCATTGAACGAAATCACGCCCAAAGTTGATTTCTTTGTGAAGCTCTTCGATCTTTTGTTGATTTGCTTCTATTTGAGCACTAAGACGCGATCTTTGATTTTTCTCTTCATTTAGTTCTGCAACTAATGAGTCAATCTCTTGTTCACGAGCATTAATTTTAGAAAGTTCAGTAGATAGTCGAGCATGTAAACTCTCAATTTTTAGGGCGCTAAGCGTCACATTATGCTCAGAAGTCTTTAACTCTTGTGTGATGTTCTTCACTGAATCTTTCGCTGTATTAAGCTCAGTTTCTACTTGTATTGCTCGATCCTTAGCTTCATTAAATTTTTTCTCCAATTCTGAAAATACAGGAAAATATTAGACAAATTTTATGATATCAAGAACTATAAAATTAGGTAAACCAAAAATGTACCTCTGACAACAGATTTAAACTCTAATTCTTTTTGAGTTAGCAATTTTACAACTTCTCGATATTTTGATTCTGCTTTATTACGCCTCCAAGTGGTTAAATCAAAACTATCGTTCAATTGAGTCAGTTTTTCTCTAACCACATTCATCTCTTTGAAGATTTCCCTTGCATGATTATTCAATTGTACCATTCTACGATCGAACCTAAATAGGGTCTCCATATTTTCCACTGAACCTAGTATAAAATTTAAACGTTTCATATAAATCAAGTAAATAAAATAGTAATTGAAAAGGAATGAAAAATAAACCTTGATTTTGATTCTGAAGATCTTGATTATGACCTTCAATAGTTTGGAGACATTCCTGTTGTTGTTGATATTGATCATTATGATGATGATGAAGTTGTTGAAGTTGTTGAAGTTGTTGTTGAAGAAAATTATTTTGCTGTTGCAATTCATCATTCGCTTGTTGTAAGGAAGCATTCTTTTCCTTCATATCCACTGATTCTTTCTTAAATATTAATCCCATCATGGTAGCTCGAGCCTTATAAAATTTATAACCGCTAAATAGACAATCATTACCATATTGAAGTTGGGCTAAAGCTTGTTGTGGAAGTGAATATAACGAAGTATCGGAAACATTCAAAATTTCATTAAAGGTAGGAGGAGGCTTCACAGGAGATATTTGATCGAGAATATCACTCTTAGACCATGCATCCAGAGTTTCATCCAAAGGAATCGCACTAAGTAAATTCCGGAATCGAGACATGAAGCCAGAATCAGATTTGATACTCTCAGGATCTGCTGAAACATTCCAAAGTCCCTGAGAAAGAAACCATTTGTAGGCTTCTTCTTCATCACCAACTAAATTAAAACCTTCACGAGAGATTTGATCGGAAACAGACTTCAGAGTAGAAGGGTCGACACTTGGAATTGTAGTATCGACCTCAACAGCAACAGAAGTAGATCGAACCAAATCATCGGAAGGCGCGATCGATTCTAGAATTACTCCAGTAGTCCCTTCGACTTCAGAAGGGATCGAAACACCAGGAACGATCATATTAGAAGGAGGAGAGGTTTCTTTTTCAGTATGATCAATAACATTCATTTCTTCAACAACAGGGGTGTTGGCTCCAACAATCATATTCTCCACGTCATCAATCGGATTTATTTCAGCATTATCTTTTTCCGACGAAATCTCTTTTTCAACATGAGTTACTTCATTCACTACATCAACAATATCTTCATCAATAACAATATCATCTCCCTCTTCTTGAGGAAGACCAGAAAAAGTTTCCAATGCACCATTATCAGGTACAGGGGAATCAAGCACGAAATCAAAAGGTAGTGGAGAAACGATGTTATAAAAATTGGATGAAATACCAGAAGGAGGTGCAACAGTAGGATCGGATCGTTCCGATACCACAATTTCTGCTGGCATCGAGGAAACTGGAATAACATCGATAGGATCAGACTGATCCAATGGAAGTGCAACAATCGAGCTTCCTTCTCCCTTATTCAAACTTGAAGCCGTCTCTCCTACAACCTCAGTTGAGAGTTCAAGAGTTCTGGGCTTTTTCTGCTTCTTCTCTGCTGTGAGAATTAATTTTCGTTTTCCTTTACCCTCAACTGCGGGTTCGATCGTTTGTTCATTCTCGACGATCTGTCTATTCTCGACGATTTTAATACCGCGATCAGGTGGAGGAAGGGGGATTCCGATGTCCAAAGAAGGATCGACCTGGAATTAAAAAAAAGTAAAAACATTTAAAGAAGACATTAAAGATCGATACACTATATCTAAAAAGAATGATATCAATTAAGAATTTCGAACCTTGAAGTCAAATTTATAATCATCAAAGTTCAATTTCCAGGGGCAATAGTTCGGGAAACAATTGCGAAGATGCTGAATTTCACTAGTAGGAATGTCACCGTATACCCAAGGTCTCTCGATCAGAATAGGGGTGCGATACCATTTATAATCATGTTCTCGACGAATTCTCTCGTTCGAAGGAAAGTCAGCATTGGTATATGGAGCTACCTTGATTCTGGGGTCATCAACTTCTCGAAGTAGAGGAAACCCTTGGGAGCATTTGCAAACAGGACTCACACTCCATTTAACATAATTTTTAACAGTAATACCATCACCATAAGTATTCTGGAAATTCTCAGGCGTATAATGAACACGTTCTGAAAGATCGGGAACATAACAGGTAAGACGGGTACGACCCTCACTGCGAAGGGTGCATTCATCGAGAATTCGCCACCAATTGCCATTATACTGTGTGATAGATCGAAGTTGAGTATGTGGAGCCCTGCTGCGAGTAGCAAGAACTCTGAACTGGAAAGGGTTGTTCTTTTCATACAGAGGGAGATGAAGACCAGCTTCCAAGGCACCAACAGAAATTAATAATCTATGATGGCTATAATTTTCTCATCAAATCGAAGGTCATCATATCGGAAGCACAATCAACAAAAGAAACCTTAAATCCTTGAAGATTATGTCTTCTTTTAAATTCTTCAATATCCATAGATCGATAGCTATAAGATAACATTGATCGCTTACTCTTGGGGGCAACATTAGGGACATCGGGAGAAGAATCCCGTACGGTACGAGGTACAGCAGGAGAAGGAGTAACAAGAGATAAATCTCGATGATAGGTGCATAATTCACACATATAAAGTAGTTTTTCCTGAACCTTATTTGCTATATTTGAGTGAATTACTAGGTATTTTGATTACTTTTGTAGTTTTGTTAGTTTTTCAGGTTACAGCTCAGAAACCCGCAGAATGGAGCTTAAAAGCTAGAATCACCGAGGAGCCAGTGAAACTCTGCTTAAAATATGCCTTTCACATACCACAGTGTAGGGAATTGAATTACAAAGCCAATGGTGAAATATTGAAGTCATTCTGATCAAAATTGAGGAAGATATGGGCAAAGCCCCGAAGTGGCTTATTTGGCCTACGCAGCCAGCGGCCAGGCGCAAGTGCGGCTGAAGCATGTTGCGGTAATGTGCTAAGTCATGATTTGAAGGGCTAGAATGGTTTGATTGGCTAGTGGGTAGCCTTGGTGGGTTATTAGCTATGTTTTAGACATCATATGGGTTTAGGAAAGGATTTGGAGCTGATATACCTTGTTGGAGTGAAATATGGATACTTAGCACATTTCCTAGTTCTACTAGGATTGGCTAAGTGGCTAACTCGAATTCCACATGAAGAAATTAGG
>JAJJMC010000913.1:0-11790 GCA_023531435.1 Papaver californicum
TTTACTTGATCCTCTTCCACGTGTCGTGCTTCTTTAATTTACTAACAATTTTCCCCCTTCTTCTCTTTTTTACAAAATCATCCAACGGTCGATCCGAGATTTTGAAAAATAGAGAAGGACTTGTCAGTTTCTTTTCCGCACGTTCTCCGAGTTTTCCGCTGGCTCTGTATTTATTACTTTTATGCACATGATTATGTCAGTTACACTTTCTCTTTTTTATGAAATCAAATCTTTTCCGATTATCTCGTTCTCCCATCTTGTGGCGGTTACTATTCTCCTTCTTTAAATATCCTGTAACTTTCTACTGTCTTTTTCTCTTTTAGTTATTGCATCTTGTTTTCCTTAATCTTTTCAAATCTTCCTACTACTCAGGAGCTCTGTTCTTGTTAATTGGTTTCTTCTCTACTTCAATTTGACCATTGTTAATTTCTTTTCTTCATGTAAGTAACTTTACTTTTCTTGATTCGAAATTTTCTTTTTATGGCTGTGGGTCTATTGATGTAGTGAAAAGATTGTGATTCTCAGGTTATGCATGAATAAAGAGACTCTTTTTTACACTGTAATTATTAATAGGTAATTTCTTCATATGTTAATCTTTTCTTTCTTTCGTTTCTTTTTGCTCAGATCTTCAATATGTCTCCAAGGAAATCTGACACTACCAGCAACCAGGGTGGAAACAGGAGATCAAGTAGGACTTCTTCATCTCAATACGCTGTTTCCCGTCGAGATTCATCTATTGCTACTCCTTCTCCTGCTGTACCTCGCACCGTACGGGATTCTTCTCCCGATATTCCTAATGTTGCCCCCAAAAGTAAACGGTCAATGTCATCTTATAGCTATCGATCCATGGATATTGAAGAATTTAAAAGAAGACATAACCTTCAAGGGTTTAAAGTTTCTTTTACGGATAGTACTTCCGATATGATGACCTATGATTCGATGAGAAAATTTCAATATACCCATCATAGATTATTAATTTCTGTTGGTGCCTTGGAAGCTGGTCTTCATCTTCCTCTGTATGAGAAAAATAACCCTTTCCAATTCACAGTTCTTGCTACTCGTAGCAGGGCTCCACATACTCAACTTCGTTCCATCACACAGTATAATGGTAACTGGTGGCGGATTCTCGATGAATGTACCCTTCGCAGTGAGGGTCGTACCCGTCTTACTTGCTATGTTCCCGATCCCTCGGAACGTGTTAATTATACGCCTGAGAATTTCCAGAATACTTATGGTGATGGTATTACTGTTAAGAATTTTGTTAAATGGAGTGTTAGTCCTGTTCGCAAATGCTCCCAAGGGTTTCCTCTTCTTCGAGAAGTTGATGACCCCAGAATCAAGGTAGCCCCATTCACTAATGCTGATTTTCCTTCGAATGAGAGAATTCGTCGAGAACATGATTATAGGTGGTATCGTACTCCTATTCTGATCGAGGGACCTTGGGTATATGGTGATCTCCCTACTAGTGAAATTCAACATCTTCGCAACTGCTTTCCGAACTATTGCCCCTGGAAATTGAACTTTGATGATTATAAATTTGACTTCAAGGTTCGGAATTCTTAGTTGATACCATTTCTTTATAGTGTATCGATCTTTAATGACTTCTTTAAATATTTTTATTTATTATTATTTTTTATTTATTATTATTTTTTATTTATTTATTTATTTTGACTTCAGGTCGATCCTTCTTTGGATATCGGAATCCCTCTTCCTCCACCTGATCGTGGTATTAAAATCGTCGAGAATAAACAGATCGTCGAGGATGAACAAACGATCGAACCCGTAGTTGATGGTAGAGGAAAGCGAAAATTAGTTCTCGCAGCAGAGAGGAAGCAAAAGAGGCCCAGAACTCTTGAACTCTCAACCGAGGTTATAGGAGAGATGGTTCCCAGTACGAATAGGGGAGAAGGAAGCTCGATGGTTGCTCTTCCATTGGATCAGTTTGATCCTATCGATGTTATTCCAGTTTCCTCGATGCCAGCAGAAATTGTGGTATCGGAACGATCCAATCCTATGGTTGCACCTTCTTCTGGTACTTCATCCAATTTTTATAACGTTGTTTCTCCACTTCCATTTGATTTCGTGCTTGATTCCCCTGTACCTGATAATGGTGCATTGGAAACTTTTTCTGGCCTTCCTCAAGAAGAGGGAGATGATATTGTTATTGATGATCTTATTGATGTAGTGAATGAAGTATCTCATTCTGAAGAAAAGAATTCATCGGAGAAAGATAATGCCGAGATACTTCCAATTGGTGGTATGGGAAACATGAATGTTGAGGCTGATACCGCCATTGTTGATGAAGTTAACATTACTGATCGTACTGAAGATGAAAACCCTCCTTCCAGTTCGATCCCTCCTTCCAGTTCGATCCCTTGTGAAGTCGAAGGGACTTCTGAAGTAATTGTAGAATCGATCGCCCCTTCTGAAATTTTGGTTCGATCTCCTTCTGTTTCTGTTGAGGTCGATACTTCAATTCCAAGTGCCGATCCTTCTACTCTGAAGTCTATTTCCGATCGAATCTCCAGTGAAGGTTTCAATTTAATTGGGGATGAAGAAGAAGCATATAAATGGTTTCTTTCTCAAGAGCTTTGGAATATTTCATCTAATCCTGATATTATCAAATCTGATTCTGGCTTCATGTCTCGATTCAAGGATTCACTTAGTGCGATCCCCATGGACGAAGCTTTGGATGCATGGTCCAAGAGTGATGTTTTTGAGCAGAGATTTCCTGTAAAGCCTCCTCCAACCTTCAATGAAGTCTTGACTCTGTCTGATAGTTCATTATATTCACTTCCACAACAGGCTCTAGCCCAGCTTCAATATGGTAATGACTGTCTGTTCAGTGGTTATAAATTTTATAAAGCTCGAGCTACCATGATGAGATTGATATTCAGGAAAGAATCAGCGGAGATGAAGGAAAAGAATGTCTCCTTACAACAGGTGAATGATGAATTACAACAGCAAAATACTCTTCTTCAACAATAACTTCAACAACTTCAACAGCTTCAACATCAACATAATGATCAATATCAGCAACAACAGGATCGTCTCCGAACTATTGAAGATCACAATCAAGATCTTCAGAATCAAAATCAAGGTTTATTTTTCATTCCTTTTCAATTACTATTTTATTTACTTGATTTATATGAAACTTTTAAATTTTATACTAGGTCCAGTGGAAAATATGGAGACATTATTTAGGATCGAACGTAGAATGGTACAATTGAATAACCATGCAAGGGAAGTTTTCAAAGAGATGAATGTGGTTAGAGATAAACTGACTCAACTGAACGATAGTTCTGATTTAGCCATTTGGAGGCGTAATAAAGCAGAATCAAAATATCGAGAAGTTTTAAAATTGCTAACTCACAAAGAATTAGAGTTTAAATCTGTTGTCAGAGGTACATTTTTGGTTTAACTGATTTTATAGCTCTTGACATCATAAAATTTGTCTGATGTTTTCTTGTATTTTCAGAACTGGAGACAAAGTTAAATGAGGCTAAGAATCGTGCAACACAAGCAGAAACTGAGCTTAACTCAGCAAAAGATTCAGTGAAAAAGATTACTCAAGAGTTAAAGACTTCTGAATATAATGTGACTCTTAGCGCCACAAAAATTGAGAATTTACATGCTCGACTATCTACTGAACTTTCTAAAATTAATGCTCGTGATCGAGAGATTGATTCATTAATTGCACAATTAAGTGAAGAGAAAAATCAATCATCACATCTTAGTACTCAAGTAGCAATAGATCAGCAAAAGATCGAAGAGCTTCACAAAGAAATCAACTTTGGGCGTGATTTTGTGCAATGGGTCAGGCAAGAGGCTAAAGCGAAGATTGCGATGTCCTTCAATACTGCTTTAAATCGTGCAAAATCCGATCCCTCAGTGCTTAATAAGCGCGCTCCTGTGCCTGCAGTTCCTCCTCCACCATCTCGATCCGGTCTTCCTGATATTTGATTATATTCTTTGTAGTTTCATTTTCTGTTAACTCCTCCATCTTGTACTTTGTGTGTTTTTTTTCAAAGATTTTCTTTTGTAATTTTTAGACTTGCCTTTTATGCTGTTCCCTGCACAAGAAAATATGATTAAGTAATCTTTTTGGCTATCATATGATTTTCTAAGTCCCATGAATCGAAGTACTTTTTACCTCAAATCATGTTGTTCGAGATCCCACACATACGAAACAAACCCGGGCCAGGGGTAAGATACAGGGTTGGTCCCGAACTGTACTCTGAAAATTGATAAACCAATAATTAGGAACCCCTTCTTGATAAGAATTTCATTGTTAATAAAATTCTCTAAGGATAATGTTCACCTTTTGTGTATGATTATGTCGTCAATCGCAACGATATCCAGAATATGATGTTTCTGGATTGATTTTGAGCGCTCAGAGTATATGAAATTCCGAGATTAATGGAATTTTGATTATCATGGTAATCTCCAAGATTTGATATTCCTGGGTTCAAAGTATATGACATCCCGGGATTAATGGAATTATAAAATTCTCCATGGTACGATGCTCCTGGAGTGATTATAAAAGAAATTAATGAATTAATTGTTTATGTACCTGTTTTTTGCGGTGTTATTCACAGATAGTAAAGCTTTAAATATTGTGCATTCCACGGATGTTTTAAAATTTCTCCTTGCAAATTCTGAAGATAGTACGACCCTTGTCCTGCCGGTGCTTGAATCACATATGGTCCATCCCATGTTGGTGCGAATTTTCCTGCTCTTTTGTCCCTTTGATGTTCTGTTATTTGTCGGAGGACATATTGACCTTGGACAAAATTTCGGGATTTTACACGCTTATGGTATTCTCGAGCTAATCCCCTTTGATAATTCTCCATTTTTTGGAGTGCCACTTCTCTTCTTTCTTCCAAGTCATCCAATTTTTGTAACATGAGATCTGAATTTAGGTTTTTCTCCCATGCTTCTGTTCTGGTTGTAGGCAAAATAACCTCTGTTGGTATTACTGCTTCTGTTCCATAAGCAAGAAGATATGGTGATTCTCCAGTTGAAGCTTTTCTCGTGGTTATATATGCCCATAATGTATTATGTAATTGTTCGCACCACCTATTATAATGTCCATCCAATGTTTTCTTCAGATTTGTTGCAATTGTTTTATTTGTGGATTCTGCTTGCCCATTACTTTGTGGGTAAAAAGGTGTAGATTTATGTTTTTGAATATTATATGTTTCAAATAACATATCGATATTCTTCCCCTGGAATTGTTTTCCATTATCAGAAACTATCGCTGCTGGAATCCCAAACCTACAGATGATATTTTCGAATAAAAATGTAAAAATATCAGTGTCTCTGATTCGCGCTAGTGCTTTTGCTTCTACCCACTTGGTGAAATAATCGGTGGCCACAATTAAGTATTTTCTTTTCTTTGTGCCTTCAGCTAATGGTCCAACTATATCGACTCCCCATTTTGCGAATGGCCATGGGCTAAGTATTGAATTTAATTCCGTAGCTGGTGCTTTGATTTTCTTACCAAATCGTTGACATTCTTCGCACCTTCGAACCATTTCTTCCGAATCTTTCAACATGGAAATCCAATAATAACCCTGCATCTTGGCTTTTAATGCTAGCGATCGTCTTCCGCTATGGTTTCCTGCATCTCCGTAATGTATTTCTTTGAGAATTCGTAATCCTTCTTTCCGTGATAAACATCGAAATGATGGTCCAAGAAAAGAGTGTCGATAAAGAATTCCATCTCTAAGTTGGTAGCTGTTTGATTTAAGTTGAATTTTCCTTGCTTCTTTAGAATCCGTTGGTAATTCTTTAGTTTGTAAATATTGATGTATCGGGACTCTCCAATCTGGCTCACTTGGTTGATCATTTTCTTGTTGCGATGGAGATGTGGCATTTTGTATGGCTGAGTCATCGATACCGTCTTTTTCTATGTTATTTAATACTTGTGCTCTTATGGATGGCTCATATATTCTCCCGATTTTTAGTGCTTTAGTATTTGGATCATTTATCATGGATGAGATATATGCCAGTGCGTCCGCATGTCGATTTTTTTCACGAGACAGATGTCGAAAAATAATATTTGGAATACAAACTGTTAAACTTTGTACAAGATTTTTGTATCGTTCCAAGTCCTCATCGACCGTTTGATATTTTAACTCGATCTGTCTAATCACCAGCTGCGAGTCACTGGTGAGTCTTACATCACTTATTCCTAATTCAATAATGAGTTTGAGAGCATGGACCACTGCTTCATATTCTACTATGTTATTCGTATGTTCTTCGAACTCAAGTCGAAATGAGTGTACCATACGTTCTCCCTTTGGCGCTGTAATCACGATACCTATTCCTGCTCCTTCTTTATTTCGCGACCCATCAACAAAAACCTCCCATCGTTGTGAACTATTTGAATCTAGTATCTCTACTGGTTCTTCTTCTTCGCACCCCGGTAGTCCTTGAATTTCATACTCTTCCTCGATTGGAAAATCTGCTAAAAAATCAGCTAGAACTTGGGATTTCTGCGCAGTTTGTAACTCATAAACAATGTTGTATTGTTCTAGCTGAGCGTTCCATTTTGCTATTCTTCCTACCTTCCCTGTATTCTTTAAAACTGATTCCAATGGAGCTTTGGTTAAAATACGAACATAATGAGTGAGAAAATAAGTGCGTAACTTCTGAGTAGCAAATACCACTGACAAAATTAATTGTTCAATCTTTGTATAATTTCTTTCTGCTGAATTCAAAGTCTTGCTGATGTAGTATACAGGTTTCTCGATTTTCTCATTCGTTCGCACCATTACTCCACTAATGGCATTTTCTGTTGCTGCTATGTACAAAGTTAACATTTCTTCTGGTTCTGGTTTTTGTAATGCTGGTAAGGTGGCAAGATGTAATTTTATACTTTGAAATGCTTGCTCACAACGATCGTTCCATTCAAATTTATTTTTCTTCTTAAGTACATCAAAAAAGGGTTTACATCGTTCTGATGACCTTGCAATAAATCTACTTAGTGCAGCCAAACACCCATTTAACTTCTGTACACTCTTTATACAGTTTGGTGATGGCATATCCGTTATTGCTTGTATTTTTGCTGGATCAACTTGAATTCCATCTTTTGTAACCAGGTATCCTAAAAATCTCCCTGATGTAACACCAAAAATACACTTTTCTGGATTTATTTTCATCTTATACTTTCGTAGTGCACCAAAAATTTCAGTCAGGTTTCGCAAATGATCACCAGATAACTTGCTTTTTACTAACATGTCATCCACATAAACTTCCAAAGTTTTTCCGATCCATGGTTTGAATATTGCGTCCACTAAACGTTGATATGTTGCTCCTGCATTTCGTAACCCAAATGGCATTCTGGTGTAACAATACAATCCTCGTGGAGTGAAGAACGATGTATGTTCCTGATCCGCTTCTGCTAACGCTATCTGATTATATCCAGATTGTCCATCCATGAATGATAACATCTCATGTCCTTCAACAGCATCTACTAGTTGGTCGATGTTTGGGAGCGGGTAACTATCTTTTGGACATGCCTTATTTAGATTGGTAAAATCTATACAAATTCTTACTCCACCGTTCTTCTTCGGGACAATTACCATATTAGAAATCCATGTAGGGTATCTTACTTCTCGAATGAATCCTGCACTTAAAAGTTTTGCTAATTCTTTTTCCACTTGTTCATGATATTCTGGTGCGACTTTTCGTATCCGTTGGCGAAAAGGAATTGCATCAGGATATATGTTTAATTCATGCTGGACGATGCTGGGATCGATCCCCGGCATGTCTTCTATTCTCCAAGCGAACACATCCATATATTCACAAAGCAATTTGACTATCTGTTGTTCCACATCTGATTTTATTAACGTCCCAATTCGCACTTGCTTGGGGCATTCTATGGTGCCGATGTTTATAATTTTTGTTTGCTCTACTGGGGTGAAAACTGGTTTTGGAATCCCAATTGGAGTTGGGGTTCCCTTTAATTGCTACTTAGCCCCTTTTTGCGGCTGATTTTCCAAATTTTCTTGATTTTTGCTATTATCTCCTTTGTCACTTTCTATTTTATTTTTTGCATTTTTTTCTAGGTATTGATTTATTTCCTCTTCCTTTGCTTTAATTCTTGATTCTTTTTTCTTTTTACATTGTAAATGCTCCCGTTCTTCATTTATTCTTGTCTCCATCATTACACAAAGTTTAGCATCTTCTTGATCACCCTTTATCTCCATCTCTCCTCGCGGTGTTGGAAATCGCAGATACTGATGATAAGTTGATACTACACCTTTTAATTGATGAACCCATCGTCTTCCTATTATAACATTGTACGGGGATGGTGCATCCACAACACTAAATCTTGTCAGAATGTTGATCGGTCCAGCCGATACTTCAAGATCAATTTCTCCCTTTGGCTTGGACGATATCCCATTAAATCCATAAATGACAAATCGTGAAGTGATGAGTTGATCTTGTTTAAAACCCATTTTACAAAATGTATTGTAGAACATCACATTTAATGAACTGCCCCCATCCAAGAGTATTTTTTTGACATTCCAACCAGATATCAATAACGTCAACACAAGAGGGTCATTATGCATTTCAATTTCTTGATTTACTTCTTGTGCAGAAAATGTTAATGGATGTGCCATCCAATCCTCCCATAACTCTACTTGCCTTCCTTGAACTCTAAAGGCCTCGTGGTTCCGAATTCTCTTGCACAACTTCTTGTTGATTGCTATATTCAAATCTGTATCACACTTTTCCACACATGAAATCATATTAATTGTCTGTTTGTTATATGGAATATGTATTGCTTTGCCTTCATCATATTTTTCTGATGGTTCAATTTTTTGAACAAATTCCTTTAATTCTCCAGCATCGACCATTCTTTGTACCAACGTTATAAAATTTCTACAGTTGTCTGTTGTATGTCCTTTGTAGTTATGGCATTCACAATAGTCTTTGGAGTGTTGTGTATGTTCCGGTTGATTTCCCTTAGTTATTGGCCATTGAAAACCTGGTCGATTCTTCAAAATGTTGAATAACCTGAAATATGAAACATTAAGCTTGGTAAAAGTTCTTTCTCGAAATTGTTGAGCAAAATTTTTTCCATTTCCTCGTCGAGGATGTTTTGATTCTTTTGATTCAACTTTTGGAGGATATTTCCTTTTCTGTTCTGGTAATTCTTCAACTGAATTTGTTCTCCTTGTGTTTCCTTGATTTTCAGAATTAATTCTCGATCCTTGATCCTGTATATCTTGGAGTCTTGCACATGTTTCTATTATTTCTCTCAATTTGCCTTCAGTTTTTGGATTGTTTCGATGGATTTCAACGAAGAGCTGACTCTTCCGATCTACAATCCCCCATTTGTAATGGTTTATAGCTGTCATAGGGTCTAAATCACCTATTGCTTGACATATTGAATGCCATCTAGTTGTATATGATCGGATCGATTCTTCCGGCCATGACATTAAAGAATAAAGTCTGTCCTCCCCTGAATCAATTGGTCTGTTATACATGTATGCCTCTAAAAATTTTCTGGCCAGTTGTGCATAATTATTGATAGAATTTTCCGGTAACCTGTCGTACCATAATAATGCTGTCCCTGTTAAACTTGACGGAAAACATCTGCACATGATTGCTTCATGACCGTCCCATCGCGTCATTACTCGGTTATAATACTTTAAGTGCGATGTTGGATCCTTGGTTCCATCGTAACATTCAAACGCTGGAATATTATATTCTCTTGGTAATGATACGCGCGTTAAATGTTGCGCTAACGGTGTTCGCTTTGCTTCTTTCAATACCTCTTCTATCCTTCCCCCCTCTTTATTTTTTAATCCTTTAATTTCCTCCTTCATTTGTTCCATCGCTTCCAAACATGTTTCCCATTGGGTTCGTTGGAAATTATTTTCCTGTTGTCTTCTGACCCGAGATGTCGATCCTGCTAATACTATTCTTTGATCTGGATTCCGCTGTTCATTTCTTGATATTTGTCTACTCGACATCGGCTCCTGATTTCGTACTCCAGTCACAGTTGGTCTTTGTTCTCGCTGAATTACATCTTTTAAAACTTGATTTTCGGTTGCTAGTAACTCAATTTGATGGTTGCTTTCTCTTTGCTCCTTTCTTATTTCCTTTATTTCTTCTAATAGGTCCTGTATTTGTCGTGTCTTTCTTCGAGAACTCTCATGATCTGAAGAGAAATTCTGAACCACAGTATTTGACATCAATTCTTGACTTGGGGTATGATTTCCCTCAATATTTTGTTGTTGTCCTGAATCACTTCCTTCTTCTAGTCTATTTTCCAAGCCTTCATTACTATTTTGATTCCCAGAATTCGCGTCTTGAGACATATTTTCTAGAATTTGCTGCTTCTTCACTATCTTGTGCCTTCTCGATCGTTTTCCTTCCTCGATATCTAAAAATTTCTCAAAAAATTAGTCAAATGAACACTTATCTATTAAATCATAAGAGATTCTTATTATTATTTTAACTGTAAATTTTCCCTATCACATATCCAGCTTTTCCTCTTTCAAAAAATTTTTGTTTCATATTTTTATCTATTTTGTTCCTCACAAGGTATTTTTCACGTTAATAAAACATACTTATGTAAATAAGCCTTATTTTTCATATCTTGTAAAATTAAATTTTCCCATATTTTCTTACAAAAGAAATTTTTTTTTTTCTTCCCTAGATGATTCATAAAAAAAAAAATCCCTTTTTTATTTATCAGGTAGGATAAATCCTTTTTTCATCCCTGTTTCTAGCGCCAAATTGTTTAAGCCAAAAATTCCTTTTGCTAAACAACCAATCAAACTCTTGGATACAAGTTAAATAAATGTAAACGAATAACAGAGAACTATCTTTTAAAGTAATAAAGAATCATCTTTTTCATAAATTGTTTAAGCTCAATACAATAAATCATCTAGGTTTTATAATTTCTGGGTTTATAATCTTTACACTTTTCCATTCAATACAGAAATTCAAACATTATACAATTACTTCACATAGGTTTGTACCTAAAAATTTCTTCTCCTCCCTCTCTCAGGTTTTTTTTTTTCTTCCTAATTTTTCCGTCCTCCTATTCGTTGTTTGATCTTCTCTATTTATAGATATATTTTTCTGATCGCTTTTTATACCACGTCGTTTTCTTCAGCTTAGTCATTGATTCTGGATCAATTCTTCTCTGGGTCGATCCATCTTGTTTCGATGTATCTATCGTCCTTGTACTTTATCTTTATTTGGTGCGATCGTATAGATGACAGATCGTTCTTAACAGCTTCTTGGTTCGATACTTTATATGTCCGACACGTGTTTCCTTATCCCTTAAGACTTATGTGGCCTCGATCATAGAGTATTTATTATAATCTGCTTTCTCGATCATTAAGATAATATAATAATAATTACCTTTTACTTTCTCGATCTTTAAAAGAAATAGAGTAATTATTATCTTTTACTTTCTCGATCATTAAGATAATATAATAATAATTATCTTTTACTTTCTCGATCTTTAAAAGAATAGAGTAATTATTATCTTTTACTTTCTCGATCATAAAATAATATAGTATTAATAACTTTTTGCTTTCCCGAACAGCTGTCAATCAATACTGTTTGTTTTATTCGTTGGTGTTCAGCTTTCTCGATCTTATGTGTCACTCATGCAGCTCTTTGCTCAGGAAACATCTCATGCCTTTTCGATATTCGATATCTTTGATAGTGATCCTGTGTTTCTCACCTTTTTTAATCTAGATGCTTCTTTACTTGATCCTCTTCCACGTGTCGTGCTTCTTTAATTTACTAACA
>JAJJMC010000915.1:0-10651 GCA_023531435.1 Papaver californicum
TTTTTTCCTTCTTTTGTTTCTTTTTGCTCAGATCTTCAATATGTCTCCAAGAAAATCTGATGCTGCCAGCAATCAAGGTGAAAACAGGAGATCAAGTAGGTCTTCTTCATCTCGATATGTTGTTTCTCGTCGAGATTTATCTCTTGCTATCCCTTCTCCTGCTGTACCTCGTACTGTACGGGATTCTTCTCCCGATGTCCCTCATGTTGCCCCCAAGAATAAACGGTCAATGTCATCTTATAGCTATCGATCTATGGATATTGAAGAATTTAAAAGAAGACATAATCTTCAAGGATTTAAAGTTTCTTTTGTTGATAGTGCTTCCGATATGATAACCTACGATTCGATGAAAAAATTTCAATATACCCATCATAGATTATTAATTTCTGTTGGTGCCTTGGAAGCTGGTCTTCATCTCCCTCTGTATGAAAAGAACAACCCTTTCCAGTTCACAGTTCTTGCTACTCGCAGCAGGGCTCCACATACTCAACTTCGTTCTATCACACAGTATAATGGTAATTGGTGGCGAATTCTCGATGAATGTACCCTTCGCAGTGAGGGTCGTACCCGTCTTACTTGTTATGTTCCCGATCCTTCAGAACGTGTTCATTATACGCCCGAGAATTTCCAGAATACTTATGGTGATGGTATTACTGTTAAAAATTATGTCAAATGGAGTGTTAGTCCTGTTCGCAAATGCTCCCAAGGGTTTCCTCTTCTTCGAGAAGTTAATGACCCCAGAATCAAGGTAGCTCCATATACCAATGCTGACTTTCCTTCAAATGAGAGAATTCGTCGAGAACATGATTATAAATGGTATCGCACTCCTATTCTGATCGAGGGACCTTGGGTATATGGTGACATCCCTACTAGTGAAATTCAACATCTTCGCAATTGTTTTCCGAACTATTGCCCCTGGAGATTGAACTTTGATGATTATAAATTTGACTTCAAGGTTCGGAACTCTTAGTTGATATCATTCCTTTTAGATATAGTGTATCGATCTTTAATGTCTTTTTAAATGTTATTACTTTTTTGATTCCAGGTCGATCCTTCTTTGGACATCGGAATCACCCTTCCTCCACCTGATCGAGGTATTAAAATCGTCGAGAATAGAGAGATCGTCGAGAATGAACAATCGATCGAACCTGCTGTTGAGGGTAAAGGAAAGCGAAAATTAATTCTCACAGCAGAGAAGAAGCAGAAGAATCCCAGAACTCTTGAACTTTCAACTGAGGTTGTAGGAGAGATGGCTTCCAGTTTGAATAAGGGAGAAGGTAGCTCGATTGTTGCCCTTCCATTGGATCAGTCTGATCCTATCGATGTTATTCCAGTTTCCTCGATGCCAGCAGAAATTGTGGTATCGAAACGATCCGATCCTATTGTTGCACCTCTTTCTGGTACTTCATCCACTTTTTATAACATCGTTTCTCCACTTCCTTTTGATTTCGTGCTTGATTCCCCTGTACCCGATAATGGTGCATTGGAAACTTTTTCTGGCCTTCCTCAAGAAGAGGGAGATGATATTGTTATTGATGATCTTGTTGATGTAGTGAATGAAGTATCTCATGTTGAAGAAGAGAATACATCGGAGAAGGATAATGCCGAGATACTTCCGATTGGTGGTGTGGAAAATATGAATGTTGAAGCTAATACCGCCATCGTTGAAGAAGCTAACATTACTGACCGGACTGAAGAAGAAAACTCTCCTTCCAGTTCGATCCCTCCTTCCAGTTCGATCCCTTCTTCCAGTTCGATCCCTCTTGAAGTCGAAGGGACTTCTGAAGTAATTCTCGAATCGATCGCTCCTTCCGAAATTTTGGTTCGATCTACTTCTGTTGCTGTTGAGGTCGATACTTCAATTCCAAGTGCCGATCCTTCTACTCTGAAGTCTATTTCCGATCGAATCTCCAGTGAAGGTTTTAATTTAGTTGGTGATGAAGAAGAAGCATATAAATGGTTTCTTTCTCAAGGGCTTTGGAATGTTTCAGCTACTGCTGAGGTTATCAAATCTGATTCTGGCTTCATGTCTCGATTCCGGGACTCACTTAGTGCGATTCCTATGGATGAAACTTTGGATGCATGGTCCAAGAGTGATATTTTTGAGCAAAATTTTCCTGTAAAGCCTCCTCCAACCTTCAATGAAGTTTTGACTCTTTCCGATAGTTCATTATATTCACTTCCGCAACAAGCTTTAGCCCAACTCCAGTATAGTAACGACTGTCTATTTAGTGGTTATAAATTTTATAAGGCTCGAGCTACCATGATGGGATTGATATTCAAGAAAGAATCAGTGGAGATGAAGGAGAAGAATGCCTCCTTACAACAAGTGAATGATGAATTGCAACAGCAAAATGATCTTCTTCAACAACAACTTCAACAACTTCAACAGCTTCAACATCAACATTATGATCAATATCAGCAACAACAGGATCGTCTTCGAACTATTGAAGGTCACAATCAAGATCTTCAGAATCAAAATCAAGGTTTATTTTTCGTACCTTTTCAATTACTATTTTATTTACTTGATTTATATGAAACATTTAAATTTTATACTAGGTCCAGTGGAAAATATGGAGACATTATTTAGGGTCGAACGTAGAATGGTACAATTGAATAATCATGCAAGGGAAGTTTTCAAAGAGATGAATGTGGTTAGAGAAAAACTGACTCAACTGAACGATAGTTTTGATTTAGCCACTTGGAGGCGTAATAAAGCAGAATCAAAATATCGAGAAGTTGTAGAATTGCTAACTCAAAAAGAATTAGAGTTTAAATCTGTTGTCAGAGGTACATTTTGGTTTACCTAATTTTATAGTTCTTGATATCATAAAATTTGTCTAATATTTTCCTGTATTTTCAGATTTGGAGAAAAAATTTAATGAAGCTAAGGATCGAGCAATACAAGTAGAAACTGAGCTTAATATAGCGAAAGATTCAGTGAAAACATTACTCAAGAGTTAAAGACTTCTGAATATAATGTGACTCTTAGCGCCACAAAAATTGAGAGTTTACATGCTCGACTATCTACTGAACTTTCCAAAATTACTGCTCGTGAACAAGAGATTGATTCATTAACTGCAAAATTAAGTGAAGAGGAAAATCAAAAATCGTGTCTTAGTGCTCAAATAGAAGCAAATCAGCAAAGGATCGAAGAGCTTCACAAAGAAATCAACTTTGGGCGTGATTTCGTTCAATGGGTCAGGCAGGATGCTAAAGCGAAAATTGCAATGTCCTTCAATACTGCTTTAGATCGTGCACAATCCGATCCTTCAGTGCTTAGTAAGCGCGCTCCTGTGCCTGCAGTTCCTCCTCAACCATCTCGATCCGGTCTTCCCGATATCTGATTATGTCCTTTATAATTTTATTGTTGACTCCACTATCTTGTACTTTGTTTATCTTTCATTGATTTTCTCTTGCATCCTTTTGATATGTCTTTAATGTTATTTCCTGCACAAGAAAATGTGATTAAGTAATTCTTTTGGTTATCATGTGATTTTCTAAGTACCATGAATTGAAGTACTTTTTACCTCAAATCATGTTGTTCGAGATCCCACACATACGAAACAAACCCGGGCCAGGGATAAGATACAGGGTTGGTCCCGAACTGTACTCTGAAAATTGATAAACCAATAATTAGGAACCCCTTCTTGATAAGAATTTCATTGTTAATAAAATTCTCTAAGGATAATGTTCACCTTTTGTATATGATTATGTCGTCAATCGCAACGATATCCAGAATATGATGTTCCTGGAGTAATTTTGAGCGCTCAAAGTATATGAAATTCCAGGATTAATGGAATTTTGATTATATTAATAATCATGACAATCTCCAAGATATGATGTTCCTGGATTCAAAGTATATGACATTCCGGGATTAAATGGAATTGTAATATTCTCCTTGGTACGATGTTCTTGGAGTGATTATAAAAGAAATTAATGAATTAATTGTCTACGTACCTGCTTTTTGTGGTAACATTGCATTGTTATTCACAAATAATAAAGCTTTAAATATTTTGCATTCCACGGATGCTTTAAAATTTCTCCTTGCAAATTCTGAAGATAGTACGACCCTTGTCCTGCCGATGCTTGAATCACGTATGGTCCGTCCCATGTTGGTGCTCTTTTGTCCCTTTGGTGTTCTGTTATTTGCCGGAGGACATATTGACCTTGGACAAAATTTCGGGATTTTACCCGCTTATGGTAATCTCGAGCTAATCCCCTTTGATAATTCTCCATCTTTTGGAGTGCCACTTCTCTTTTTTCTTCCAAGTCATCCAATTTTTGTAACATGAGATCTGAATTTAGGTTTTTTTCCCATGCTTCTGTTCTGGTCGTAGGCAAAATAACTTCTGTTGGTATTACTGCTTCCGTTCCATAAGTAAGAAGATATGGTGATTCTCCAGTTGAAGCTTTTCTCGTGGTTCTGTATGCCCATAATGTATTATGTAATTGTTCGCACCACTTATTATAATATCCATCCAATGTCTTCTTCAGATTTGTTGCGATTGTTTTATTTGTGGATTCTGCTTGCCCATTACTTTATGGGTAAAAAGGTGTAGACTTATGTTTCTGTATATTATATGTTTCAAATAGCATATCGATATTCTTCCCCTGGAATTGTTTTCCATTATCAGAGACTATCGCTGCTGGAATCCCAAACCTACAAATGATATTCTCAAATAGAAATGTAAAAACATCTGTGTCTCTGATTCGCGCTAGTGCTTTTGCTTCTACCCACTTGGTGAAATAATCAGTGGCCACAATTAAATATTTTCTTTTCTTTGTGCCTTCAGCTAATGGTCCGACTATATCAACTCCCCATTTCGTAAATGGCCATGGACTAAGAATTGAATTTAATTCCGTAGCTGGTGCTTTGATTTTCTTACCAAATCGTTGACATTCTTCGCACCTTCGAACCATCTCTTCCGAATCTTTAAACATGGAAATCCAATAATAACCCTGCATTTTGGCTTTTAATGCTAGTGATCGTCTTCCACTATGGTTTCCTGCATCTCCATAATGTATTTCTTTGAGAATTCGCAATCCTTCTTTTTGTGATAAACATCGAAATAATGGTCCAAGAAAAGAATGTCGATAAAGAATTCCATCTCTAAGTTGGTAACTGTTTGACTTAAGTTGAATTTTCCTTGCTTCTTTAGAATCTGTTGGTAATACTTTATTTTGTAAATATTGATGTATCGGGGCTCTCCAATCGGGCTTACTTGGTTGATCATTTTCTTGTTGCGATGTAGATGTGGCACTTTGTATGGCTGAGTCATCGATACCATCTTCCTCTATGTTATTTAACACTTGTGCTCTTATGGATGGCTCGTATATTCTCCCAATTTTTAACGCTTTGGTATTTGGGTCATTTATCATGGACGAGATATACGCCAGTGCATCTGCATGTCGATTCTTTTCACGAGACAAATGTCGAAAAATAATATTTGGAATACAAACTGTTAAACTTTGTACAAGATTTTTGTATCGTTCCAAGTCCTCATCGACCGTTTGATATTTTAACTCGATCTGTCTAATCACCAGCTGCGAGTCACTTGTGAGTCTTACATCACTTATTCCTAGTTCAATAATGAGTTTGAGAGCATGAACTACTGCTTCATATTCTACTATGTTATTTGTATGCTCTTCGAACTCAAGTCGAAATGAGTGTACCATACGTTCTCCCTTTGGTGCTGTAATCACGATACCTATTCCAGCCCCTTCTTTATTTCGCGACCCATCAGCAAAAACCTCCCATCGTTGTGAACTATTTGAATCTAGGATATCTACTGGTTCTTCTTCTTCACACCCCGGAAGTCCTTGAATTTCATACTCTTCCTCGATTGGAAAATCTGGCAAAAAATCAGCTAGAACTTGGGATTTCTGCGCAGTTTGTATCTCGTAAACAATGTTATATTGTTCTAGCTGAGCGTTCCATTTTGCTATTCTTCCTACCTTCCCTGTATTCTTTAAAACTGATTCCAATGGAGCTTTGGTTAATATACGAACATAATGAGTGAGAAAATAAGTGCGTAACTTCTGAGTAGCAAATACCACTGACAAAATTAATGTTCAATCTTAGTATAATTTCTTTCTGCTGAATTCAAAGTCTTGCTGATGTAGTATACAGGTTTCTCGATCTTCTCGTTCATTCGCACCATTACTCCACTGATTGCATTTTCTGTTGCTGCTATGTACAAAGTTAACATTTCTTCTGGTTCTGGTTTTTGTAATGCTGGCAATGTGGCCAGATGTAATTTTATACTTTGAAATGCTTGCTCACAACGATCGTTCCATTCAAACTTATTTTTCTTCTTAAGTACATCAAAAAAGGGTTTACATCGTTCCGATGATCTTGCAATAAATCTACTTAGTGTAGCCAAACACCCATTTAACTTCTGTACACTCTTTATACTGTTTGGTGATGGCATATCCGTTATTGCTCGTATTTTTGCTGGATCAACTTGAATTCCATCTTTTGTAACCAGATATCCTAAAAATCGCCCTGATGTAACACCAAAAATACACTTTTCTGGATTTATTTTCATCTTATACTTTCGTAGTGCACCAAAAATCTCAGCCAGGTTCCGCAAATGATCACCAGATAACTTGCTTTTTACTAACATGTCATCCACATAAACTTCCAAAGTTGTTCCGATCCATGGTTTGAATATTGCATCCACTAGGCGTTGATATGTCGCTCCTGCATTCCGTAGTCCAAATGGCATTCTAGTGTAACAATACAATCCTCGCGGAGTAAAGAACAATGTGTGTTCCTGATCTGCTTCTGCTAATGCTATCTGGTTGTACCCAGATTGTCCGTCCATAAATGATAACATCTCATGTCCCTCAACAGCATCTATTAACTGGTCAATGTTTGGGAGTGGATAACTATCTTTTGGACATGCCTTATTTAGATTGGTGAAATCTATACAAATTCTTACTCCACCGTTCTTCTTCGGGACAATTACCATATTAGAAATCCATGTAGGGTATCGTACCTCTCGAATGAACCCTGCATCTAAAAGTTTTGTTAATTCTTTTTCCACTGGTTCATGATATTCCGGTGCGACTTTTCGTATCCGTTGGCGAAAAGGAATTGCATTAGGATGTATTTTTAATTCATGCTGGACGATGCTGGGATCGATCCCCGGCATGTCTTCTTTCTCCAAGCGAACACATCTGTATATTCACAAAGTAATTTGACTATCTGTTGTTCCAAATCTGATTTTATTAATGTCCCAATTCGCACTTGCTTGGGGCATTCTGAAGTGCTAATGTTTATGATTTTTGTTTGCTCTACTGGGGTGAAAACTGGTTTTGGAATCCCAATTGGAGTTGGGGTTCCCTTTAATTGCTACATCGCCCCTTTCTGCGGCTGATTTTCCAAATTTTCTTGATTTTTGCTATTCTCTGCCTTTTCACTTTCTATTTTATTTTTTGCATTTTTTTCTAGGTATTGATTTATTTCTTCTTCCTTTGCTTTAATTTTTGACTCTTTTTTCTTTTTACATTGTAAATGCTCCCGTTCTTCATTTATTCTTGTTTCTGCCATTATACAAAGTTTAGCATCTTCTTGATCACCCTTTATCTCCATCTCTCCTCGTGGTGTTGGAAATCGTAGATACTGATGATAAGTTGATACTACACCCTTTAATTGATGAACCCATCGTCTTCCAATTATAGCATTGTAGGGGGATGGTGCATCCACAACACTAAATCTTGTCAGGATGTTGATCGGTCCGGCTGAAACTTCAAGATCAATATCTCCCTTTGGTTTGGACGATATTCCATTAAATCCATAAATGACAAATCGTGAAGTGATGAGTTGATCTTCTTTGAAACCCATTTTACAAAATGTATTGTAGAACATCACATTTAATGAACTGCCCCCATCCAAGAGTATTTTCTTGACATTCCAACCAGATATCAATAGTGTCAATACAAGAGGGTCATTATGCATTTCAATTTCTTGATTTACTTCTCGTGCAGAAAATGTTAATGGATGTGCCATCCAATCCTCCCATAATTCTACTTGCCTTCCTTGAACTCTAAAGGCCTCGTGGTTCCGAATTCTCTTGCACAATTTCTTGTTGATTGCTACATTCAAATCCGTATCACACTTTTCCACACATGAAATCATATTAATTGTCTGTTTGTTATATGGAATATGTATTGCTTTGCCTTCATCATATTTCTCTGATGGTTCAATTTTTTGAACAAATTCCTTCAATTCTCCAGCATCGATCATTCTTTGTACCAATGTTATAAAATTTCTACAGTTGTTTGTTGTATGCCCTTTGTAGTTATGGTACTCACAATAGTCTTTGGAATGTTGTGTGTGTTCCGGTTGATTTCCCTTTGTTATTGGCCATTGAAAACCTGGTCGATTCTTCAAAATGTTGAATAACCTGAAATATGAAATATTAAGCTTGGTAAAAGTTCTTTCTCGAAATTGTTGAGCAAAATTTTTTCCATTCCCTAGTCGAGGATGTTTTAATCCTTTTGATTCAACTTTTGGAAGACATTTCCTTTTCTGTTCTGGTAATTCTTCAACTGAATTTGTTCTTCTTGTATTTCCTTGACTTTCAGAATTAATTCTCGATGATCCTGTATATCTTGGAGTCTTGCACATGTTTCTATTATTTCTCTCAATTTGCCTTCAGTTTTTGGATTATTTCGATGGATTTCAACAAAGAGCTGACTCTTCCGATCTACAATCCCCCATTTATAATGGTTTATAGCTGTCATTGGGTCTAAATCACCTATCGCTTGACATATTGAATGCCATCTAGTTTGTATATGATCGGATCGACTCTTCTGGCCATGACATTAAAGAATAAAGTTTGTCCTCCCCTGAATCAATTGGTCTGTTATACATGTATGCCTCTAAAAATTTTCTGACCAATTGTGCATAATTATTGATAGAATTTTCCGGTAATCTGTCGTACCACAATAATGCTGTCCCTGTTAAACTTGACGGAAAACATCTGCACATGATCGCTTCATGATCGTCCCATCGTGACATTACTCGGTTATAATACTTTAAGTGCGATGTTGGATCCTTGGTTCCATCGTAACATTCGAACACTGGAATTTTATATTCTCTTGGTAACGATACGCGCGTTAAATGTTGCGCTAACGGTGTTCGCTTTGCTTCTTTCAATACCTCTTCTATCCTTCCCCCCTCTTTATTTTTTAATCCTTTAATTTCCTCCTTCATTTGTTCCATCGCTTCCAAACATGTTTCCCATTGGGTTCGTTGAAAGTCACTTTCCTGTTGTCTTCTTACCCGAGATGTCGATCCTGCCAACACTATTCTTTGATCTGAATTTCGCTGTTCATTTCTTGATATTTGTCTACTCGACGTTGGCTCCTGATTTCGTACTCTAGTCACAGTTGGTCTTTGTTCTTGCTGAATTACATCTTTTAAAACTTGATTTTCGGTTGCTAGTAACTCAATTCGATGATTGCTTGCTCTTTGTTCCTTTCTTATTTCCTTTATTTCTTCTAATAGGTCCTGTATTTGTCGTGTCTTTCTTCGAGAACTCTCATGATCTGAAGAGAAATTCTGAACCACAGTATTTGACATTAATTCTTGACTTGGGGTATGATTTCCCTCAATGCTTTGTTGTTGTCCTGAATCACTCCCTTCTTCTTGTCTATTTCCAAGCCTTCATTACTATTTTGGTTCCCAGAATTCGCGTCTTGAGACATATTTTCTAGAATTTGCTGTTTCTTCACTATCTTTTGCCTTCTCGATCGTTTTCCTTCCTCGATATCTAAAAATATTTTTTCAGAAAATTAGTCAAATGAACTTTTATTTATTAAATCATAAGAGATTCTAATTATTATTTTAACTGTAAACTTTCCCTATCACAAGTCCAGCTTTTCCTTCTTCATAAAATCTTTGTTTCATATTTTTATCTATTTTATTCCTCACAAGGTATTTTTCATGTTAATAAAATATACTTATCTAAATAAACTTTTCCCTTACTTTTCACATCTTGCAAAATTAAATTTTCCCATCTTTTCTTACCAAAAATTTTTCTTTCCTGGATGATTTAGTTTTTTCATTAAATCTCTTTTTCATTTATCAGGTAGGATAAATCCTTTTTTCATCCCTGTTTCTAGCGCCAAATTGTTTATGCCAAAAAATCCTTTCAGCTAAACAACCAATCAAACTCTTGGATTCAAGTTAAATAAATGTAAACTAACAATAGAGAAACGTTCTTTTATATAATAAAGAATCATACTTTTCCAAAATGTTTAAACTTAATACAATTGATCATCCAGGTTTTGTAATTTCTGGGTTTATAAAACTGTTTACAATTTTCAATTCAATACAGAAATTCATACATTATACCACTACTTCCCATAGGTTCGTACCTAAAAATTTCTTCCCTCCCTTTCTCTGGTTTTTCTTTCTATTTTCTCCGTCCCCTCTTTGTTGTTTGATCTCTTCTATTTATAGATCTATTTTTCTGGGTCGCTCTTTATGCAACGTGTCATTTTCTATAGCCTGGTCATCGTTTCTGGATCAATTATTCTTTGGGTCGATCCATCTTGTC
Organism: Papaver californicum; assembly: GCA_023531435.1. Classification (NCBI taxonomy): domain Eukaryota; kingdom Viridiplantae; phylum Streptophyta; class Magnoliopsida; order Ranunculales; family Papaveraceae; genus Papaver; species Papaver californicum. The sequence continues at coordinate 10,575 of JAJJMC010000915.1, forward strand.
TCGATGTATCTATCGTTCTTGTATTTTGTCTTTTACTTGGTGCGATCATATAGATGACAGATCACTCTTAATTACTT
>JAJJMC010000930.1:0-11414 GCA_023531435.1 Papaver californicum
GGGTTTCGGATTTGTAAAACTATTTTTGGTAAAAATAATAGATCATGGTTGATGTGTTTCTCATTGGCAAGCCCAATACATTAGTTAGCCCATGTATTGTGTGCCCACTCCATTCCACCCTCTTGTTTGTCTAACTATCCACATGAGAATAGTTATATAGTGGACATCCTTCTCTAGAATACCCAATGTGGGACTAAACTAGAGAGATTCATTCACATCACACCAAGACCAAAAAACATTTAATTTAAACTCATTTTTCCCCAACACTAATATGTATATATATATATATATCTATATATCCACAAAACGGTTAACTATTAGAATATGACCCAAGTGATCAAGAGATAGATCTGACTACCTATTCCATTTCACTGTAATCTAAAGCATGAGTTCATAGTATGTCACTGTAATCGAACATCACAGTTACCTAAAAATTAATAAAATGATTAAACGGTGCACCTTATTGCTGTTGCTAACTTCCCATCTGGCATATAGAGAAACGGAGACATTCTAAAGTTCGTAACTGTTTAATTCAATTATCACACGTTTCGTAAAATGCAATTATCACAAATTATGATATTATAGGTGACTGTTTAATTCAACCGAAATTAACTTGATATTCACTCTGAAAGTGATATTCGGAACATCACCGTTACACAAACAAACTCTAAAACCCAAAGAACAAAAAGAACAAAAAAAGCATGTTGTTGTTAATAAAACACCTCATGAGCCTTACCGGACCCTAATGAAGGTAAAGAAAAAGGCAGAAGAAGAGAAGAAAAATATCAAAATTGTCAAAAAAGAAAGAAAAAAGAATCTGTTTATCTAAATAACAATAAAACTTCTTAAAATCTTTATCTAACCCTAATTTAGGTGAACAAAAAAGAAGAAGAAGAGGGAAAAAAAGAAGTAATCAATTAACCGAATAGTATAATAAATCTTGTGAGTAACTATGGAGTTATCATAATGATAAAAAAAGAATTTGAGCACATAAAAGAAGAAAACAGAAAAGGAGAAACGCCCATCGCTCATAAATAACGGTTATGATTTGACCGTACAATGATTTTTTTTAAATATTTTTTTAATTAATAAAACGTAATTGATTTAAAAGGTTAGTTTTATTATCCTAAATATCTAAAAATATCTAATTAAATTAAAATAATTATTTTTAACCGTTCATTTATAGATTGGGCTATATATATATAAATAATCTAAATGATGGTTTACGGAAGAAAAAAATTAAACTTAGGTTTTTCATAAATTTCCACGCTAATAAAGGGATTAATAAGTGAAGCTTTATACTGATTGGTGCCGGTCAATACGGTTATCATTTTGAGGTGTAAGTAATTTTACAAAACCAATAAACCAAGTCAGTAAACCAAGTATCTAACCCAGATGTGTCTTAACTAAACAAGGATACCTACTAACTTAATACGGTTTGATTGGCTGGTTCATTTACTGGGTCAAAAGGAAACAAGAGTCTAAGTTGGTATGTCCACCATGTCTGGAGTGGAAAACATGTATGCAGTTGGTATGTCCACCATGTCTGGAGTGGAAAACATGTATGCTGCTAGAAAACTAGACAGACAGAAAGTGTGGATGGGATGTATTTGTTTGCACGAATAAATTTTGTTTATTCCAATATATCTCTCGCCCCACATTGGCTATGACACAGCATGAAATGGAGAGGCTAGACTCTAAAGGGTGGCGAAGTCGTACATGAGAGCAAGGATGAACTCACGATTCTTTCTTTGGTTAGGGTTGGAATGTCAAGAATTGCCAAGGCAACGGAAGGCCGCGGTAAATATTTTTTGAAACGAATCATTAAGTAGTGAGCAACTGTCGATTAGTGGTGGCAAACTCAAATTTTCAATCGATGAAGACATATTAATTGCTAGTGGACTTGGTCAATAATAACGATTTTTTTTGGATCATTCAAAATTTGAGGGGACCTTATGTGCTTAGAGCGTCCACAATGGCTGGACTATAAGCACGGACCAAACCCATATTTCCTTTTTGGTCCGTGAAAATTCAGCCATAGTGGGACGAGTGAATCTGATCGATGGTCCAGTTTCTGCACTGTTCAGGTGTAGATTTGAGAATTTTTCTGGACCAAATTCATTTTAGTCGAACGGTGGTGTAGTTAACCGCCTGATTCTAAGCGGATGTGTAATGAAGCGCTTGATGTCAGGCGTTATTCTAGCGTAACATTTGAAAACACGGGCGTTAACCAAATCTCCGCCTGATCAAGCGTTCACCTATGATTACGCCTGATGGAGCGTGCGTCTAGGATTACGCCCACTAACATGCGGTAACCAAATCACCGCCCCATTGAAGCGTAATGCTAGAAAACCGCTTGGTCCAAGCGTAATGCTAAGGCTCCGCCCAACATGGAGCGGCATCCTAAACGTCCGCTAGAACTTAATCTAAAGTTAATATTAGTGAAGTTAAACAATAACCAATTAGTAACCAATTAGTGAACTTAATCTAATTATAACCAATCATCACTAATTTAGTAACCAATTAGTAACCAAGTGAACCAATTAGTGACTAAAAGTAGTAGTAGGCGTTGATGTGAACCAACGCCCACATTTTTAAGCCTTATATATGATTAAAAGACAACAGGAGTTGATGCAAGTGTCCGCTTTCTTTTCTAGGCGTTCGTCTACGGATCTTCCCGGTTCTTCAAGCAGTTGGCTAGTTGCACGCCCGTACTTTTTGCACACACTTCTCTCGCACATGTACACAATTGATCAGGCGTAATGCTAGGAAACCGCTCCATCAGGCGTTTGTCTAGTAAAGCGCCCGTCTCTTGGGCGTGCGTCTAGGAGTTCGTCTATCATCAGGCGTAATCTTTTGTTACCGCCCCACATCAAGGGTTCGTTCAGATGTCCGCCTCACGCAAGCGTTACGCTAGACAACCACTAGTACAAATTTGGGCTTCCGTGACAGTTCAAAATTCTTAATCATGACAGTTCAAGAAATACCTGTCACAAAAGAATAAGCTACGTGACATTCGCGACAGTTTCTTATAAAAACTCACACTAATAATGGTACAAAACTGTGACAGTTTATTAACTGTTACTTAATAATTATACCATGAGAGTTTTTGTAGAAAACTGTTAGTGTATATTGATGTACACAGTTATAAACTGTTACGATTCTTAAGAAATAGCAACAGTTTTATATAAGAACTGTTATAGAAGTGTATAGCTATATATGACAGTTTCTGTCAATTAAATTTATTTTCATTTATAGTGACAGTTTTAATCAAAAACTGCTGCTATTTATCAAATACGGTTCTTAGTTAAGTTGTTTGAAATTTTTCTGAATATAGTGGGCGTTGTACATGGGATGTTGGTGGGTCTTCTTGCCTCTCATCTCGTTCAATTAAATGAAGATTTCTCACCCAAATCGCATCTCAAGTTTTCCCACCCAAAACATCAGGTAAATCGCATGTCAAGTTTTCAGGCAAATCGCATCTCAAGTTTTCAGGTTAATCAGGCAAATCGCATCTCAAGTTTTCCCACCCAAAACATCAGGTAAATCCCATCTCTGATCTTCTTTTGGTTTTTTCTATTACCTAAATCTGGATTTGGTTGGTTACCTTCTCAATCTCGAATTAGAGTTATGATTGGAAATGTTGGGTTGAAATCAGATTCAAAGGTGGAACCTATAATTTAGATTCTGAACCAATTGCTCATATCGATTCAGAATGGAAGGCTAAGAATCATGTAAGTTATAATCTCTGAAATTTTCAATTCCTTCTGGAGATTCTATTGGAATAAAGACTTGATTTTTGATTTTCGTTTTATGTTAAGGAAAAGTAAGAACACCATTGCAATATCTCTAATTTCATTGTTGCTGTTTTTTGAACTTCAAATAAGCTTATGGCTGTAGTTGCTTTATCATCAGTTATGTGGGTGTTGAGTATTGTAGAGATGAAAAGACTGATGCTGTTATGCAAACTTAGTGTTTTTTTTTTGTAAGTTGGGGTTGTGCAGGATAGTGTCCATAGTTTGCACATGTTTCGTAAATGGTAATTGTTTGCTCCACCTTGTGTTGTGGGTGAAGTTTCCGCGCATAACCTTGCTTAGTTGTATGCATTGTGTGTGTTTTCTTCTCTGAGACAGAGTTAGGAAGAACATTATTGATGCATTTATGTGGGTGTCTTTTTTGGTGTATGCAGTTATGTGGGTGTTGAGTATTGTAGAGATGAACTGGGATTTTAGAAGTTAGGGTGTCTAAGAATTATGTGTATGCAGTAAAATTTTAAATCAACTAGTGGGTTCCTGTTTACTAACTTGGTGTTGTTGGTTTCATAAGTGGGCATTTATTGCAAGCGGTTGAGGGATATTGGCTGAATTTGGTTACATTTGTAAAAAGGTGTGGTACAAAGTATGTGGAACATTCTCTATAACTTTAGGAGATACCGGTTTCAAATTATGTCTGCACATTCTTAAACTTCATGTTCTCTGTGTTAATATCCTCAGTCCACCACTGTTTGGTTAGACGAAATTTGCATTTTGAAATTCTTTCCGTCTGTTGCCTATCTCTTTCTCTTTCTTCTGTGTTAATATCCTCAGTCCACCACTATTTATCTTTATGTTCTTTGTTATTTATGTGTAGACAATTTTGCACACTGGTGGAATATGCTAATGTGTACTGTGTAGTTTGGAAAGCTTACCTAATAAGAAGCTCAAGTGACCAGATATGTTGTGGTGACACCTGTCTTACTTATATTGATGAGATTTGCTTAATTTATTACAATGATAAACAGGTATTGTATGTAACGTCTCTTATTGATTTGGATAGCTATAGCTCAATTGTGTTGAGTTTTTGAGTTAGCTTTTTGTTCTTTTTTGTAGTTCAAGTGTATATTTTTCTATTACATATTACAATACGGCTTTTGTAGGTTTACTTGTGCCCAGAGATCCAGAAGCTCCCTCATGTGAAAGAAAAGACAACTTTAAGGAGTTTGTTGCTGATATTATAGAATAGTAGGTTTGCTGAATAATGCATTCTTCAAACCATTATATTATTTTATTCTCTTTTGCCTTGAAGCTAAACATTGTACCTGCTGAAAAATTTGAGTACCAAGCAGAAGTAATACTTGAACTGAATTATTTGGTTGTTTTTTATAAATTTTGTGTTGACAGGTTAGTCGATTGATGGATCTCATTGTTCACAGCTAGCTTATATAGTAACAAAGAAATATTTTTCCGAGATCTCATCAGGTATATTATCCAACTATCCATTTCTTATTTTTTTTGGGAATATGAATTTGATATGGGTGACTTTAGATGAAGTTAACTTTAGGATATTTTAGTTTGTCTACTTACTTAGATATGCATATTTCAACAGATTAGTGGTGAGTGTTTTTTCTGCAATTATATTTTACACTTTTATCTGCAATCATCTTGTTCACACACACATAAGTGTTATATATAGGTCAGAATGGATAAATCCTGGATAGGTAAAGATAGGATATCACCAGAATACACCAAGGGGTTTGAGGCCTTCTTGAAATATGCCACAGATCATATTGTCGAAGCTGGAAGTCCTGTTTCCATATTATGTCCGTGCAGGTTGTGTATGAACAGTAAAGCAGCATCGGTGAATGAAGTGAGAATCCATCTGAGTACGTCAAGGGCATCAATCAGAAATACAAGATATGGGATTCACATGGTGAATTTGAAACACCTGGTGCTGATAATACCAAATCACAAACTTCATATAATGCTGATGTTCAGTATGAGTTTGGAGATTATGAAGATGATGAGTTACTGGATGATGCTGCAGCAGCAATTGCATTGGTTCAGGCTATACACGAAGAGTTTATAGGAGATCCAGATAATTTTCAAAAGTTAAAACAAGATGCGGAAAAACCATTTTATCCTAACTGTGAATCCCATACAAAGATGTCATCATTGCTTAAGCTCTTTAACATGAAAGCAAAAGGTGGATGGTCTGATAAGAGTTTCTCAGAATTATTGAAAGAGTTAAAAAGTATGCTCCCATCGGATAATGAATTGCCTGCGTCTCTGTAAGAGGCTAAGAAAACTCTTATGGCATTAGGAATAGAATATGAAAAAATACACGCTTGTCCCAATGATTGTGTGCTTTACAGGAAGAATTACAAGATGATGATTTTTGCCCGACCTACGGAGTTTCAAGATGGAAAGAAAAGAAGGCGCCATCAGACACAAGTAAAGGGGTTCCTGCGAAAGTGATGTGGTATTTTCCACCTGTACCTAGATTTAGAAGGTGGTTTGGATCACCAGAGACATCAAAACACCTGACATGGCATAACCTTGAAAGAGTTCCAGATGGTAAACTACGTCATCCTGTTGATTCTCCTACATGGAAACAAGTTGACAGTAAATGTCCAGAGTTTGCCCGAGAACTTCGAAATTTGCGGTTAGGTCTTTCTACTGATGGGTTCAATCCAAACAGTGGTTCAATTGGTGGCAGTTATAGTTGTTGGCCTGTCATGTTAGTTACTTATAACCTTCCACCTAACTTGTGTATGAAAAGAAAATTCATTATGTTAACGATGTTGATATCAGGTCCTAAACAGCCTGGAAACGATATTGATGTCTATTTGGCCCCTCTTATTGAAGATTTGAAGAAACTACGGGAGGAAGGAGCTAAAGCTTACGATGCCTTCAAAAAAGAGAGATTCAATTTCAGAGCCGTACTTCTATGGACGGTAAGTGACTTTCCGGCATATGGTAATCTTAGTGGTTGCCCTAAAGGAGGATATAATGCTTGTCCAGTTTGTGCTGACCGTACTTCTTCTATTAGGCTTAAATACTCCCAAAAGAATGTTTATACCAGTCATAGAAAGTTTCTTCCGAGAAAAGACAAGTTTAGAAAGGAGAAAGAGGCTTTTAATGGTCACCAGGAGTTAGACCCTGCTCCAAAACCTTATTCTGGTGAAGAAGTATTCAGTCAGGTTGAAATGATAGAGAATTTATGGGGAAAGAAAGTGAAAACTAAACCAATCTACTGGAAGAAGAAGTCGATATTCTTTGAACTTGAATACTGGAAGTACTTGCTAATTCGACACTGTTTAGATGTCATGCACATAGAAAAAAACATAGGTCAGAGTTTTGTGAGGGACATTACTGAACATACCCAAAAAAACGAAAGATGGTTATAATGCTCGTAAAGACCTTGAAGATTTGGGGATGAGGCCTGAATTGGCGCCTAAAGAAAATGGAAAAAAAGCCTATCTGCCTCCTGCGTGTTTCAAGTTAACAAAAGAAGAAAAGAAAACTTTTTGTAAAACCTTGTCTGATTTGAAGGTTCCCGAAGGTTACTGTTCAAATCTGAAAAACCGGGTATCGATGTCGGATTTGAAGTTGTATGGTCTAAAGTCACATGATTATCATGCACTAATGCAAGAGTTTCTTCCTTTAGCTATACGATACATTTTGCCTAAGCATGTGCGATATTCTATAATCAGATTATGCTTTTTTTTCAAGGAAATCTGCACCAAAGAGGTTGATGTCAATCACCTGACAAAAGTACAAAATGACTTGGTGGTTACCTTATGCTTATTAGAAAAATATTTTCTTCCGTCTTTTTTTGATATCATGGTTCATTTAACTGTGCATCTAATTCGAGAGGTTAGATTATGTGGACCAGTTTGCTTCCGATGGATGTATCCTTTTGAAAGATTTATGAAGGTTCTGAAAGGATATATTCGAAACCGGAATCGTGTAGAAGGCTGCATCGCTGAGGGCTATATTGTTGAAGAGGCGGTGGAGTTTTGCTCTCACTACTTAAAGATGGTTACCATTGGTGTTCCTACAGATAGGATGGCTGAAAAAAAAAAACGTGGAGAGTACCAGATTTATTTCTGAAGGGAAGCCGTTATCAACGCTTAAGCAAGTTAAAGTCAGTGACACATTGCTGAAGCAGGCACACCAAACTGTACTGAATAACACAATAGATGTGCAGCCTTACATTTTGTAAGAACTATACGATTTGACTTTGTTATACTGTATTTGAAATATATGGGTTACCAAATATATATTTTCTGATTCACATTTCAGGCTACACAAGGAGCATTTGAGGGAAGAGTCTCCGGAAAAATCCGAAGAATGGCTATTGAAAGAGCATAACCGAACATTTAAGGATTGGCTAGAGACAAAAGTATGTATAGTGCTTTATCTTCTCCCTGTGATTTTGGTTTCTGTCTTGATGTACTATTTTTTGATTTGTACCTTGGAGATCTTATTCTCATTAATTTTCATCTCGGCTAGTTTTGGTAACCTTATACGTTGATTTAGCACCTTGGTTGCATAAATTGCACTTGTTGAACAATAAATAAAAACGATTGACGTAGACATGGCTATGTTTACAGTTAGGGTAGTATTTTGGAAGAAAAGACGGAAATCACTATTTTAGTGCACATTAGCTTTCAGGGTTCAGGATCTGTCCTACTTTTCTTGAGAATAATAAATAGAGTCTGTTCACTACTCTCGTTGAACATTAGATTTCAAAATGATTATCCTCTACAACTTCACTACTCACATATGATTTTTGATTATTTTGTACCTATTAATCTGATTTGCAGGTCGAAGAAGAACTACAAAATCCAAATCATGATATTTCGACAGAATTAGAATGGATAGCATGTGGCCCAAGTCACCACGTATACAAAGTTGAAGGATTTGAAGTCAGTGGTTATCGTTTTCACACTAGGGATCGGGATGATAAAAGAGTTAACCAAAATAGCGGAGTAAGCCTGGTTGACGAGGATAACATCTGTTACTATGGTGTGATCCAAGAGATATGGCTTCTCGACTATCAGAATATGAGGATACCTGTGTTCAAGTGTACCTGGGTACATAATCAGCATGGAATAATGAAAGACGACTTGGATTTCACACAAGTTTATTTTCGGAGGTTAGCTCATAAAAATGAACCTTTTATTATGGCTTCCCATGCCAAACAAGTGTTCTATGTACAAGACCAACTTTACCCTAAGCTGTCTATCGTCATATCAACACGTGACAAAGACGTAAATGTGGAAGAGTTTGTAGATGAGTCACTGGTCTTTGAAGGTAGTCATACTTTCGAAAATACAGTTCCAGCTCCGGATTCGTTTGACATCAATTGTGAGTCTCAGTCTGCTCTGTTGCGTAACAATGATGATGGTGTCTGGATTGAAGACTTCACGAAAGAGCAAAATAAAAAAACTAAGAAGAATTCCAACCCAAGAGAAGAAGACAATCCAGTGGACAATGATAGTTCAACGGATGATGAAAGTTCAACGGATGATGACAGTTCAATGGTAGGCGATTCAGATTTAGATTAATTCGCTAACCTGCTAATGATTTTCCCTAGCAGCCACGATTTAATTGGTATGTGAAGATAAGAGATTCTAATTTTTCTAAGCTTTCTCTGACCTCTCCATACAATTGGGAGAATTGTTTTTTGTGCTGGTGGTGGTTGGGATTTGTTCATGCAGGACCAGTAGATTATGAATTAAACAGGAGCAAATGTCTTACTTAGATGACGTGGTTCAGGAATTCTGGAGAATCCGCAAAGCCTTGATTCTGGATTTACGCCACATTTGGTTGACGAGGATGAAGACCTTAGATGATAATAGGGGTGAACATGAAATCTCAAAGATTAATTCTGGAGAATCCGCAAAGTCAAGGTTCTATTCAGGAATTCTGGAGAATCCGCAAAGTCAAGGTATTCTGGAGAATTCTGCTAATGCACATAGAAGAAGACAATCCCAAGAGAAGAAGACTTCAGTCTATGATTTTTGTGTTTGTAGACTTCCTAATATTCCCCTTATTTCTTACACTTGTATTGCACCTCAATCGATCTTACTATTAGTTGTAACCTGATTCCATTTAGACAGACAGCGCTGTAATACTAGTTATAGAATCTTCATATTTATATATAAACATCAATTTGTTGTGTCTTTTTACAAAATTTAATCTTTATTCAAATGCTGAGGCGTACAGCACATTCAACTACTAAAAGGAAAACTAAAACCCGAGATGGTAGTAATCGAGATAAGTCTGGATGCAGAAGAGGCTAACAATGAAAAGCCTGGAACTCAGGAGGATTCATCGGGGAAGGGTGCAGACTTTAACATCAATTTTATCTGCTAGTAGTAGTACGGTTGCTTGTAGGCATCAGTTGTAGGCATCAGTTGGCCCAGGGAACTGTTGGCTTTTGTATGGTAGTCCTGGGCTTCACAATGTTGTGAATTTGAAAACACCAACAGGTTTAGCTTGAGAGATTCAGAACTACTTTTCACCCAATATGAAATAGCTTAAATACACCCCAAGCAGAGACACGATTATGCACCCCGAGCAAAGACATGACACGTGTTAGAGAAAAGCAAAATGTCTGTCGAAAAACATAGGATTCTACAAGTTAAAGAAGCTCAACAATCAACACTGAAAACATCAGCTCTGTTGTTAGGTTAGGGTAAATTAAAAGAGGATTTTCATTTACTCTTAGGTATTTTAGATCTGGGTTTTATGCTCTAAATCCCAAAATAAATTTAACTCTTTCAACGAGTGCCCTAGCTGCTTCTAATGGTCTTCTCTTTTTGGTAATATTCTATCCTCTTTAATTATTATTATCACAATTTGAATTGCTTCAAATTTTAATTTCAGTACGTAATTGCTTAAGGGAATAGATGACATTGAATTAATACTAGCTTAAGGGTGCATACTTTTTCTCATATCTGGGAAGAAAAATATCTTTCTGGGATTCTAGGAGTAGACATTTAGTATGTTTGTTCCCCCACTAATTTTATCACTTAAGGACAAAGGGATGTTTTTTCACAATCATATAAACTGAGTACTGGACAAACATTGATATTAGATATCAAAGTTCACTTGAAATCTAAGTTAAGTTAGTACTGGTGTTTAATTTTTTGATTAAAATTTATTATTCATGTGCTTGTGTGTTGCTTGTAAATTTTATTTTGATTTATGTTCAATTGGGTTTTACTTGATGCAGGAATGGATATGTCTCAGCTTACATGTGGAGGTTGCCGAACATTGCTAATGTACGCGCGTGGTGATAGACACATTTTAGTGTCTGAATTGCACCTTAATTTCTAGTGAGTTAGTATTCGATTTTGTATCTATTACGTGTTTTTATGCTTTTGTAGGTACATTAGAAGAATAAAGATTTGTGGAAAAATTGGCTCAAAAAGTGTTCAAGGCACCCGGGAAAATGGATCAAAGCTCCCACACTTTGGATTGGGGCACCCCTGGATCGGGTCAACCCAGCGGGTCAACCCAGCGAGTCAACCCAGCGAGCTGGATCGGGCCGAGTCACCGGGTCAACTCATCGGACTCGACTGTTTTTACTGGCAACACAAAATCAACGTGAAATTTGGTTTCTTTCGCTTCCAGATTGTTCCA
>JAJJMC010000937.1:0-10827 GCA_023531435.1 Papaver californicum
ATCTCGATCTTCTTCCACGTGTCATGCTTCTTTTATTTACTAACAATTTGCCCCCCTGCTTCTCTTTTTTACAAAATCATCTAGCGGTTGATCCAAGATTTTGAAAAATGGAGAAGGACTTATCATTTTAATTTTTTTTCAGTTTCTTTTTCGCACGTTATCCGAGTTTTCCGCTGGCATTATTTGTATTAGCACGTTACTGATTTTTCCGGCTCTGCATTTATTGTTTCTATACATATGATTGTGTCAGCTACACTTTTTTCGATAGAATCAAATCTTTACTTATTTTTTCCTTTTCCCATTTTGTGGCGATTTCAATTCTTTCCTTTAAATACCCTGCAACTTTTTACTGTCTTCTCATAGTTATTGCACTTTGTCTTCCTTAAACTTTTCAAATTTCCCCGCTACTCAGGAGTTCTTTTCTCATCAGTTGATTTCTTCTTTATCTTGATCCGACTATTGTTCACTTCTTTTCTTCATGTAAGTAATTTTTTCTTGACTTATGTTTTCTTTTCATGATTGAAATGATGGTTATCTTTTTCACTGTAATTATTTCTAGATAATTTCTTCTCATGTTAACTTTCTGTTTCTTATGTTTCTTTTCCTTCAGATTTCACACTATGCCTCATAGAAAATCTGATGCCACTGGTAATCAAGGTGAGAGCAGAAGGTCGAGTAGGTCTTCTACTTCGAGATACGCCGTCTCTCGTCATGATTCATCCCCTGGTATTCCCACCCCTGCTGCACTTCGCACTGTACGTAATTCTACGCCTGATATTCCTAATCCTGCCCCCAAGAGTAAACGGGCGTTGTCTTCTTATAGTTTTCGATCTATGGACATCGAAGAAATTAAGAGAAAACATAATCTTCAAAGATTTAAGGTTTCTTTCTTTGATGATACTTTCGACATGATGACCTACGATTCAATGAAAAATTTTCATTATAGCCATCACAGACTGTTAATTTCTGTTGGTGCCTTAGAAGCTGGCCTTCGTCTCCCTTTGTATGAAAAGAATAATCCCTTCCAGTTCATAGTTCTTGCTACTCGCAATAGGGCTCCTCATACTCAACCTCGATCCATCACACAATATAATGGTAATTGGTGGCGAATTCTCGATGAATGTATTCTTCGCAGTGAGGGTCGTACCCGTCTTTCATGCTACATTCCCGATCCTTCTGAACATACTCATTATACACCTGAGAATTTCCAGAATACTTATGGTGATGGTATTACTATTAAAATTTTTGTTAAATGGAGTGTTAGTCCTGTTCGCAAATGCTCCCAAGGGTTTCCCTTACTTCGAGAAGTCGACGACCCTAGAATTAAGATAGCTCCATATACCAAAATCGATTTTCCTTCAAATGAAAGAATCCGCCGGGAACACGATTACAGATGGTATCGTACCCCTATTCTGATTGAAGGACCTTGGGTATATGGTGACATTCCTAATAATGAAATTCAACATCTTCGAAACTGTTTCCCGAACTATTATCCCTGGAGGTTGAACTTTGATGATTATAAGTTTGAATTCAAGGTTCGAATTTCTCAATTCATATCATTCTTTTTAGATATATTTCGATCTTTAATGTTTTCTTAAAATGTTTTCACTTTTTTGGTTCCAGGTCGATCCTTTTTTAGACATCGGAGTTCATCTTCCTCCACCTGAACGCGGTATTCAAATTGTCGAGGGTAGACAAATGATCGAACCCGTAGTTGAAGGTAAAGGAAAACGGAAATTAGTCCTTGCAACAGAGAAGAAGCAGAAAAAGTCCAGAACTCTTGTGCTTTCCACTGAGGTTGTCGGAGGGATAACTTCAAATTTAAACAGTGGAGAAGGAAGTTCTGTTGTTGCTTTACCATCGGATCAGTCTGATCCTATCGATGTTATTCCTGTTTCTTCGATCCCAGCTGAAATTGTGGTATCGGAACGGTCCGATCTCGTTGTTGCACCTTCTTCTGGTACTTCAATCGATTTTTATAATATTATTTCTCCATTGCCTTTTGATTTTGTGCTTGATACTCCCGTACCTGATAATGGTACATTAGGAGTTTTTTCTGGTTTTCCTCAAGAATAGGGAGATGATGTTGTTATTGATGAAGGTATTGTTGATGTAGTGAATGAAGTAACTCATGTTGAAGAAGAAAATACGTTGGAAAAGAATAATGCTGAAGTAAATCCGGCCGGTGATGTAGAAGATGTGAATGTTAAAACCAATGCCACTCTTGTTGAAGAATCAAATGATATTGATTGTACTGAAAAAGTAACTTCTCCTCCTTCTAGTACGATCGCTCCTAGTGTTTCGATCCCTAGTGAAGTCGAGGGCACTACTGGAGTTTCTTCGGAACCGATCGTACCTACCGAGACTTTGGTTCGATCTTCTCCTGTTACTGTTGTGGTCGATACTGAAATTCCAAGTGCCGATCCTTCTATTCTGAAGTCTCTCTCTAATCAAATTGCCAGTGTCAGTACTGATGAAGGTCTTAATTTAATCGGTGATGAAGAAGAGGCTTACAAGTGGTTTCTTTCTCAGGGACTTTTGTATACTTCATCAAATCCTGATATTATTAAATCTGATTCTTGTTTCATGTCTCGATTTCAGGATTCACTTAGTGCGATTCCTATAGATGAAACTCAGGATGCGTGGTCTAAGAACGATATTCTTGAGCAAACATTTCCTGTGAATCCTCCTTCTTCCTTTACTGAAGTTCTAACTGTTGCCGAAAGTTCATCATATTCATTTCCACAGCAAGCTTTGGCTCAACTCCAATATGGTAATGATTGTTTATTTAGTGGTTATAAATTTTATAAGGCTCGAGCCACCATGTTGGGGTTACTGTTTAAGAACGAATCAGTAAAAATGAAGGGAAGAAACGATACATTACAACAAGCAAATGATGAGTTGAAGTAGCAAAATAATCTTCTTCAACAACAACTTCAACAATTCCAACAGCTTCAATAACAACATCAGCAACAACAAGAACAACTCCAGACCATCGAAGTTCTTCAGAATCAAAACCAAGGTTTATTTTTCATTCTTCTTCAATTATTATTCTATTTTATTAATCTATATGAAAAATTTAAATTTTATCCTGGGTCCAGTGGAAAACTTGGAAACCTTATTTAGGTACGATCGTAGAATGGTACAATTGAATAATCATGCAAAGGAAATCTACAAAGAGATGAATGTGGTTAGAGAAAAACTAACTCAATTGAACGATAGTTTTGATTTAGCCACTTGGAGGCGTAATAAAGCTGAGTCAAAATACAAAGAAGTTGTAAAATTGCTTACTCTGAAAGAAATAGAGTTTAAATCTTTTGTTAGAGGTACATTTTTGGTATACCTGATCTTTTGGCTTATTACACCATAAAATTTATCTAATATTTTCTTGTATTTTCAGAACTGGAGAGAAAACTTAATGAAGTTAAAGATCGAGCAACTCAAGCAGAAACTGAACTTAATACAATGAATGATACAGTGAAAAACATCACTAAAGATTTAAAGACTTCTGAAAACAATGTGTCTCTTGGTGCAACAAAAGTTCGGAGTTTACAAGCTCAATTGTCTGTTGAGCTTTCCAAGATTGCAGCTCGTGAACAAGAAATTGTATCATTAACCACAGAATTAAATGAAGAAAAAGATCAAAGATCACGTTTTGTTGCTCAAATAGAAAAAGATCAACAAAAGATCGAAGAGCTTCAAAAAGAAATCAACTTTGGGCGTGACTTTGTTCATTGGGTTCGGCAGGATGCTAAAGCGAAAATTCCGAAGTCCTTCAATACTGCTTTAGATCGTGCACAATCCGATCCTTCAGTGCTCAGTAAACGCGCTTCTGTGCCTACAGTTCCTCCTCCACCATCGCGACCCAGTCTTCCCGATGCTTGATTATGTTCTTTATAATTTCATCTATTGTTGGCTTCACCATCTTGTACTTTGTCTGTTTTTCAAGAACTTTCTTTCGTAACCTTTGATATGTTTTTAATGTTGTTCCCTGCACAAGAAAATTTGGTTAAGTAATCTTTTTGGCTATCATATGACTTTCCGAGTACCATGAATTGAAGTACTTTTTACCTCAAATCATGTTGTTCGAGATCCCACACATACGAAACAAACCCGAGCCAGGGGTAAGATACAGGGTTGGTCCCGAACTGTACTTTGAAAATTGATAAACCAATAATTAGGAACCCCTTCTTTATAAGAATTTCGTTGTTAGTGAAATTCTTTAAGGATGTTTACCTTTTGTGTATGATTGTGTCGTCAATCGCAACGCTATCCAGAATATGATGTTCCTGGAATAATTTTGAGCGCTCAAAGTATATGAAATTCCGGGATTAATGGAATTTTGATCAATGATCATAGTATTTTCCAAGATATGATGTTCCTGGATTCAAAGTATATGATATTCCGGGATTAATGGAATTCTGATTAATAATTACAGTATTTTCCAAGATACGATGTTCCTGGAGTGATTAAATTATAAAAGAAATTAATGAATTAGTTGGCTATGTACCTGCCTTTTGTGTTAACATTGCATTGTTATTCACGGATAGTAAAGCTTTAAGTATTGTGCATTCCATGGATGCTGTAAAACTTCTCCTTGCATATTCTGGAGATAGTACGATCCTTGTCCCGCTGACGCTTGAATTATGTATGGACCATCCCATGTTGGTGCGAATTTTCCTGCATTTTTATCTCTTTGGTATTCCGTTATTTGTCGTAGGACATATTGGCCTTGGACAAAGTTTCGTGATTTTACACGTTTATGGTATTCTCGAGCTAATCCCTTTTGATAATTTTCCATCTTCTGGAGTGCCACCTCTCTTTTTTCTTCCAAGTCATCCAATTTTTGTAACATAAGATCTGAATTAAGATTTTTCTCCCATGCTTCTGTTCTGGTTGTAGGTAAAATAACTTCTGTTGGTATTACTGCTTCCGTACCATAAGTAAGTAGATAAGGTGATTCTCCAGTTGAAGTTTTTCTTGTGGTTCTATATGCCCATAATGTATTATGTAACTGTTCGCACCACTTTTTATAATACCCATCCAATGTTTTCTTCAGATTTGTTGCGATCGTTTTATTTGTGGATTCTGCTTGCCCATTGCTTTGTGGGTAGAAAGGTGTAGATTTATGCTTTTGAATATTATACGTTTCAAATAACATATCGATATTCTTTCCTTGGAATTGTCTTCCATTATCAAAAACTATTGCTGCGGGAATCCCAAACCTACAAATGATATTCTCGAATAGAAATGTAAAAACATCAGTGTCTCTGATTCGTGCTAATGCTTTCGCTTCTACCCATTTGGTGAAATAATCGGTAGCCACAATTAAATATTTTCTTTTCTTTGTTCCTTCAACTAATGGTCCAACTAATCAACTCCCCATTTTGCAAATGGCCATGGACTAAGTATTGAATTTAATTCTGTAGCTGGTGCTTTGATTTTCTTACCAAATCGCTGACACTCTTCACACCTTCGAACCATTTTTTCCGAATCTTTTAGCATAGAAATCCAGTAATAACCCGGCATTTTGGCTTTTAATGCTAACGATCGTCTTCCGCTGTGATTTCATGCATCTCCATAATGTATTTCTTTAAGAATTCGCAATCCTTCTTTTTGAGATAAACATCGAAATAACGGTCCAAGGAAAGAATTTCGATAAAGAATTCCATCCCGAAGTTGGTAGTTGTTTGACTTGAGTTGAATTTTCCTTGCTTCTTTAGAATCTGTTGGTAACACTTTATTTTGCAAATATTGATGTATCGGGACTCTCCAATCTGGTTCATTTGGTTGGTCATCTTCTTGTTGCGATGTAAGTGGGGTATTCCGTATTGCTGGGTCATCAATTTCTTCCATCGCACTATCCTCTTCTATATTATTTAATGTTTGTGCTCTTATGGATGGCTCATGTATTCTCCCAATTTTTACTGCTTTAGCTGTTGGATCATTTATCATAGATGAAACATATGCAAGTGCGTCGGCATGTCGATTCTTTTCTCGGGACAAATGTCGAAAAACAATGTTTGGAATACGATTTGTTAAATTCTGCACAAGGTTTTTATACCTTTCCAAATCTTCATCAATCGTTTGATATTTTAGCTCGATCTGTATAATTACCAGTTGCGAGTCACTTGTGAGTCTAACATCACTTATTCCTATTTCAATAATGAGTTTGAGAGCATGGACCACTACTTCATATTCTACTATGTTACTCGTATGCTCTTCGAACTCAAGATGAAATGAATGTACCATACATTCTCCCCTTGGTGCTGTAATCATGATACCTATTCCTGCTCCTTCTTTATTTCGCGACCCATCAACAAAAACTTCCCATCGTCGTGAACTATTTGAATCCAAAATATCTAATGGCTCTTCTTCTTCACACCCTGGCAGTCCTTGAATTTCATATTCTTCCTCAATTGGAAAATCCGCCAAAAAATCAGCTAGAATTTGAGATTTCTGCGCAGTTTGTATTTCATAAACAATGTTGTATTGTTCCAGCTGAGCATTCCATTTCGCTATTCTTCATAATTTTCCTGTATTCTTTAAAACTGACTCCAATGGTGCTTTTGTTAATATACGAACATAATGAGTAAGAAAATAAGTGCGTAACTTCTGAGTAGCAAATACTACTGACAAAATTAGTTGTTCAATCTTGGTATAATTTCTTTCTGCTGAATTCAGAGTCTTGCTGATGTAATATATTGGTTTTTCAATCTTCTCATTCGTTCGCACCATTACCCCACTGATTGCATTTTCTGTTACCGCTATGTATAAAGTTAATATTTCTTCTGGCTCTGGTTTTTGCAATGCTGGCAACGTGGCGAGATGTAATTTTATACTTTGAAACGCTTGTTCACAACGATCGTTCCATTCAAATTTATTTTTCTTCTTAAGTACATCAAAAAAGGGCTTGCATCGTTCTGATGATCTCGCAATGAATCTACTCAACGCAGCCAAACACCCATTTAACTTCTGTACACTTTTTATACTGTTTGGTGATGGCATATCTGTTATTGCTTGTATTTTCGCCGGATCAACTTGTATTCCATCTTTCGTAACCAAATACCCCAAAAATCGCCCTGAAGTAACACCAAAAATACATTTCTCTGGATTTATTTTCATTTTATATTTTCGTAATGCACCAAAGATTTCAGCCAAGTTCTGTAAATGATCATCAGATAATTTACTTTTTACTAGCATGTCATCCACATAAACTTCCAAAGTTTTTCCGATCCATGGTTTGAATATCGCGTCCACTAAACGTTGATATGTTGCTCCTGCATTCCGTAACCCAAATGGCATTCAGGTGTAACAATACAATCCCCGCGGAGTAAAGAACGATGTGTGTTCCTGATCTGCTTCTTGCTTCTGCTATCTGATTGTATCCAGATTGTCCATCCATAAATGATAACATCTCATGTCCTTCAACGGCATCTACTAATTGGTCGATGTTCGGGAGCGGATAACTATCTTTTAAACACGCTTTGTTTAGATTAGTAAAATCTATACAAATTCTTACTCCACCATTCTTTTTCGGGACAATCACCATGTTAGAAAAATCCATGTGGGGTATCGTACTTCCCGGATGAATCTTGCACTTAAAAGTTTAGTTAATTCTTTTTCCACTGGTTCATGGTATTCTGGTGTGACCTTTCGTATCCGTTGGCGAAAGGGAATTGCATCAGGAAGTATTTTTAATTCGTGCTGTACGATATTAGGATCGATCCCCGGCATATCTTCCATTCTCCAAGCGAATATATCTACAAATTCACAAAGCAATTTAACTAACTGTTGTTCCAGATCTGCTTTTATTAACATCCCAATTCGCACTTGTTTGGGCAATTCTGTAGTGCCAATATTTATGACTTTTGTTTCTTCTACTGGGGCGAAGACTGGTTTCGAAATCCCAATTGGAGTTGGGGTCCCCTTTAATTGCTACATCGTCCCTTTATGATGTTGGTCTACCTGATTTTCTTGATTCTGACTGCTATCTCCTTTTTCATTTACCGTTTTATTTTTTGCATGCTTTTCTAAATATTGACTTATTTCTTCCTCCTTTGCTTTAACTCTTCGTTCCTTTTTCTTTTTATGTTGTAGATGCTCCCGTTCCTCATTCATTCGTGTCTCTGCCATTATACAAAACTTAGCATCTTCTTGATCACCCTTTATCTCCATCTCTCCTTGTGGTGTTGGAAATCGTAAATATTGATGATATGTTGATACCACACCCTTCAATTGGTGAACCCATCGTCTTCCAATTATAGCATTGTATGGTGATGGTGCATCCACAACACTAAATCTTGTCAAAATGTTGATCGGTCCAGCTAAACTTCAAGATCAATGTCTCCCTTTGGCTTGGAAGATATTCCATTAAACCCATAAATGATGTATCGTGACAAAATCAACTGATCTTCTTTAAAACCCATTTTACAAAATACAAAATGTATTATAGAACATCACATTTAATGAACTGCCCCCATCCAAAAGTATTTTCTTTACATTCCAGCCTGATATCAATAATGTTAACACAAGAGGGTCATTATGCATTTCAATTTCTTGGTTTACTTCTTGTGCAGAAAATGTCAATGGATATGCCATCCAATCTTCCCATAATTCTGCTTGCCTTCCTTGAATTTTAAAGACTTCATGGTTCCGAATTCTCCTGCACAATTTCTTATTGATTGCTACATTCAAATCTGTATCATTCTTTTCCGCATATGATATCATATTAATTGTTTGTTCATTATATGGAATGCGTATTGCCTTGCTTTCATCATGTTTCTTTGTTGGTTCAACTTTCTGAACAAATTCCTTTAACTCTCCAGCATCGACCATTCTTTGTACTAATGCTATAAAATTTCTACAGTTGTTTGTTGTATGCCCTTTATAACTATGATACTCACAATAGTCTTTTGAATGTTGTGTAAACTCTGGTTGATTACCCTTTGTTATTGGCCATTGAAAATTTGGCCGATTCTTCAAAATATTGAATAATCTGAAATATGAAACATTAAGCTTGGTAAACGTTCTTTCTCGAAATTGCTGAGCAAAGTTTTTACCATTCCCTTGTCGAGGATGTTTCAATTCTCTTGAATCGAATTTCGGAAGAAACTTCCTTTTCTGATCGAGCGATTCCTCAACTGAATTTGTTCTCCTTGTATTTCCTTGGCTTCTTGAATTAATTCTCGATCCTTGCTCTTGTATGTCTTGGAGCCTCGCACATGTTTCTATTATTTCTCTTAACTGGCCTTCAGTTTTTGGATTATTTCGGTGAATTTCAACAAAAAGCTGGCTTTTCCGATCAACAATCCCCCATTTGTAATGGTTTATAGATGTTATTGGGTCTAATTCACCTATTGCTTGACATATTGCATGCCATCTGGTTGTATATGATCGGATCGATTCTTCTGGCCAAGATGTTAAAGAATAAAGCTTGTCCTCCCCTGAATCAACTGGTTTATTATACATGTATGCTTCAAGAAACTTCCTCACCAACTGTGCGTAATTATGGATGGAATTTTCCGGTAATCTATCGTACCACAATAATGCCGTCCCTGTTAAACTGGATGGAAAACATCTACACATGATTGCTTCATGATCGTCCCACCGAGTCATCACTCGATTATCTACTTTAAATGTGATGTTGGATCCTTGGTACCATCGTAACATTCGAACACTGGAATATTATATTCTCTTGGTGATGATACACATGTCAAATGTTGCGCTAACGGTGTTCGTTTTGCTTCTTTCAATACCTCTTCTATTCTTCCACCCTCTTTATTTTTTAATCCTTTAATTTCTTCTTTCATTTGTTCCATCGCTTCCAAGCATGTTTCCCATTGGGTTCGTTGAATCTCTTTCTCTTGTTGCCTTCTTGCTCGAGATGTCGATCCTACTAACACCATTCTTTGATCTGGATTCCGTTGTTCACTTCTTGATATTTGTCTACTTGACATTACCTCCTGATTTCGTATTTTGGTCACAGCTGGTCTTTTCTCTCGCTGAATTACATCTTTTAAAACTTGATTTTCGGTTGCTAGTAATTCAATTCGATGGTTGCTTGCTCTTTGCTCCTTTCTCATTTCATTTATTTCTTCTAATAAATCCTGTATTTGCTGCATCTTTCTTTGAGAGCTCCCATGATCTGAAGAAAAATTCTGAACCACTGTATTTGGTATTAATTCTTGATTTGGGGTAGGATTTCCCTCGTTACTTTGTTGTTGTCCTGATTCTCTTCCTTCCTCTTGTCTATCCTCCCAGTCTTCGTTATTATTTTGGTTCCCAGAATTAGCGTCTTGAGACATATTTTTCAGAACCTATTGTTTTTTTTTTTTTTTAACTATTTTTCGCCTTGCTGATTGCTTTCCTTTCTCGATATCTAGAAATTTTCCAGAAAGTCAGTCAAATGAACTCTTACACATCAAAATCATAAGAGATTCTATTTATTACTTTAACTGTAAATTCTTCCTATCACAAATCTGATTTTTCCCAATTCATAAAATCCTTTGTTTCATATTCTTATCTATCTTTTCAAACATTTTTCATGTCAATAAAACATGCTTATGTAAATAAACTTTTCACTTTTTGTCTCTTGCAAAATTGAATTTTTCCAATCTTTTCTTTTAAATTTTTTTAACCATTTCCGTTCTTTTCTTAATAAAAATGTTTCTTTCTTGGACGATTTAGTTTTGAAATTAAAACCTTTTTTCCTTCATCAGGTAGGATAAATCCTTTAATCGTCCCTGTTTCTAGCGCCAAATTGTTTAAGCCAAAAATCTTTTCGACTAAAACAACCAATCAAATTCTCAAATATCAATTAAAGAT